>JAPZDY010000009.1:16198332-16212177 GCA_029783645.1 Ctenochaetus hawaiiensis | reverse complement strand
GTAAACAGTTGACCTGAACTCTTCAATCGGAATGATTTCAATCAGAATGAAAAAAAGTCTGCATGTAAACGTGGCTACTGTCTCTTGCCACCAGATTTCAAAGAGGGCAGGCTCATTTTACAGTGTATATCAGTGATTTATAGAGAAATGTAACACTTCTTTTCCTTACCTCAAGTGTTAACTTCTCACCTTGCTGTAGAGATGAACAGGTGCACTCCATGATCCTATGCCATCCCTGCTGGTCGTGGCTATGTGTAAAACAATGCATACTTCTGATCACACTCAACAGTGATGCTGGTTGTGGTGAGAAAATCCTAAAATTTTCAAGCAGGGAGAGAGCAGAGGACTGCTGCTTTGTTGAGCCTGATGTTAAGTTGCTCCTTATCATCAGCATATCTATACGATAATTGGTAGACATTACCAATACCCCCACATTGTGTGTGAGTTGGTTTAATGCTCATATCATTATTAATACACATTAATGGATACAGTGTATCTTTGAAGGATTAACTTGTTCATAAAAATAAATATAAAACTGGGTTATTGGCTCAGCAGCATATATTCACCTTTAACCTCACGAAGAATGTTGCCTTCCACAAACATCTCACTCCTTTCTAGTGTAACCTCACAATGGCCTCCAGCGTCCTTAAAATTCAACTTATGCATAAGGTTTGTGACATCTTTTCTATCAAGTATATCAAAATAATATTCCTTTATAAAATTTAACAGGGCAAGTTCAACAGTACACTTACTACAGGTTTAAAGCTCCCTGGCCTGTGGCTTAAAAGCAGGATTTAATTAATATTTTGCATGATCATCCATAACACTTGGTGAGGAGAAACTGTTTCTACTTACCCTGGTCTAACCCCCTTGGAATATGTACAACAAAACCCCATAACTTGCATTTGTTATTATCCCTGTAAGATCTTTGGTAAACTACCTTGGTGTAAAGATCTTCACCCTAACCCTGACACAATACAAGTTAATCGTAAGGAGAATTATTATTAAAATAATTCGTAAAAGTTCATTTAAATAGTATAGCATGTAATTATAAAATTGGTGGTCGTAGAGGTGCGTTTACAAATAACGAAATAAAAATAACCCGGATGTAATTACTGAGGGGTACATTATTTGTTTCCGGTTGTCATCGTTCATCGTTTCTGACCCCGGCTTGAGCAGAGCCTTGCCTCTGTCTAAAGACAAAATCTTTGTCTAATTTCCAAGACGTAGGTTGAATCATAATTCTTTTCAATTTGAGCTGAAGTTTTTGTTGCCTGTTTGTCTCCTGCACTTTTTTTTACGAGTGTGTCTTGTAAATAAGGCTGGCTAGAGGTAAGGTCAGCGCCTTTCTATCCGCAAGGCGAGTTAGCGTGTTAAGCTAACAAGCTAACGTTTCTGAAGAGTTGTTTGACTTTCCGTTTGGCCAGCCATTTTCTAAGGACAAATGAACCTCTGCAGGTTACAATGCTAATATTTTACATTTTGCAGGGGTAACGGAACCATAACAATCCTTAAAAATCAAGTAGTTAATGAGTCAAGATGTTTAGCTACCTTAAGTTGTCACGTTTGTAGGATAGTTTCCGTTAGCTAACGCTCAAGCTGACACCGCAAATGAGAGGCAGCCTAGTTTTGAGTGTGAATCGTTTGTCCGTACAGAAAACTGAATAAACACGGTCAAAAGAACAGGATTCTGATATAAAGATGGACTACATCTAAACGCAATAACTTTACCATGTATTGTCATTAAGCTGGCAACTATCTTTTGGGCAGAGACAGAGTTGATGAAATATTCGTAAGGCAGCATAAGTCATAGAAGAATTGAGAGATGACGTTAGCTTTTTATATCCTTGAATACTGCGATTTTCACCAGTGTGGTCACAAACAAAGAGTGGCAGGCAAGTAGTTTATCATGCAGTCTGATGCATGCATAAGTGCAGTGCAGAATTTGTTTATAAAGGGAAATTATACAGCAGCAAACTCTGATCCTCTCTCCCCACACATATTCCTTGACAAGAACATTATTTTTGTTCATTCTTTCCCTTCAGTTGATTAAATCACAGATCCATTGTGATGACCATGTACATTTTTGGCCCCATGTGACTTTTCTAATATTTTAGATGTGTTAGCTGTGCCACCCTATTCATTTATTTAGTCAAAAATGATCCACTTGCTATCAGTTATCATCAATTTTGTTTTTTGCTTGACTTCTGCTTCCCTTTTCCCAGGTTTCAGGGTGTGCCCCCTCTCCATGTCTGGTCCCTGATGGGCGGCTGGTCTCGCAGTGCTGTGCTGGAGCTGTACCGGGCGCTGCTCCGCGCAGGGCGTCACCTTCAGTACACTGATCGCAATTACTATCGTCGTGCTGTGGCTCGTGAATTTCGTCGCTGCCAAGACCTGACAGTACCTGAAGACAAGGAGGACGCACTGAAGAGGGGCCAGTTCTTCCTCAGCAGCCGACTGGGTGGGCTTATGTAGGGGGAGGGGTTGACTGGTCATCTGGAGGAGGGTTAAAGGTCATCTGGAGGTGTAACTCCTAGGTTGGTTTAAAAAATGAAAAACATATTAAAGATATCTTAAAGTGAAAACTTAAAGATCATAGACATGTCTCAGCTGTGTAATTATATTGTTATACTCAATAATCTACTTGTTAATTACATCATATGTTGTAGCCTCTGAGCAAAGCTAAAGAAAAGAGAAAGTACTCTCTCTCACTCTCTGTCCTTTTCCTGCCAGCATCATTTTGACTTACTGAGTTTCTTTCTGTGCTCTGTTTTAAGTGGAAGAATGGCAGGAGTGAATGGAGACCGTAAAGGGAAGAAAGATGACAATGGGATTGGCACAGCCATTGACTTCATGCTTTCCAATGCTAAGCTTGTGTTGGGTGTGGGGGGAGCAGCCATGCTTGGCATTGCAACACTAGCTGTTAAAAGAGTAAGTGAGAAGAGCTTTATCTAATTTAACTCCAACTTTTTATTTTCTTCATACCCCTTCTCTCCCATGTGTGATGCTCTTACTCAAGCATCTAAACTCGTGTTAACAGTCTATACACAATTCTTTGTTTTCTGTAGATGTATGATCGTGCCATAAGTGCTCCCACCAGCCCCACCAAAATGGAGCAGACGGGAAAGAGAAGCTGGGAGGAGCCCGCCTGGATGGGTTCGTCACCTCGGGTACTGAACCATGATATGAAGTCCACAGTTAGCAGGTCACTCCAGTCTCTGCCCACTTCCTCACATGCTTTTGAACCAGGTAAGGAAAATTAAGTGCCCTTTGTATGTTTTGTAAAATATGACCTATGTAATTGTTTTAATTGCCTTTTCATGTCATGTTTGTAATATGTAATATTGACAAGCCAAATTTGTGGGTTAGACTGTCAGCCAGCTGTCATTTTATTTTCTGACAGACAGCCTATTTGGAGGAATCTTGCTCTTCCTATACAGTGGGTGTTGGCTCTCTGTGGTGCTGTAGTTAGTTAGCCAGCTGTTTAATGTTAGCTTGATATTGCATAGTTGAACCTTATGTTAGAAATTCTCAGTTGCAGTAGTAATCCCCTAATTCAGTGTTTCTAAATGAAGTAAATTAAGTGACATGTGTATTTTGAAAACCACCCATGGCTCTCGCTTCTTTTCCAGCTTCACTTGCTGCCTCCCCTTCAAAAGTCATTATTTAAAATGGTGGAAGAGGAATGCATGTGTGCAACAGCATTTTGCACAAATGTGTATCTTAACTTTTAGTTGGGTCTTATCTCCTCAGACTGCCTGCGGAGGGCTATGGGTCGAGCTGCTGTGGGAGGCAGTGGTGCCACTCAGTCAGAACTTCTGCGTGCCCGAATGCGTCTGTCCCTGCAGGAACATCTTTGGGAGTTTTACCAGTATAAAGTAAACATCCCTACCGAGGAGCAGGCTATGGCCAAGAGGGCAGCGCTGGACATCTGTGCCGAACTCAGAGTGTTCCTTCATGCCAAACTCCCTGACATGCCACTCAGAGAAATGTACCTAAGTGGCAGTCTGTATGATGACCTGCAGGTAAAAAGTTAGCACTTACCCCTTACACATCTGGTCCCAGAATAATGCTGGCCCCACCATCAACCAACCCAAACCAAACAACAACAAAAAATCAACTCCCTTAATTAAATTCCTTAAATATATTCAACAGCAAGGCAGTAATTGTATTTCCACTCTGAAAATGCCAGTTAGGAATTAATATTGAAAATTTCACCAGTTGTTTTTCATCACCACTACTTTCACACTACATAATTTTAAGAAACATTTATGATGGTTTACAGCCTGCTGATCTCCTTCATTGCCATGTGTTCAACGATGCAGCCAAAGGAAAAAAAAGCTTGATTCAACCGAGAAAAAGATTTAATTAAAGGTGCCTTTTGTCTGTTGATTCGATAAGCCCACATTTAGTTATGGCCCAAGTTTCACCTAGAATGAACTTGTCATTTTACACAATTTAATTGTGAATTTAGTGAGTGTAAGCTTTGTCGGAATATATAAGGTCCTAAGGGTGCAACAAATGCAGATAACACAGCTGATAAAATTGTCAGCTCTTGTATTCTTATTCCTTTCTCCATTGTCTAGGTGGTGACAGCTGACCATGCCCAGCTCATGGTGCCTCTTGTCCTGGAGAAGAACCTGTGGTCATCCATCCCGGGTGAAGACACCATCATGAACGTCCCAGGTTTCTGGCTCGTGCGCAGGGAGAACTTGGAGTATTTCCCACGGAACAGCAGCTACTGGGACCGCTGCATGGTCGGAGGTTATCTCTCCCCTAAATCAGTCCTTGAGGTCTTCGACAAGCTAGTAGCTGGCTCCATCAATTGGCCAGCCATAGGAAGTGTCCTCGACTATGTCATCCGTCCTGTGGTTCCCTCAGAAACACTGACCCTGGAGGTGCAGTACGAGACAGACCGCAAGCTGTATGTGGACTTCTTACCATTACTTGTGATGGAGGATGGAACGTCACTGATTGCTAAACCTCATCGTCTTGCTGCAGAGCGCCATGAAAACCTGTGGCGGCAGAGCTTCCGTGTGGCTGAGACGGCACGACTCAGGGGCCTGGATCAGGAGGACGGAGGCTGTCGATACGCTTGCCTGAAGGTGGCAAAGGCCGTGTGCAAGCTCAACCCTGCCCTTAACCGGCTCAACGCCAGCCAGCTCACCAATGCCATCTTGTTGCTGTGTGAAAAAGAAGGTGACTGGACACAGGAAGCGCTGGCTGATCGCTTCCTTCAGCTGTTACGCGCGTTAGTGGGACACCTAGAGGCTGGGAGGCTGCCATGCGCCCTCAGCCCCAAAGTTAATTTATTCTGTGAGCTGACTGAACATGAAGTGGATGAGTTGGGATATACGCTTTACTGCGCTCTCTCAGATCCGGAGGGGCTGCTGAGAACTGCTGTGTCACAGCCGCCCAATCCTTGATGACCTTCTACTACAAAGCGGCACTGAAATGTCTACCACTGTTTTTGGCCAACGGTGACCTTTAGTGGTATTAAGGTCCCTGAAAAAACCAACTGCATGGAATCATCGTCTTTCCTGAAACACATGGTCTCTTCAGTCTTAAAAGCCTCTTCATAGACATCAGTAAGAAAATGTGATGAACGCAGTAGCAGTTTCTTAGTCTTGAGATCTGTGTGAATCATATGAAAGCTTTATATGTTTGACCATAAAAATACTCTTTTAATGTCAGATGAAAGCTTAGATCCATTGGAGTTCGTGGCTCTCACTAATGCCATTGTATTAATGAAGTCAGAGGTAAACATGCTGTCAAGGCCTTATGAGTGGCGATTGATAAAATTACCTGTGGTAGAAGGAGATGATGTGTACAGCTCTCATACATGCAGAAGCATTTTAATTTTTTGATGATGAAAGGTTGAAGGTAATAACTTTTATGTTTTTTTCTGATTTGGATAGTTGAAATGTACAAGTCAGCACTGTCTGACAAAATGGAATATCAGCCTTTGTGCAGTCATCCACTACCTCTGTCTCAAGGGCTCACCCAAGGAGGTCCATTAGGACATGAAGGTACACTAGAGGGTATGCTATCCCTTCTTACACCGTGCTGAAGAAGTGGGATCCAGAATTTAAACGCTGCAGAGAGACATGACAGCACAAGGGCAGATATTGTCCATTTTCTCTAACAAAAATACCATCAAGAGTTATTAGCTTAAAACTTTCTGCACAGTCACACAAAGAGCTGAACTGCTTGTGCATGTAATGAAAGCTGTAAACCCATCTCCTTATGCTTGAGGCTACAACCTTATCAATCACCCCTCATTCCTCTAGATGATGGGATTGAGCTCTGATTGGTCGATCCATACTGAAATGGAATGGAACACATGAAATCTGATATACAGTATGGACCTCAGCACTATATTTAAGCTCTTAAAAAGCTCTTAGAGAGTTTTTAGAAGGACAGACGTACATTTACAGTTAAATGCTCTCTAATTGTTGTTTGGAGGTGGGTCTGTGCCACTGTGTCAGGTGATAGAATGTAATGTTGATTTTGTGTATGCCAACCTAAAAGCTAATAAAAAGTTGATCAGTCTGAATGACTTAACATTCTTAAGATAAAGACACAAGCTAGCTTTCTTTTCGTGCTTCTTTTAATATCACACGTATGAGAAACTGCAAGTGTTTCAACAGACTTCAGCTTTAAATCAAGGTTTTTGTTAGAAAACTTCATTAATACGGTGGCTGTGTTCAAGATGTAAGAAATCCATGTTTCCAGGGATCTGTGAAACCAAACATTAGGCTGTGATTGAAATGTCTGCAGCTTGCATGCATCATCCACTTATCTTGTAATCAAACAAATCAATATACAATTGTTCAAATTATTAATTGATGTCTGTTTCTAATATTTCTTACTCACACCATTGAACTATGGCTCTGATACAAAGTTGACTATACATCCACAAATGGAATGTGCTGTCCTACCATTTATGAAAATATGAACAATACAACAACACCGTTCAATATCATTTTGTTTTGGCATGGCTGGAAAATGTTTCCTTGTGACTTGCAGACAGAGATGCTCTTTGTTTGTCATAAAGGAGTTTTTCTTGTCCAGCCTGACACTTGTTGCTTTCATACAGAAGCCCAATGTGCTTTATGACCTCATTTTTATTTTTTTTTTTTATGACCTCCATCATGGGTTGTTTTGCACTGTCAAAATGTCAAGTGTTTTGTTGTGAATTAACAACAACAAAAGTGTGTCAGTAGGATGTTCTAAAAGTGCTTTTGTCAACTGGTTTTTGCTTTAATTTAAACTCCTGTTCAGATCCATATTCCACTAGATCACTCTCAGTATTGACTGTTTGTAATATGGGCTACATAATCTTACTTGATCTTGGTCTGGATCTTTGTAGCAAGGGAGTACCTTTTGTTAGTCATTTCACTTTTAAGCTACTATCCATCTGCAGCTTGACAAGTTCTTCATCAGTAACATGCTGCTGTAAACATCACACTGACCTGCAGGAGAAGGATTTTGTTTTGTCATATGGTGAATTAGTCTCAGTATTAACTTCAGTTCCTTGCCTGATTGCAGATAGAGCATGGAGCAGGTTACCTCTGTAGTTGTGCGTTGTGCGTCTGCACACTAAGTCCACATTTAACCCTGATTAACTTGCAGGTGCTGAGCCAGTCTGTCTAGGGTAGGTAGCCAGACATGGATTAGTGCAGTTTACTAGGCCGTATTATTTATCAGTTGTGGTTCTGTGTAAGTTTATGGCACCAACAACATGTGACCTGATGATCACTACTGTCGGGCTGCTTCCGCCTGTCAGGTCTCTATTTATATTAATAGATTACAGGTGCTAATCTCCCTTAGATCATGATCTGATTGAGGGATAACTCTCAGATCCTCTGTTATATAAAAGTAGCTTTGATAGCCAAGGTTGCTGATGTTAGATCAGCCTGCTTATTGGTTCACCATCATATTGCAGTTAAAATAAAGTGAAGTCGCTAAAAGAACAGCTGCCAGACTGTTGAATAGAGTTTGTGTCCCTCTCTAAACGATAGCCCAAATCATGTTGCCCAAAATAATCACATTGTTGCTTTTTGTTCTCACTTTTAGCCTTAGAATGAAAAAAAAATGCAGTGACATGAATCAAGTGTCCCCTCAATCCCAACCCACTGTTTGTAAAGTGTACGTTATGTTTATAGTTCTGGTGTGCATTGAGTTGATAACAATCATCCAGATAATAATGAAGAAACAAGTGAATATTTTTGTATTTATTGTACATTTGTAACCAAAAAGAGCTATTTATTTGCATTGATTCAGTTGAACATGTGAAGTACCACTTATTGTGCTTCATTAAGTGCTTTGTTCTGGATGTCCTTGTATTAAATGATTCCACAGTAGATCTTTACATGCATATTAAGCATCTTTGTTTTGCAGACCCAGTTTATGCTACAAATTACTACTGTGCAGAAGGGAGGGGAGTCACTGTGCCACATTTGTATTCTTATTGTAAAAAAAACAAACAAAAAACCCAAAGTAGATCTCTACCTCTACCTAATGGAGAGCAAACTGCCCACATGCTGTGTTGCATGCTGTGTATTTTTTCCCTAGCTTTTTTTTTTTTTTTAGTTCAGCTCTGGAGTTGAACTGTGCAGCACTTTGTATAAGTCATTAAATGTTACAAAAGATAATCTGTAGGTTCATCTTTGTGTTTTTCTTTTCAAGAGGAAGCACACAGCACACACATTGAAAGCATTTACCAAAAAATTGTTAAGGCTTTTATTTAAAGTTTTATTCAGTGACACTTCATAATAAAATTTACATTGCTGTGTTAAAAAACATCCTGAGATACCTTCAGTGTACAAAAGCAGCTCCATTTAAATTATTTGACATAGAAGATTGGAAATGCTGTTCAGTTTCTGGGAATTAAACAAAAGTACATCAAAAAAAATGTTTTTAGACATTTGTTTCTCCAAAGTATGTAAAGCACAAAAATTAAAGCTCAATGTATCAAAATGCATTGCTCTGATTAAATCCTGCTACAAAGATCAAGATGAAAATCAAAAACAGCTTCACAGACAAGTGCAAGAAACCAAGTGAAGCAGTCCCTTAGTTCAGTGGCAGAAAACATTCACACTCTTTGCTCACTGTGTGGAAATTAACAATGTAGCATCCATACTTAGTCACCAGAAAACCAGCTTCCCATGTAAACCTCATTACTCTAAGCAGATGTGAAATAGTTGTGGCAAGCCAGGCCTTGCAGTGATATACAACAATCATTGAATCGCACATCATATACAAGCAGTGCTCAGCAGACTATTTGCTGGGGGCAAACCCCACGCGATCAGCGTTCCTGTCGAACACTGTGTAGTACTTCCCAATGAAAACATCTCCCAGGATCCACAGGGGCCCTGCAGGAGGCGGGATATCCATGGCCATGAAGCCAGACAGACAGATCGATTGACCCAGCTGAGACTCCTGCATTAAAGGGAGAAAAAGCTTGTGTTTTTCAGTTTTGCAAGGATGCTTTAAATACCAGGTTGTCCTACGACAGTACTAACATGCACATATGTAGTTCACCAGATTTATTAATAAAGAAAATGTAGGATTATAGGGCTATTGTATTGCATAGCATTATCTGGACTCTATATAGCATTATAAGACTCTATATATACATACATACTCAAATATTCTTATTTTAAGTTCATCTCCAAGGACCTTTTGTGTTTTGTTTTGTTTTTTTTTTTTAAAATTGTAAAGAAAACGCATCCAGGTAGAAAAATGGTCAAAATTAAAGTGAATGTGATTGATCTGGCATTAGTGTTTGTACCTTCAGGACATAATCTTCTCCAGTCAGGTTAAACATCTTCCCTCCAATGTTGAAAGAGATGACAGGCAGAGATGGGATCTTCTTACAGTCGATTAAATACTAAAAAGGAGGCAGAGGAGAGAAGAATACACAGAAATGATCTCTTAGACCTAAAGAAAGACTTAGCTTTGTCTTTCCATGTTTCATGAACCTACAGTAGCTTTTGCAACCCTAGACCACAAATATAAATTGTTCGTGCAAATGGGTGTAAAAGTTACATCTGGGAACTCAGGCATTATGTCTTCTCAACGTACAATAATTATCATTTACTATATTTGTGTTGTGTGTCAGTTGTACCTCTCCCATCAGCAGTGGCAGAGCTCCGATGGCTTTGTGCAGAGCTCTGACTTCCTCTCCAGGTCCTACAATTAGAGACGTTCCTGTGTCAAGAATAGCCTGGCAACCGCCTTTGCAAAGACTAAGCTGGTTGCCAACTTCAACTCTGCAGGGTAGGTTGTAAAGGAGCAGCAGGGTGGGGCAGAGAGACAAGACACATCAGTTTATTTCCAACACCTGATTTGAAGGTTGTTGTCTGTTAGTATAATACAGATTTAAAACCAAGAAACCACTAATTTAAGTGAGATTATATTGAGCAATATCCAAAGCCCTGTTATTTAGAATAAAAGGAAAAATCAACAAGCAGCTTCTTTGGGACAATACCCTTTTTTAAACTACCAGATAAAGGAACAAATCCTACAAAAAACGAGAACTGTATCCATGACACAAACAGAACAGAAAGTGTGTCGACCCAGACTCCAGCACTTCTCTTCCCAGTTCCTTGTGATAATGACGCAGCAAAAGGTGCCTTTCTTACCCGTTCACCTTGATCTGCCAGTAGGCCTTCCGTGTGACGTTGACGTAGTGCAGGTCTCCTGTGTAGTGTTCAGGGTCCGTCCCACCAAGCATCAACTCTCCTCCAATTGCTGCTTTTGGGTCTCTAATTGACAGATTGAACAGAAGCAAAACTGACTGGGTCAATAAAAAATGTCAATTGTAATAACTTATTTCACAGCTGTGAAAAACAAATACTGCAGCTGTTTCAGAAGGCAGCAACTCTGGCAGATTCTAATATGACTTCTCTTATTCATGCTTTTTATAATCGCTATTCTGTCCGCGACCAACCTGTTTATATAGAAAGAGAAGATGTTCTCAGGCAGCAGCTTGGCAGCCATGGCCGTGTCAAACACTGGGACAATTTTAGCTACTGATATAGTGGGGTAGGCCATGCCCAAGACCCCATCGAAACGTGCCACTGCAAATGTGATGCCAGGCTGCTTCACTGCTTCCCCAAACTGCTGGTCAGGAATGGGCAGACCAGCGACCTTCGAGCAGAGGAACATGACAAGAGAAAGATGTCAATACGAATAGAAAAGCACAAGGCTTTTAATGAATTGATGGGCATGGCATGACCACTAAAACTGAGGAATGCAGTTAAACAAACAAGCTAAGTGAGCGAGTGTGTCTCAGACTCACAGTGACCGTGTCCTGGCTGATGAAGCCGGTCAAGCTGCCTCTGCCATAATGAATGGAGAACTGTGTGCCATTTTTTACGTATGTGCTTGACTTCTTTGAGTTGTAACGATGGTGAAGCCCTAATGAGAGAAGACAGTCAAAATATTAATTTGCAGATATCATGGATTAGAAAAATAGAATGACTGATAATACAAAAATACTTTGAAAAAGGGTCAGGGGTTGACGGTTAACATGTTTTACACCTTGTTTGTTTCAATATTTTAATTGCCAATACATCCAAAAGTGTATGAACCTCTCCCTGAACAGAACTGCAATGACAGCAAATCATTTCAATCCATCATGTGACAACTTGGCCTCCGCACTGTTAAAACACGGTTAGGCCATTCAAATGCAATTGAGGTCAAGGTTTGGTTTTATGCCCTTCTATTAGGACACATAGATGCCTCTTTTTTAACTTAAGAAACTTCTGTCCCAGTAACAACTTACTTTTAATTGTAATAATACTGACAAAGTTTAGAATTTTTTTTACATTTTCTTTGGGGTTTTTGAAACAGTTATTGGATTTCCACTGGGGAAGTGAAAACTGCCCTCAGATACAGTTAAATAGTTGTATTCTTTCTTTGAGTAAAGGGTCATCTTTAATAGATCAACTAGAAGTGTGTTTTTTTTTTGGTCATACTGCGAGCTTCTCTCAGGAAGTAGCCTACAGATATGTGCACAGTGCAGGGGATGTTTGGTGAATCATACACCAAAAATACAAACTCACAGCAGGCCAAATCGAGAAAGGAGCAGTGAATGGAGGGAACCCAGAGGTTGGAGGAACCAGTGTCAAACAGCACAGTGAACTCCTGTGGAGGGGTGCCGATGCTGATCACCCCAAAGTACTGGGCCTGAGAAGACGCACAAGTTTACAAATACCAAGATCTGCTATGAAACCAACACTACATGAACATCACAAAAAATATTTAGTGTAGAAACTGTGTCTAAAAGCTTAAGCAGGCATGCACAGGTGGCACTAATAAATAAAACTAGCATTTGACAAAAGCATAATGCTTAGGCAAGGCTTTGCTAAAGAAGACTTAAGCAAATGCAGAATAAGCTTCAGATTTCATATCAACCTTAATCCAAGTTTAAAAAAAAATAAAAGCCAAAGTCAACCCATGGTATCTCACGTGCTTCAGCCTAATATTTATTTAGTATTTCCTACTTTTTTATGCAGAACTGCTCAAATATTTGCCTTTTGAACTTGTTGGCACAAAGTGCTCTGTGTTGCCACAGACACTTGGATTATATGAAAAATTGTGACAGACATTTTTACACATTTGTAGTTATTTAAAGCTTGATTCTCCAATATGGCTGCAACCAAAAGGGGCCAACCAGTGCGACACTCAGTATCAGCCTAAATATCATAGAGGGGGAGATACTGACCAAATTGTCATTCTGTATTTAACTAATACTTTAAGTATAGAGTCGGTGGACATACATCCATGAAGTTGGTCAGCTTCTCTACAGGCACTTTAGATGAGGGAGGGCTGTCAAGGGCTCCAGTGCTCGTCGCCAAAGCTCGAAGCTCCTCCACAGACATCCCATTGTCGCTCATAAGGCGGCGCAGGCTTCTGGTTTTGTGAAGGGGAACTCTGAAATGAAAATTGATTTCATTAAATGTCACATCCACAACCATGCGCGTGCGTCATGTGCGCGAGAAAGTTTGCATCGCGGTACAGTGCGCATCAGCTTTGTACATGCAAAATGAAACCTGAGCAAAGTGTTATCATTTGTGCTGCACCAAAGTCGACACTGCCGCTAGAAATCACATTAACTGTCCACACGTGTGATCAATTATGGCCTTACCACAGAGCAAGGAAGTTAACACACGCATAATCGTATTCAATTTAGTCCTATATTACTTTATCGTACTTTTACAGGCAAAAAATAAAACGTTAGCTTGTTTTAATGACAAAAAACATAAACTAATAATCGGTATTTACCTGATTACGGCGGCGCTTTGTGCTATAAGTAGCGCCCCGACGATGAAAAATATCTCCACTCGCTTCATTTCTGTCCTGGAGAAAAAATAACGCGCACTTTCTTATTTCTTCCGCTGCTGACAAGCCACGATTTTATCTGACACGGAAAAGTGAAGCGAAAGCGCTTCGTCAATGTCCGTATTTACTCGTTTTCTCCCGTTATAAGGCTCGGTGATGGGAGGAAAATAATCTGTACGGTGTTCTGATTGGTGGAAAAGGATGACTGTCAACCCACGTTGTAAACAGGCGCATGAGGTGTGTAAACGGTCACGAGTTGCGATAAAACTGTAAAATAAAAGATAGGGCACATACTGAAACACTGAGCAAATGGCTCAAAGTTCTTCCGAGAAAAAAAGTTTTCTGTACAGGAAAAACATTCTTTCAACAGCCTTTTGAATAGCTTTCCCCAGAGATAGCTTGCTAAAAAAACCCTCAACTATACAGACCAAAGCGTAAAGATAAGCGAGTTCAGTTGCCATACAAATGTTGGTATGTCTTTGAACAGCTTGT
>JAPZDY010000009.1:16178069-16194687 GCA_029783645.1 Ctenochaetus hawaiiensis | reverse complement strand
AGAAAGAAACACACAAGCACTGAAACATAAAGACTGACACACGCACAAAACATTCACACACACATGTAGACACACCCCCGCGACCCTGCAGAGGATTAAGCGGTATAGAAAATGGATGGATGGATGGATGTAGACACACCCTCCGTCAATGTTATTAATTAGACTTCGGCCTGTTGACAATTAGAAGAGCTGGTGCCCACAAGGTAAACTGAGAAACTTTAGGGGTTTTTGTTTAAGGTTATGGTTAGTTTAGAGCTAAGGCTGTTGTTAGGGTAAAGGTCAGGTTAAGTCTTCAGAAAATAAATGAAAGTCAGGGTAATGTCTGTCTTACTGACAGGTTTGTGAGTGTAGGTTTGTGTGTGTTTGTACCTGTATGTGTGTCAATGTAGGTCTCTGAGTGACAGTTTTAAAATATTTCATCCTTTTTCCCCCTTGGTGTTTGTGTGTTTGTTGGAGTTTTGCTAAAAGAGGATCCACCCACATATCTTTTCCTTTGTTATGACGCAGGAGGGAAATTACACCTTTCGGACTTCTCAGACAGGATGACAGAAAAGGGGATGGGACACATGTCATTTGCGGCCTGATAAGAGTACAGGCATGTAATGGGCATGCAGACTTGTTAAGCCATTTCTGAAACCCTATCCATAATTCAAGGATCACATGGAATAGTGTTTTACACTGGAGCATGACGGTAAGCAAGCTCTTTCTACTGTACATAAATACATTTATTTTTTAGACAGGAGTTAGACCTGACAGATAGGTCTACATGTCGGAGAAAATCTTACATGGGTGTATCTGGTATTGTCGATTAGCATTGTACCAGTTTCGCCTTCCACCTGTCCTATTCGGAGATTAAGAAACTTGACAGTGGGTCTCCTCACATGTGATTTTCAAGAATTGAATATTATTTCTGAAGCTCCGTTTATTTCTAAGTTACATAGACAGTAAGCTGATGGAATTTCTGGCCCAGCAGTGATGATAAATATTAACTAGCAGCAGCCTTGCACAATCACACGAGTGAAAGAGACAATACTTTATCATATAAAACCACTTATACAAAGATGTAAATACAGTGGATAATGTTGGACTAAACATTTTTAAAATATCTCGCTATAATGCCAGTGCCATGTTCAAAGCAGATGTCAATGCAAACAGAATGTTACCTAGACATCTAATGAAAAATGCTTGTGAACACTGAGCAGCCCATTATTTTTATTAAACAATGCAGGTGAATTTATCTGCCTTGTATTTGTGTGTTCCCTATTTCAAATTCTGCTTGTAAACAATGCTGATCTCAGCTCAGCTTTCTTGCTCAGTTGTCTCAGTGCATTGCAACCATATTATTTAATAAAATGCATGTTACATCACAACTCGTCAGTCAACAGTCCACTAATAAAAACAACATGGCTCAAAGCTTTTCTGAAGAAGGCATGGTAGATATGCAGTATTTACTTTCTCCATTGTTGTGATATACTTCAGCGACATAACATGGCCAATTATCATACTTGAAATACAGTATGTATTTTTTTACGCACAAAGTATTGGATGAAATTTAAAAAAATGACACTAGGCCTTTTCATTTCGGACATTTTGACTTGTTATGGTAGAAAAATGCTGTCATAATTACCCTAAGTGATACCTTCACAATGCTTGTTTTGTAATACAGTCCATAACTCAAATGATTAAAATATAATGAAATGAAATGTTTTTAGATTAAACTACAAATACCAATTATTTTCTGTTAATTTATTAATCAACTAATTGTTTCAGTTCTACTGTTATGTTTAGTGATTTGGTGTTGTGATTTATAAGTTCATCAGAACATCTTTTATGAGCACTTTATGTGTTCTGCATGCAAATCTCTGTATTCATAAAGTAACAAGTGATGAAAGCTGCCAGATAATTGTGATGAAGTATAATACACAATATTTCCTTCCAAAAAAGGAAGCAGTGAGTGCCATGAAAAGAATATACTAAAAAAGAGTTCAAGTTCCTCAAATTTGTACTGAAGTTTAACACTTGAATAAATGCATGTAGTAACCCTCTGACACTGAAATCAGTAATCGTTCATTTCATTATTTACCCCTGCTGCTGTTTTTCGCTGTAATAAGTCAGAAAGATGAGTTTTGTTTAAAATGCCAATTTGGCTTGTTATTTTCTGACAAACAGCAGAAAACAAGTCCATCATATATTGGTATGCTGCTAAAAGTTGGTAACCAATACTGAGTGACTTAAAATTTAAGGTCTTTTCAACCATCAAAAAAACTGAATGAATGAGGTGGGTTCTGTTCTGCTTTCTGTGCCCAGTCTTCAAGAGAGTCCTTGTGTCAAAATCTAGTGGTAAAATTGTTATCATTTCAGTATTTTGCTTATATGTTTCATATTATATAATGAAGTAAATCAGGCCTGTTTACCATAAACAATGCAACAGGTGGCTAACAGGATCCAGCCTTGCTCTCATGACTGAAGACTTGAGGCCTACAGAAAATAAAATGTCAGTTTGATGGGAAACCTTGAACTTCCCTGATAGATTACAGATAAAAGAGTTTCTGATAAACAGTCTTTGCATAGATCTTCAAAGAAAGGGGCACTGCACTTACTTGTTTGGCAGCCTTTGATTTAAGTTAATTTCTTTCATTACGCAACTCCATAGCTGCCTGAAATCCCCAGGAAAACCTACACAATGAAGTCCACCAGCTCCTGTGAAGTTGTACAGTCTGTATATGAAGACCCAGATGCATCAATGGTAAACAGCTATATGCATTAACTGCTGTCTAATCTTTGGTGTATTTGCATATATTTGCATGTTATTACCTTGTTGCATCTTTAGATAACTGTAGACAAAAATAAGAATCTTGTTTTGATTTTGCCTTTTTTATTTTGATTTACTTTTTTTGTCAGCCTGGTGTTACAGATGGAAGCCAATCAGGTGTCAAAGTCAAGCCTGTACCTCGTCCCAGGATTAAATCGCTACCAAAGATCGAATGTAACAACAATGACAATGCTGCTGACTCTGTAGACACAACAAACAACTTAACTAATGCAGAGGTGAGTGGGGCAAGTTAGACACTCTATGACATTATTACAAAGATTTGAACTCATGATAGCACGTATACATTCATTTTTTTCCCCTCTGTCGTCAGAACTCCCAGCGTCATGGATACCCTGCACACTATAAGAGGCCCCAACCTGTTCGTCCTGCCCCCAAACCACCAGCGAGTAAATATGTGACTTCTAGTAAACCTACAGTGGAAGTCAAAGGAGGCAATCACGATCTTAAATCAAACACTGAGACAATAATTCAGGTATATGATATTTTAAACAAAATAATGACCTAAGACATAAGAGTGGTATCAATTTACTCATTTAACTCTTATCAAGAAAGTAAACACATTATTTACTTTAATACTATTCCTTTTAAATTAAAAATTGTAAATGCATTTTTATAATACTAACTAAACCCCACTTTCTCCTTCTTAATTTCTCTGCTAGCCTCCAGCTGTCAGTACTGAGGGAGTATATTCTCCTCCTCCAACACGGCCACAACGCCCCCCTCCTCCCTCCATCTATTATGATAGATTTGGGTCTACAATGAGGCCAAAATATGAGGTACTTTTTAACCTTATCGCAATGTTGCTGTTACTTTTCTACACTAAACTTCTCCTGATTTAAAAAAAAAGTGTACAAGTTTTTTTTTCTATCTTGTCAATTGATTTTTTTTGTGGCTAGAATTGCATCAATGAGAGTCAGCAATCCAGATGTTCATCAATCAGTCCAGTCTCATCTGTTCTCTCTGATGAAGTGCTGAGCCCCTACTGGTCTAATGATTCAACGGTAAACTGCAAGCTGTAATCCAGACATTATGGACAGTGTTTTCTTGTAATTAGCTTAATGAAGATGTAATCTTGTTAGATTTTTTATCAGAACATGGGTTGTTACTTCTGTATCATCAGCATTGAACACTCACCAACATAAAAAAAGAAAAAGAAAAAAGAAATGTTGGAATTCATTCAATGTTTTGGTTGAATTCAACTCCGTTATGCAATCACAATGTAAATGTCTTTGATATTTCAGGCCACAGACTTCACCACAAGACCTGCAATTCCACCTCGTCAGTCCGTCTACTCCCACTCTGCCCCTAAGTGTGAAACCTTGCCTCCACAGGTATGAGAGTCACCACAGAGAAAAAAACAACAGGTAGTGAATTGTGCTTGGACAGGTGCCAAAACCACAACAATGGATAAAGAAGCATGTGCATTTCTCATGCTCTTATGGAAACACAGATAATCATCTTTCTGTAAATTTTTACGTCATGGGGAAACATAGCCTTTTTGTTGGATCTGCCTAAGAACCTTTCAGTTCCTTATGAAAAGAGAACCACACCTGATCCCTGCTCTAAGTTTTATGAGTGTTTTTATGAATTTTATACGAGGCCAGAAGAGCTTCATCAACTTGAACAGTCTGAATCTGAAGAAAATACTGTAAAGGCCAGTCCGGACATGTTCAGTAATGATAAGTTTATTTACCAGTAACCATGGTTGACTGTGTAAAATAACAAACCGGAGCACCAAGCTGATGACACAACGATTATTTCGAGAAAGTGAGACACTGAGTTTAATATTGCACATATGCCCAGAACCATTCCCCTTGCCCATTGTTTAAAAAACCTCACATGTAACTGAGAATGTGCTCCCCAGTGAGTCAACAAAAAAGCAAGTTTCACTCCTGAATGTTTTGATTATTCACTGGTTCAAGAGTTTCGCTTCCTTCATTCAATGTCAAAGAGGCACCAGCCCACTCATGAGTCCACTACAGAAGTACTTTGAAAGGTTCAAAGCACCCTACTTAATGTCTGGATGCTTATCATCAATTTTGAGTTAGTTTAGACAGTGTTTTTCTTTGTTCAGTTAGATAAGTGGAATATTGCTAACTTAACCCTCCTTATTTCCAGCTGTGCTTTTTAAATTGCATTTTTTAATTCATAGATTTAATACTTGACTGAATCTTATCAATGAGTCTGCAAACATGCTAACTGCACTGTGAGGCTAGTCTTTGACACGGCAGTGCTATCAGCTAAAAGCTAACATTAGCATGCATTTCACTATGACAAGGCTAACATGTGGATTACCAGCACTCAGTCCTATCTTATTATTTTAATTCAACATGTTAGCATTTAAACATTCGCAAATTAGCAATAAACATAAGGAAACAACTAAGGCTAACGGGGTAGTGGTTAGTTTTTTCAGGTATTCAGTCATATAATTATATACTGAACAAATTAAATTTGATGGTGGTTCTGGATAATAGCCAGTAAATTACCAAAACAATGGGGAGGGGGACGTGGATGTGTGTGGACCTACCAAACTTGTGACATGGTTGTTTTTTACCTAAACCACAAATCTCAATATCATGCTAACACCACACACAGAGGGCATAATATAAAGCATTTCCATAGCAAAACTTTTTTTGCTTCTTGGTCACAAACACATTAATTCTATCAGAATTTGCTCTGGCATAATGTTGTACCTTATTTTGGTGTATTACAGACCAGACCACCACTACCTCAATTCAGCCCACCACCCCCGCCTTCATCTGGCAGTTCAATGGAGTCAGTGTACACTGAGATAGACTTTCCTTCTTACCTGGACATTCTGCCCGAGGATGAAGACAGAATGGTGCGACTCTCTGTGTGTTTATGATTGTATGCTCTAGAGCTGAGTAATCTGTATTTTTGAAAATTTGGACAATATGATGTCTTTATTTAGTTCAGCTCCAGTGACCTATTTCTTTTAAACACTACCAGACACAAGGGTCAACACTTCGTTTGGGACAACACTGCCAGAGTAGCCGCTGCTTGTCTAATCAACAGACCACAATGGATACAGAGGTAAGGCTTAGTTTAATTGCTCAATTCCATCACCTGCAAAAAAACTGTGCTATAACACCGTTTATTTTTGTACTGAACTTGAAGAGGTTTAATGAATCTGTTTTCTTTAGGACATCAATGGAATGCTTCGATGGTTGAAAAGGGTGTCAAGTAAGAGCACAGTTTTGTTTTCTAGTTAGATTTTGTGTTATTTTCCTTGAGACAAAAACCCCCATCAAAGTTCAGGTTGTGTAGTTCATCTTTCTTTTTATTTATTACGTTTGGTATTAAGTAGCATGATCAGTGTGCACAGCATTTCATTTGTCTCTGTACTGCCACTCCAACAGAATCTGATGTCATGGCTCCGTCACTGTATGGCCTCAGTATTGAGGAGGAAATAAGGTAACCACAAGGAAACTGTCTTATGTATTCCTTCTTCTGAGCTGTTGACGTCTACATACTTTCAAAAGTCTTGTGTTACACTATTTCTAAAAATGACTAATAATAGTACTACAGAGGACAGACATAGGTGTACAATGTGGTACAAGTTTTCTTTTCTCAGCTGAATAATCCTAAAAACCAAATAACAACACTGACTTTTGCAAAAAAAAATTAATGCCACAGCAGAAGTTAATGTGCTATTGCTCAATATATCTAAATGTGCTGATATTTCTGTATTTTCTGTCACTGTCTCCATGCAGAACATTTAATGAAAGAGCCATGAATGTGAAAAAGGCCCTGCGTCTCTACAACCTCCTTATGATGAAACGCAATGAAAACCTGAAGAACCGCATCACAGAGTTCAAAGCTATATCTAAAACACTGGACAAGATGCAGAAGACGAACAAAACCATGGGCATTGCTGGAGGCACCACAGGTGCTGTGGGAGGAGTGACTGCGGTGCTGGGTATCGCCTTGGCTCCTGTGACCATGGGTACCTCACTGATTGCTACAGCTGTTGGTGCTGGTATGGTGGCGTCAGCTGGGGGTATGGGTGCCCATGCTGCAAAATCCAACAAGAAGATTGTGAACAGGATGGCAGTTGAGAAACTAGCTTATGAATACAAGGCAAATGTGGTTGACTTGGAGCATTGTTTGGACTTTATCCTCTCTGGGATGAATGAGCTGCGGAGGCATGATATTGCCAGGTTGCAGAGGGCAGGGGCCCCCACTGATGCCCTGAAGATGGCACATCTGTCACAGTCTGTGATGAGGGATTACATTAACAATGAAAGGAAGGCCTCTGTTGCACACACCACTGGGATGTCATCTGAGAGACTGCTTCAGGCTTTTATCAAGGAAATTGATCAGTATTTCACAGAAAAGGAGGGTCAGAAATTGAAGAAATCCAATAAGAGCAGGTTTTCTGGTAGGGTTCGTCTGCTTGCAGAAAATTTGCAGGATGAACTGGATTGCCTGAATTGTTTATGGGAATTGTTTACTTGAAACAAAAGAACTTGTTGATCTGTGTTAATGTGTGTGTGAAAAATATGTTTTTAATATTTTAATCAGTACAACTGGTGTATAAATGCCTCATTGACCATGTATATTCCAATAAACATTTTATATTTCTAAAATCCAATGTGTGAATTATTAAAAAGCAAGTATTCCAAGGTAGCTCTAGATTGTTTTTCTACAACCACTTATGATTTCGATAAATAAATCTGCAGAATCAATGTCAGTCACTCTCACAGGTAAAATTGTGTAATTATGTAGTTTTGAGCGAGTGACTACTTTTTTTAGGACATTTGACTATGTATGGAATGTGAATTATACAATCACAGGCGGAGTGATAATGTGGGCAGTGCGGAAGGATACAACCACTACTTGCCTTAGCTCTTTACCAGTCTCGCGCCCTAGCATGCGCCATTTTCCCGTCTGAGGAACAACAACAGAAACGCTGCATTGTTGAACATCGTTCTTTTGGCCGAAATGGCAGTGTAAAAGTGTGCCGCGACCCAGCCGCCAACAAAACAGTGCATCCAGCAAGTGCACTGAGTCACTTCTAATTCTGCAAAAATGTCGTAAGTATTTTTGTCTTGTTTATAACATTTAGTCAATGACAGCTGTCTGGCCTAGTACAGTGGCCGCGCGCCTCGGCATTCCGTTGTTACTGCGAGCACTGAATCACATCTTATGAAAACAAGTTTAAAATTAGTTTGACAATAGCAAATTATTTGACTTGATCTGAATCGATGAATAGATAAATAAATGAACTTTCGATTATAAACTAAAGGACAGGATTAATAAGTGAGATGATGTAACACGTGATTGTATCACGGAATGTTAAAATTTTCTCTTTGTCTCAAGGGATCGCAATATAGTGTGTAAATCCAGTCGTTAGGGTAGCGTTTTTACATTTTCATAGGCCTTCAATAAACCAGTCAGGACTGTCTACGTGGCAGTCAGAAAATGGTTCGTTTCCTCTTTTGGTCAAAATGGCGGCTTCCCGTAGGTGTACTGGGCTCAAAAATGTGGCTGTTCTTAGCGGGAGGGAGAGTGACGGAATCTGTGTGTGACCTTGTTAGCAGACAGTGTGACGTCAGAGTCATAAGACTGGTAGTCTGGTGGGAACACGTGATGTGTAGCAGGAGTATTGCAATGAAGGGGGCACTGTTATGCCTTTTTCTTCAGAATAGCATCATCTCAGACCAACACTATTAGTTTTTGACCACGCAATTCCTTTTTGTAAACAATTGATGTCTAAATAGTATAATCTTTCAAAATGCCTTATTAGGTATATTTTTATTGTATTTCTACAATACTGATGTTTGAGCTTAAAATGTTATATTTTATTTTTCAGGTCCTTCGTGGAAACCCTCACCACTGCTGCATTCGACAGCATAAAAGAGCTCAAAACTTTCCTAGTGTTGTCACGCACTCCATTTGTGACCAACAACAGCCATTATGACCATGATGATGACAAACTCACAGTTTGGCCTGGAAGACATGGAGGCCCTTCTTTGGGGACCTTCCTATCCCATGGCTGACGCCATAGACCCCCCATCTGTCATCCCTGACCGAGAGGAACTAGAGAAAGGAGGAGGAACCTCACTGGAGGGGGACACTTCACCTGTGTCACCCCTCACCTCCTCATCGCTGTCTTCTTCCTCCTCTCCTCCTCCCTTCTACTCCCCTCCTCCCTCACCGCCGGCCGTTCTCCTCCAGGGGGACAAAGTTGGGACTGAGTCTGACCTGTTCCCCCTCCCCTGGTTGGGCCACCCTGGTCAGCTGAGACAGACCGTCTCAGATGACAACAAAGGTAATGACCGTAAAATAATGTCCTAATTGTCAGAAAACAAATTTTAAGCATAATTATTCATGTTAAAAAAGGCTTTTGACGTGCAAGTGTAAGTGAAAGCTGATTGCATATAAACATAATGACTCATTTTCCCCCACAGATGATATGTTCGGTGACCTGGACTGGATGGCTGAGAGGGTGGATCTGAGCGAATTTGACCTAGACTCTCTCATTGGCTCCTGCAGTCCTAATGGAGAGTCTCCTACTACTCCAGAAGACCTCCTAGCTTCCCTGGATTGCCCAATGGAGCTTGACTCCCTCCCAGTGCCTACTCTCGCAACTCCTGCTCTCTTGAGTCTTCCCTCTGCTCCTCCAAGTTCACCTCCCTCCTCTCCCACTGTCTGTTCAGAGCCCTCTATTATTACAGTAGATGAGCCTGAATCCTACATTGATAACCAGGGTGTTCCCTCGCCTCCTTTGTGCGTCCCAGAGCCACAAGAAGAGATGGAGATCAAGTCTGAGCCAGTTTCTCCAGACCCCTCATCCCCCTTGGTTGATTCTCCCTCCTCCCCAGCCTACACCCTGGACCTGGGCAGTGAAGTGGATGTCTCAGAGAGTGAGGTGAAGCCGGTAGTTGCTCCTGTTGTTCCTCAGGTCCAGAGGCTTGTACTCTCTCTTTCACCAACTCGCATCCTTCTTGTGCTGGCTCCTAAAGAGGAAGTCGCCATCACTACCACTGCTGTAACCACCACATCAGAAGTTGTTCATACCCCCTCTCCACCAAGGTCCTCCAGAAGCAGGCCATACCCTGAGCCCTCATATAAGGCTAGTCCCCCTTCTTCCAGTGGCACGAGCTTCAAAGCGAAGTCCCCTCGGGGTGCAGGTGGAGATGATAGGGCACCTTTGAAGACAACAAAGGCAAAGAAACTGAAGAAGATGGAGCAGAATAAGACTGCTGCCACAAGATACAGGCAGAAGAAGAAATCTGAGCAGGAAGCACTTCAGGAAGAGCATGCACAGCTGGAGAGGAAGAACATGGAGCTGACTGAGAAGGCTGAATCAATGGCCAGGGAGATCGAGTACCTGAAAGAGCTGATGGAGGAGGTTCGACACGCCAGAATCAAAAAAGGTCTTAGTGCTGACCCCTAGTGGTTGGAACTAGTATTGACAGAAGATGAGATGAAGTATTTAGTGGGCTCAGCTGATATTATTTATGTCATGTGAACAATTATCAGTATAGTACATTTTCTGTCCACAGCATGTCTTGGATGCAGAGTCCAATAAGTCTGATGTTTGTAAGAACATCTAACAATATCCTAACACTGGTATTAAATATATAATGGCTCCTTTACCTTTAGAGTAGACCTCTGGAAACAAGTACTTACCATTCAGTATATAAACTTGTGTGCTATTTCTAATAATGTTTGTACATTTTTCCTATCTTTGGACCTCTTGCCAGTAGACTGTCTTTTTAACATTTTAAAAATTATGCATTATAATGTAATTGTACAATCTGTATTTTAAATCTCTAAATAAAGAGTCTTAAACCTAATTGCTGTCATTCTGTGTTATTCCCTATGGGCATTTATAATGTATCATGGTAGACTAATTGAGGCAAGTCGTTGCTAAAGGATCATCTTGCTGCCTGAATGATTTATTAGAGTAGTTATGTAAATGTATTTATTTTGTTGTGCAACCGTGTGTTACACAAGAATGAATAAATTAACTTGTTCCTTGTTTGCATCACTTAGCACCAGAGCACTGTCAAATCTGATATACACTGAGCAAACATGTAAGATAATAAATGCGGATCTTTATAAAATATAAAGGCTAAATCACATTTAAATATGTCACAAGCTTAACTGTGCAGGAGATTTGAACATAACCTGCACAGTGAACTTAAATCAGTCACGCACAGATCTATGAGACTAATTTCAGCCTTTTTAGGACCTAACAAAGCCCTGGACCCAACACAAAGTCTTTGTTCTCAGTCTAATAATACAGTACAATGAGCCTGTGCATGTTGGTCCGAGTGGAGCCTCTTTTGAACAAACAAATTGTAAAGTGGATAATGGAGCCCGCCTGATGAGCAGTGTGCTGCAGACACGAGTATTCGATCAAGTGACAGTCATGTGAACCTAAAAATGCCATTCCTAAGTACAAGGGAAGGCAGTTTCAGATAAATAGTGTCCTCATGTTTAGCTTATTTTGTCCCTCTGCTGATACATATGGTTAGCCTCTTGCTAAATGTGTGCTTAAAGAGAACATATGTATCTGGAAAACATATAGAAGAGAATGTAAGAAGGGAAAAAAAAGAGTGCTGACTAGTGCTGACCTAGGCACAGCTTGAATAATATTACCAACAAAATGCGGGCATTCAGCCCACAACGCAGTAATTGGTCCAGGCTTTCATCCAGAGAGTTTAGGAATGATCTATATCTGGAAGAATGCCATTGCTAAGATGGCGCAGAGCTACTTAGAGAACGAAAACACTTTATTCCAGAAAAATACTTGGCTAACTCTTTCCTGTGGAAATGACCTCATTTTTCAAAGGGATTTTGAAAGATGACTTCTTCCAAAAAATACACTAATACAACACCTTTTCCTCATGTAGAGTTGGTTTGGACATTCTGATATATAGTATAAATTACCTGGTGAGATGAGGCAGCCAAGATCATAATATACAAATTAAAGTAGACAACAGTATATCTACTGTTTATTAACAGATATGTTGGCAAAGTAAACTTCAAATTGATTTGTTCAAAAGATAAAAAGCATCTTTTTTTTCTCTTTTTTTTTTAAACCATCTTGAGGTATATGGTACTGCCTGAGCCCTTGATTTGTCTGCATCTAAATAAAATTCTTGGACAACTTCTTCTTCTTCTTTTTCTTATTATAATGTATTTGTTTTATTATAATTAAAATATTTTAACACTCTAAACCATTCTCTTGATGAGGCTCAAGATGACTTATTTCATTCTGCTTTTTTCTCCTGTGTGTAATGTCAGTGTTCTGTGGGTGTAGTGCTAAAAAATTCTGCTTCTTATAATGCCATCTAGTGACAGTATTACATAATTACTACCTCGACTCTAGAGGTGTCTACTTTGCATGTCAGAAAAATAATGTTTTGTTAATTAGGAACACAGCAGCCTGTCACTAAGATCTAAGTGCACAACACATTAAAAATATCATGAATAAAAAAATATAAAGGCCAAAAATACACAACAATATATCCATATCTTTTATTACTGTCTGAGAATGAACAAAGTACTGATGATGCAATCACCATTTAGGAAGGACCACATAGGAAGAAAACGTCACCTTGACTACGGTAAAGTGGTAGAACTTACACAGTGCAAAATGCTTTGCTAAAAGCATACAATGTAACATATTTTACACTGTAAATATACACAGCTTATACAATATCTTCACAGATGAGGTGGGACTCTAAGACTCCAAATGAACGTCGGAAACATCTTCATATGAAACTGTAAAGTCATGCTTGTCACACAGAGTGCTGCAGGAGCCTACATCGCTAGATGAAGCACAGTCAGTACTAGGGGAAGCAGTGTCAGAGTTTCTTTTTAGGCTAAGTCGTTTGTATAAAATAAAATATTGTAGCACGGCAGTGGTTTCGGTCACATATTAGATATGCTTGTATTTGTACCGTTTAGAGCGTGAATTCCCTTTTTTCCCACTTTTTTCTTTAATTTTTTTTTTTTTTGCAGTTGTAAAGGTAGAGGGTTGTGATGTCATACCAGAAACTCCCAGACTCATAAGAGAGAGTCAGAGACATAAGAAGTGAGGTTGCCTTTAGCTCTGTAGGCACTCGTTTATATGCATGCGGTGTCTTAACATGCCTCTGAGAGCTGAATATATATATATTTAAATGTTTTTCAAAACATCAATATCCGTGTCAGGAACAGATGTCTCAGCGATGTAAAAAAGGTAGTAAAAGCCCTATGTGAGCTCGTATGGTTCATGAGGTTATGTTGTTTCTGTAGCATGCGAAAGCTTAATGTAGCCCATAGGATACGGCCCTGCAGCAGGGCTGTACTCCCACTCTCACGCTTTGATGCTGAGGCACATAGCTGAATCTACCTTGTCGATAAATGCACTGGATGTGTGACCACGAACAGCAGAAGCACAGCCCAAGTAGCTCTGCAGGGATCTGAGACTGCACTCAATTTCAAAAACAGCCTTTCCTCACTCTTTTTTCAGAGCTGCTCGTGCGCATGAATGCTACAGCAGAGGTGAGCTGAGAATGACTATATTTACTGCTTTAGCTGAATTCTGTTTATATTACGTTAGCACAAGAGAACCAAATGAACCAATTCCAACCAAAGTGCAAACAGTGACTCTCTTTTACTCCCTTTAAACTAAAGCAATTACTCACAGAAAGACACCGATTTGAATGAATATCACACTTATGTCTGCAATTTTGCAATCAGCATAATCAGCATTTCTGTAAATGTACCAGATTTCGCCCTGCAGGAAGCATTTCGACCCTGACTCCCTGAGCAGAAACTAACCAGATGTTTACAAAGACAATTTTAACATCACTCGTGTGAAAAATTAGAAAGTTGCATCTACTTTCATGTCTAAACACGTACTCTTATGATACCAGAGTGCACACACAAACTAAAGACTCACTTTTAAACTAGCTTGCACACACTTCAATACAAATTGTCCATGATTTGTTTGGACTTCAAATGGTGGCTTTTGGTCAAACCATTTCCTTAAACCATTCATTATAAATGAGGGACAGAAATGGCACTTGATGCAGAAGGGGATCACTACTGTAAAAGTCCAGTCAAAACTCATGGCACTGCTGCAGACATGAATTCTCTTTGACTGACAGTATCTTGCATATGCATTTGATTTTGATTGTATGCTTTCAACTTGTATTAGTGCAGTCTGAACCCACTGTGGTTACAATGATGATTAAGTCTTTACTTTGTAGTCTTGAAACAGGGTCTCTTTAGCAGCAGTTGATTTCCATGTACATGCTCATGAACAGGGTTAAAGCTCGAATGAGCTCTTGGGTTTGAGGTGAGAGTTTTGAACAATAAGTTTCAGGCGTGCTCAGTCATTGCACTTCCAGTCCAGGTTGAGCTTTGCTCAGTGATCAGTGAGTTCAGTCTTTCAAACAACGAGATATTTAAGACGAGACTCCAGTTCTGAACCATTTGTTTTCTCTAAAACTCTGCAGAGTCGGAGCAGGATATTTAGATGAGGTTAAAGTTAGACAAGGCGATGTTTGGGCCTGTTGAGCACTCAGACGAAAGATAAAAAGCTGGACCACTTTCCTTTTTAGTGCGATTGCGTCACTGTAGCTGGCATCCTCGACAGTCGTCCTCAGGCTCAGTGTTGTCAGAAGAATAGGAGCTCTCCTCGCTCACTGTTAAATGCAACACAGTTATACAAAACAGATGTTGAGTAAGAAACTTCAGTGACAAGACACACAAACTTCAGACATCTTTGTATGCTCAGATGTGAATCAAGACAAAGTATAAAGAAAAATAAAATTGTGTGACTTACACCACTCGGTCTGTATGGGGAGGAAAGCCTTGTCTCCGTTCTCTCTGATCATTTCCTCTATCTTATCCAGCAGGACCGACACACTCCTGTCCTTGCCAGGGGTCTTACTGTCCAGGACGTGGTAATAATTCCCACAGTATTCAAGTAGTCTTTGCAGCTCCCGCCCACCTCTGAGAATGTGCTCCTCGATGGGTGTGCGGCCCAGCCAGTCACCACAGCTGAACAGCACCATGGTGTGGAGACAGGCGCTGTCACCAAACAGAGTCTCTATGTGAGCCAGGAGCGTTCGCCTCTTCCTGGCCGTGAGCGATGAGACGACGGGGAGGACCAGCAGCAGGGTGTGGGGTCCGGGTCGCAGGAGGGCAGCTCCACGCTGGGACTCCTGGCGGATGCGTTTCGGGGTTCGCCTCACTGAGAACCAATCCCACCCCGGGGTGTCGACGATGGTGACCCGACGACCCGATACAAGCGCCTGCCTCCTAAGGCACAGCTCAGTTTCCTGGCCAGACTCAAAGTACCGACGGCCCAGAATGGAGTTCCCCACCGAACTCTTCCCAACACCCTTCCAGCCCAACAGGAGCAGTCTCAACTCTGTTAACCCAGGAAGACAGGGAGAGAAAGAAAGACGAGGAAAAAAATAGGTCAAGGAAGGAAACTGCCAAGAGAATTTGATACCATTGAGAATCAAAGCCACATTAATTGGCCCCCAATGAGTAAGCAATTTCTCAGAACACCAAATACTGGAATTTTTTGTTTTTCTAGGAACAACACTTGTGCACTCATCTCATTTCCTCTGCGTAACTCACTCACTTAACAAACACACATACACATGCAAAAAGATAGCTTTCTCATACCTCTGGGAGGTCCTCCAATCATCTGCTCCCTCTGTCTTGCATGCTCCTCCATCCTCATTCTCTCCTCCTCCAGAGCTCTCCTCGCCTGCTCTTCCTCCAGTAAAATCAATTCATTCACCTCAAAGTACCAGCCTGCATGGCAGTCACAATAAATTATTCATTGTTTTCAATTGGTTCCCTATTGCAGCTGGTATATCCATCACTAATACAGTAATTATAATATAGACATCATGGAAGTGGCGCGCCGCTTAGTATATTATTATTGAGTGTGTCACAGCACAAGGAATTCAACAATGTTATGTAATGTGAGAAACAAACCTTGGTTGTCTGTGATCATTTCCTCCACCTTTTCCATCAGCTCAGGTACCTGTGTGTTATCTTCTGTTTCTTTCCGTGTGTTGTCAAAGGCGTGGTACCTGAAAAAAAAATCACAATTTTTAAAGAGCAAAACAAGAGTTAAACTCATGAAGTTCGGTTGATCTGGAATCTTGTGAGTTTGTAAAATCAGCTGTATAACGTCTTCTACAGCTCTCAACATTAGAAAAAGAAGAACAAAATAACCCCCAGATGATGTCATAATGATGTCAGCAGGGTTATCTCAATGTGTATGTGACCTTTTTTTTTTTTACAGAGAGCCTGAAACATAAACATGAAGTCAAGCATTTTGTGAGCTTTTGGTGGGGGGGGGGGGCAAAAAATATTTTAGCCTCTGCTGCTTCAATTAAGCAGATTTTTACAAAAAGATTTTTTTAAAATTTCCTTTGCAATCATCACCAGATTCAAGTTGCAGTTGTAGTATTAACAGTATTAAGTCCTGTTCTATGTTTTTGTTTTTACATGTTATGTGTTTTTAAATGTGCATTGTTTTCTTGTTGTTGAGTCTGTCAAAGGAGAATTTGAGTTACTTTGTAACTGACATTGACCTTTTTCTGTTCTTTTTTATTCTATTCAGTTATCACTTTTCATGTTTTATCTGTCTCATTTTAGTTTGTTAAATTTAAAGAAATGCATAAATAAATCACTGGAGCAACACCTTTGACCAGAGCAAACAAGAGTCGATTGTTTACAAAAGTAGATGTGTACAGATGCAGAAGTCCCCCTGAAACAACAATGCTT
>JAPZDY010000009.1:16152765-16172158 GCA_029783645.1 Ctenochaetus hawaiiensis | reverse complement strand
AAAGGTTTTTCAGAGTAAAAATCTACATCCCAGTTAAAAAAAAGACAGTACTTTGTGATTATGTAATTCATCTCTATTCTGATGGACACACCTCATTATATAGGACATGTTCAGTCCAAAAGACTGCGTATCGAAGTTGTTTTGCCAGCAAAGTAAACACCTCCATCGTTTTCCTCCTTTTTCTTCGTCTTCATGTTGTCTTCCTCAGGCTTTGGGTCTGCCCATCACAGACGCCCAGATTCAGGAAATGGAAAGCCATGAAAAGGACATCGACTTCACCATGGCGGCTGAGGAGGAGCGCAAGCTCAGGCATGATGTCATGGCCCACGTCCACACCTTCGCACACTGCTGCCCCACTGCTGCTCCCATCATCCACCTCGGTGCCACCTCCTGCTACGTGGGGGACAATACTGTAATCATCATTGACATCATACACGCTGATGAAGCCTGCATTATTTGTTTGATAAGATTAAGAATTTCAGAACTTCTCCTCAGCTCGTCTTGTCTGTGTGCTCTTGGTTAAAAAGTTGCCATCTCAAAAAATCTAATTCTTCATTGCAGGTATGCATGTTGTTCCCTCAGCACAAGGAGGTTTTCTTTGAAGGTTTCATGCCTTTTAAAGCCCAGTTCAGACTGAAGCTCTGCATTGAGACAAAACCATTTTAGAACATAGCAGAAAGATGTTTCTGCAGCGTGAACTGGCCTGTCACAGTTTGACTCAAACTTCTGCTGGTGTCTCTGCAAATCAGCTTTTCATATGGCCAGTTATAGAACATGAGACATGTCCACTGTTTAACCAGCATATTAGGACTGAGGGAGGGGGGAACCACCTCATCAGTTTGTTTGAGGAGCAGCCATGTCTGTATGAAAAACAACCCTAAAAGTTTAAATATACATCTGAACTGACAACTTTTCCTCTTCTGCGCTCGGATTTTAAGAACATTGCAGAACTACAGATATGTCTCGTCATGTATCGTCTGTTTTCCTTCTGTAGGATCTGATTATGCTGCGTGATGGGTTTGACATCCTTTTGCCCAAGGTGAGCCTCAGCTGTTTGCAAGAAAACACGCCCTCTCATCCAGTCGTGCTTTTATAAAATTAGTGAAAATTGGGACATAGTAGGTCTTTTTTCTCATTGCAAACCTCAGCTGTTAAGTAGCGGGTCAACTATGTAGAAATAATTTGTTTGCAGTGTAGCGTTACACAAATTAGATAAAAGCTTTTAAATGTGAGGGTTGTGAGGGCGTGAGTAATAAATGTGTGTTATGCAATAGCTCAGTGCTTAAAACCCTTTGTCTTTTTTCCACAGCTGGCCAGAGTCATCGACAGACTCGCAAACTTTGCTGAGAAAAATGCTGACCTCCCCACGCTTGGCTTCACGCACTACCAGTGAGTCTGAATGCAGCTGCAGCGTCCTCTCAACAGAGGCATCCAAAGTTTTCTTGTGTCTTTATCTGTTTGCCTTGCGGCTCCATCCTTCTCTAAAATATCTAAGTTTCCTCTCTGTTCTTCTTCTGCAGGCCCGCCCAGCTGACCACAGTGGGTAAGCGAGCATGTCTGTGGCTGCAGGACTTGACCATGGACATGCGCAATCTGCAGCGAGCCCGCGACGACCTGCGTTTCCGTGGGGTCAAGGGGACCACCGGCACCCAGGCCAGCTTCCTGCAGCTCTTCCAGGGGGATCACGACAAGGTAGGTATCCACAATAAACTGACTTGTAGACAGTGATGGAGATGACTATAAACTAAATTTAGAGACTTTGCTTAGTAATGGATTTAAATGTAACAAGTCTCATTTATTCAATTATTTACTTCACCAGGTGGAAGAGCTTGACAGATTGGTGACAGAGATGGCCGGCTTCAAAAAGTAAGTTTAAAATACTGAGTAGAATCATCTACCTCTTCTCTTAGTATAATAGAAGAAATGTGATTAATTATAATAAAAGGGAGCAAAGTAGATAAATTGCAGTTTATAGGGAAGTTATTATGTAAACTGTTAAATGCCAACCCTAAATAAGGGTGGTGGTGTTTAACAGGTAACAGAGACTTGCTGAAATACCTTGATGATGTTGTTACTTCCCAGAGCCTACCTGGTGACTGGACAGACATACAGTCGTAAGGTGGACATAGACTGTCTTTCCAGCCTGGCCAGTTTGGGAGCTACTGTTCACAAGGTAAACTGAGGACATGTAGAAGAATGTTGCCCTCTAGTGGTGTGTAATGAAATTCTGCTGTGTTAAACCTGCTCCTTAGCAGCGACTTGCTGAAACTCTTTTGATCCATCTGTAGATCTGCACAGACATCCGCCTTCTTGCCAACCTAAAGGAGATCGAGGAACCTTTCGAGAAAGAGCAGATTGGTATATTTACTCTCCCTGTACAGTTTAATCACATCCAGAAACTCAAAGATTATCCTGTGACTCAGGCCACAGCACAAACTGTGTATCAGCGTGACGCTTTCTTGCTCCTGCAGGTTCCAGCGCCATGCCCTACAAGAGGAACCCCATGCGTGCAGAGCGTTGCTGCAGCTTGGCCCGACATCTGGTGGCACTGATGGCCGACCCGCTGCAGACGGCTTCAGTCCAGTGGCTGGAGAGGACGCTAGACGACAGCGCCAACAGGTCAGCTCTCATAGTGTGTTGACATGTCTTTTAACCACAGATATTCTGATATGCCCAAGTGAACCCACAGTGTTATTCAGTTCTTCAGTATGTGGGCTCTGAATCAGCACTGGGTTAAAGCAGGGGATTCTTTATGGTTACTATTCTTATATTTCCTCATTACCCCCTCTTCGCTCATGTGCAGGAGGATCTCCTTGCCTGAGTCGTTCCTGACAGCAGACATCATCCTCAGCACCCTGCAGAACATCACAGAGGGGCTGGTGGTCTACCCCAAAGTCATCGAGAGGCACATCCGCCATGAGCTGCCCTTCATGGCCACAGAGAACATCATTATGGCCATGGTGAAGGCTGGAGGGAATAGACAGGTATCCTAAAAACACAACAGCTAAGTGTGTCCTGACCAAGATTATTAGAGTTAACTTAACTAAGCTCAAAAAGTAAAACTAGGTTTAAAAAGAAAAAACATTTATGTACTGGAAATTTTTTGAAAATTGCTGCCATCAAATTCAGAATAAGCATGTATTGATGATAAGAGAAAACATTCCTTTGTACTGTTTTTCAAGTGCATGTTAAATGATAAGTAGATTTTTCATGTTACGTTTATAATTGTTTTACACAGTGTCCCAATTCTTTTGACAGCAAGGTTGTAATAAAACTTTACGTTCTTAAAGACAAAAAATAATCTGAGACAAGCAAACCCACTCTGGAAGCAAACAGAATACAAAAATAAATAAATAAATAAAGACTAATGAATAATGACACTAATGAAATACAAAACTATCAAAAAACTGTCCTTCCTTTTCATAGAGAGTTTTGTGCTCAAACTAGCATCCTTCTGCTCCCTCAGGATTGCCACGAAAAGATCCGTGTTCTGTCCCAGGAGGCAGCAGCTGTGGTCAAACAGGAGGGCGGCGATAACGACCTGCTGGCCAGAGTCCAGAAAGACCCTTACTTTGCCCCCATTCTGGGGCAGCTGGATGCCATACTGGACCCTAAGACCTTTATTGGTCGTGCTCCTCAGCAGGTACGACATAAGCTTGTTGTCTTTATTCAAGCTGCTGTCCTGACTGTTTCTCTGCCCTTATGAACCCTTATGGACAGTAAAGCTGTTGTAAGAAGCTCATCTTTAATGTCAAACTGGTGCTCATTATTTGCTCATTTTCTTTCTTTCTTGTGGTGTCCAGGTGGCAAGGTTCCTGTCTGAAGAAGTACGCCCCCTGCTGGAGCCTTACAAGGCTAAAATGGATGTCAAGATTGAGCTTGAGCTCTGACACACGAACACAAACACAAACATACACACATGCAGGTACAATGAGTTACACTCAAGGTCATCATACTCTTTAGCCTCAATAAAGAACAGTCTTTGAAAGCATTTCTCTCTGTCTGTGATTTTTCATTTCTGTGACATTTTCAAAATATAGTTTTACATTTTTGGTGAAACATGACTCAAACAAACAGTGATTAATGATGTCATAACAAGCAATCATTTACATGATGCCTCAATCATCTTCATTAACAGCAACCAAAGTTCATATGTGCCTAACGGGATTTTACAACCTGCTTTGTCGTTATAAACACAAAATTATAAATGCCAATTACATACTTAAGTAAGCTTGTCATCCGACTATTTATTACGCAATACTTATCTCAAAATACTTGATTATGACTTCACTTTTGTTCTCTTATTTTTAAATGGTTAGGAAATGTAGGATCCTGTTTAGAGTGTGTAGAGATTTAGATTTGTGTTCTGTTAACGGAAAGGAAAAGGTAAACTTTAGAGGAGAGGAAACAGAGTTAGAATTGGGAGGAACTTGTACAAGGGGTTGTAAATTTAAAAAAAAAAAACAGCTCAAAGTCCAGCCCAGCCTGAAAATAGAAACACTCATGTTACCGTATGTTATGGTGTAATGCACCACTTCATAATTCCCAGTGTTGTAAATATTAAAAGAAACTTTTTTTTGATTTGTTGCTTAGAATCTGAACTCCTGAATATTTTGTTATTATTTTTCTTTGCCAACCCTCAACACCTTCAATCTCCTACACCCTTCCTACACCCTAACCACACACAGCAGCATTGCGGTAAAGTTTCTGAGATTCTGCAGACACAAAGTTCACTCAATGTGCCACTATCAGAACAAAGATAAGCGGTGAATAAGCTCACATCATCTGCTCGTGTCATTATGGTAATGGTGACGATGGACTGAGCTGCTCTGAATGAAGTTCTGACAGAGCTGCTCTTTAATCTGCAACCTGTCATCCCTCAGCACAGAGTGAGTACAAACGTTTTGTCTCGCACACAGTTAAATTCATGTGATAATGTTTGTTTTTAACTCTACAACAACATTCAGTCCGTCTCTGTGCTTTGTGTACATATGACCACTTGTCCTTGTAAGGAAGATTTGGCAGTCGTGCACTTTTCCCTTCATATGAGCCAGGCAGCAGCAGCTGTATTGCAACATGTGGCTGTGGGCTTTGCTCCCCATCAGCCTGGCTGTGTTTGGCACTGTGGGCATCTGGACTGTGTGAGTATTCGGCTCCCTCCTCTACTAAATAACTCTCAGTCTTTCACAATGTTATATCTTTGCTCACTATTTCACTATTTATTTATGTCATTTATTTATATGGTAGTGCTTTAGACTATGGCCCACAGATTAGTGTGTAAATATTTCTTCATGCAGGTTATCAATACAGTGTCAGTGGACGGAAAGGAAGATAGGCTCTAGGGCACCAGGGATAATATAATTGCATTTACCAAGAAGTTACATTGTAAAAATGCATTTTTTAATGCCATGGTATACCCTAAAAGAAAGAACCAACATTATTATTTATACACTTTTACAACAGAAAAAAAGCAAATTTAATTAAACAATATATATGTATATATATATACAGGCTAACTTAAAAACAATGAATTTAATTTTTTTAAATTTACTCCTTTTTTCGGTAAAAAGCGGAACAGAAAATAATGACAGAAGATTAATGAGATAAACATGGAGCCTTCTGGTCTGTGGTGAGGTGTGTGTCAACCTCTGTGCTGCAGGGAGCATAAGGGCCCATCAGGGTGCATGATACAACTTCCTTATGCAAACCAAAGCCCCCGCTGTGCCCCCAGAGGGCATTTCAGTTTTGTGTTTGTTTTTAACAATATAATCAATGTTAAATACATGGTTTAGTGATTTTATTGCAATACTGAAGCCTGATTTTTTACTATGTTTCCTTTCTTACACATATTTCTCTCCTGGTATTCAGGCTCCTCAGTAATTAAGAATAAACTTAAGGTGTCATTTCCAAACCTTTTTCATCCCTCTTTGTATTCAGCCTACATATTTGCTCAGGTATGAGTACTCAAGACTGAGCAAACATACTGAAGTTTGGTGACTGTTTTCTAAATATTTACAGTTATTGCAGTTGTTTAAATTCACAGTTTTTAGCACAAACATGTTACAATTAACCATGAAAACCGACAACTTAAGACAAATTAAAAATGACAAGTACATAATAATAACTAGTATAGACTCAATTGCATTTTTAAGTGAAACACAATAACCTTGTACTTGTAACTATTGGTTGTGTTAAAGAAGATTCAGTCAAAATTCTGCTTGATAATTTATTTAAGTTTGAACTTTTCTTATACAAATGTTAGAATAGTGTATCATGAAGACAAAGCCTTGTATTTATGGTGCAGGCTGAGCTACAATGTCACTTTGGAGGAGAAAAATACCCCCTTATCTCTCATGAATTGAATCACAATGTGTATGTTTGCCCTCTGTTAGGTTTGCTGTCGCTGTAACAAACGGATCAGTCAACCTCACTGAGGAGTTTCCTTACATCAGGTTGGTTTGATTCCTCTCTGCCCACATGGATGATGAAGAATAAATGTGAAAGTTTAACTGAATCATCAACTGACCTGTGAACCTTTCAAACCAATTTGTTATGTTAACAAATTCATGTCCAGTATTCCAATGTCTAAATTCTGATGTTTTTTCCTCCTGTTAGTAAATGTGGCACCTACAACCCTCAGAGCTGCCTCTTCTCCCAGATCTGCAACATCTGCTCTGTTTTAGGTAAAAAAAAAAATTCCTGCTAGTAGAAATCCTTGATCACTTAAATCTACCCTCCTTTCAAAAATATGTTTTACTTATGTTAATGTCCTCTTAAATGTCAGAACTTGACTATTCTGACTTGTATCTGTGCAAAATGCTAAATTCCGAGATTAAACATTTATTTAAATAATTTTCAGAAATGTATAAATGCAGAAGTCCACAGATTTGGAGGTCTTGATCACTCAGTTTTTGTCCTTTTATAAATTAGATGTTGGTGTCATTGCTCACCATCTTTTGCCCTCTTCTCTCTCCGCTTGTGTCTCTCAGCTCTGTGGATCGTGGTGATCAGATTCCAGCAGGTGAGGGATTTTGGGAACCATGGAAAGGCCAACATTGCCAGCATGGTTTTGGGATTCATCTCCTCTGTAGGCATCTCTATCATTGGCAACTTTCAGGTAAGTGCTCAAAAGAATAAAATAATAAGGAACTTTCATATTTATTTTTTCAACCCCTAATAGTCACACTGTGTTCACTAAATCTCATTTCCCCCTGCTCAGCAATCAGTCATTATAAGTGTTCATCTTTTGGGAGCGTTCCTCGCTTTCGCCCTCGGCCTTGCCTACTTCTGGGTGCAGCTGTTTCTCACCTATCGGGCTCAGCCGTCTCAGGACCGATGGTGCGTTGGGCCTGCCAGGGCCACCTGCTGCATCCTCTGCACCGTCCTTGTCATCTTAAGTATCCTTCAGAACTGTGTGATGTAATTGAAATAAAAAAAGTAGCTGTTAACTGTGATGCTTAGTTATTCATTTGGTTTGATGTAGCTTTTCCCTCCTCCATCCTGTCACTACCCCTTTGTTCACTAGGTCCGTATATGTTTGTTTAAAATGACTAAACTGGTATTTCAAAGATATCCAAAACTGCTAATAATGCTAATCCCTAAACATGTTACAGCCATTTTTTATAACATTATCGTTGGCAAAGAAGACAGATGTGATGCCACTGAAAGTTGAAGAACTGCTTACATACTGTTTACATGACTTTTTAAAGCATGCTGATTGCATGAGAGACATTAAATGTGAAAATGTTACATATTATTTAACATTTGTCAATGACTGTTGGTTTGCTTTATTTCTGTTTAAAATACAGATTTAACTCATTTTTGTATGAATGCATGCATAAAGCTTGAGCTGTTTGTATCTATTTTGAAAGGACCCTCACATTGTTTGCCAACCATGAACTAGAACAGGAAACTACGGACAAAAAGGTACAAGAGGAAGTGGCTGACAATACAAAACTTGAACTACATCTCTTGGGTCATACAAAAGAAACAATCTCCAAACTACAGATTCTGAAAGTGTTGATGCTGGAACGTCTGACCAGAAAGGCAAAATCACATGTTTTGATTTACTTTTGATTTTACTATCATGTGCATTTATACTCCTTAACAACACTCCCCTCCTTCAGTGACTATCTTCCCCAATGTAGGCTACCCATCTGCATCTGCTGTGTGTGAGTGGGCCTTGGTAATGGGGTTCTTCTGCTTGTTTGCCCTTTTTGCAGCTGAGTTCAGACACATCGACTGCCACGAGCTCACTGTACAGAGAGGACCTTTTGAGAGTGACTCCAGTTCTGCCTCAGTAGAAACGAATGGTTATGTTTCCGCTTAGCTGACTCACCTGAATACACACACATATATGTATACTTTTCACACACATGTGGCCCCAAACAGCAGTCTTCTTGGGTTGGAACTACAGCTTCCATATTGTCTTAAATGTAGGCTCAATGCCTGTGCACTAGATATAAAATGTACACGCTCAAAGTACAGGATATGGCTGTTTTTAAGCCACTCAGTGTGAAGTTGACTATTTATAATGTTTTTGCTATTTGAAAGGTGCAGTGATAGCAAATATGTTTGATATTTTTATATTTGTAACTAACTGTACTATAATCTTATTGATCATTTTCTGTCATACTTTGTCTCCATTGTTTATAAAACTTAAAAACTTTACCTTTTTAAGTGTCCTGCCATTTCATGATCAACACTAAAGGATAGAAGGAAACAGATTATTATTTAGCAAGTTAATCAGACTGTTTTTACAATTTACTGACTGATTGGTTTCCTTATGAAATGTTAAAAAAAGAAACTGTAAAAAACTAATATTCATATATTTTAAAAGTACAAGAAAAGTCATCAAATGGCTTGTTTTGTTTGACCCCAATTTACTCGTATAAGATAAACAAAGCAGGAAATTCTCACAAATATAAGAATAAAGACTAATAATTTATAGATATCATGTCCTGTGAACAGCTAAGCCAGTGCCTTGATAAAGGGAGCTGACAGGAGAATTATTCTAATAAACATTTTAATGGTGAGAATAAACAAAAGCACCTGCAGGAAATCTTCAAATCACAGGCAGAACGTGCAAAAACCCACACAGAAAAGCTGAAGAAAGGCCCAGGACCTTCTGCTTTTAAGGGCCACAGCACTGATGCTAAAGAAATTTGAAACAGAACTTGAACATTTCTGTTTGTTTTCATGTAGTTGTTTGGTTGACTAATTGTCTCTGCCCTAAAAGTAGTTTAACCTGTATGTAATTGGACTGAACTTAAAAAGCTTGTCTTGGCCCATGCCGTAATAATCTATATTAACACATGGTGGCACCATTCAACTATTATTCTCTCTGCACAGTGTTTTTTCTTCTATTCAATAACCATCCTGTAGCCCTTAAATGGAACTATGCATAACAAATATATCTTTCAAGTAAACCTCTCTGCATGGGATTTTGTGCTCTATTATACGGTCTTCATCTTTACAATGTGACGTGAGCACATGATTAGTGCATAGACAGTGAATACCAGGAAAAGTCTGCTCTTTTTCTCCCTCACTCTCCACCTGTCAGCTGGGTACCACGATAAAGGAAGGGGAACAGAAAAGGAGGATGGAAGTATGAAGGAAGGGTTTTGTTGGCAAGAGAGTTATGTCCCCTTACATAATGATATGACATAATGTGAAATGAGAACTGTTCCCCACTTTTAGATTCTTTACGGAGCTTTTATTCTGAAGCACTTTGCTAAAGTGATCAGAAATGCATGTTATTCCAGTTCAGCTGATGTTTAAGTCTTAAGATAATCTCTTTACAGCACTACAGATCCTTCCTTTATTCTGAAATTTTATCTTCACATTGAAGATGTCCTTCACATGCTCAGAAAACAGCACTGACCAGCAGGGGCGCTGTGGAGCGACGCTGGCAGATGATCACTTCACTGATGGGAAAATGCAGCTCTGGCACTGTGCCAGCATGTTTTTGGAAGATGCCTCCAGTTTAAACAGAAGTTCTACATTCAGCACAATTTGTCAGGGCTATTTGAGATGGGCAAAACAATGGAGCACTCACAGCCATGCCGATAGTGGGAGAGGTCCTACTCTTGGCTCCAGCACTCAAACTATTTCTCTCATCCCAGATCTCTGTTTATGTCAACATATTGTCTTGAGGTCTGTTGGTTTCAAATTTGGTCGCACTTTGTGTTCAAATTTTCACTTTTATTTGTATGTTTTAGCTGATGTCCTTAAAGAAATCACTGGGGGCATGTACAGAAGCTTGAGATGGGAATACTGGGCCCCCAGTGTCTTGCTATTTCCCAACAGCATTCTTTCACATACTCCATGCTGTGTGATCACTAGAGGGGGGCTTTGACTAGTGGCACAAGGATCAGATGGACAGCTCGGAATTCTATGGGAATTTCTCAAGTGCTGTTACTTTTCAGTGTTTCTCCTGCAGACAGCATGCAGAATTTACACTTGTGGTTAAACAAGGCTCTCTTAGGTCTCTGATAAACTTCTTGGGTCTCTCTTATGCCTGTATTTGCTCCACAATGCAAACATGCACCAGAATAAAAAGTTCATTTTGATTATTTCAGACCAAGAGAACTTGGTTAGTCTTATCTTGCATTAAAAAAAAAAATTAAGCCAATGTAAGGATCTGATGCAAGTTTACCTCAGGTGGAGCAAATATGTTTTAAAGAGTAATCTATCTTGGCTTGGTCTGTTAAAAATGACAAAATGTTCTTGAATTATACAGCAGCTCATACAGAGGAATTCAGAGGGAAGGCATTGGCGCCAAAATACCCTTAACCCTGCTGTTTTCATTAGTGAGTGTAAAAGGCTTCTGATAAAGTAATAAAACTCTTAAAATCACCTGTAGCGACGTGCAAAGACTGGGAGGCCCTTGATGTAAATGTCAGAAAAAGGTCTGGATCCTCTATTGTGTAGGAGAACATGTTTTATGTGACGCCCGCCCTGTTGCTTTTGACTACGATTCAAGAAGGAGGCAATAGCAGACATGCTTTCTAAGCCTATACTGTAATCTCTGCTAACACCTGCTCATGCACCAGTCTCTCTTATCCCCTCAACAGCTCATGAGCAGAAACAATAGCAATGCTTTCCTATCATGCAGCGGAGCAGTCGCCTCCAAGTCCACTATCAGACATCGGAGTGGTAGCCCCAAGCCGCTCTGTAACAGTGCAGCCTGTCAGCTCTTATCATCCGAGCGCCAAATCCTGTGCATTCCATCTCCAAAAGGGCACTTTATCTGCAAGACAGCTGGATCTGCCAAACTTGAAGGTCTATAGAGGACGGGGAGTTAAGTGTTGGGCAGAAGGGTTAGTGGAGGGGAGATGAAAAGGCGGAGGGACATGACAGACACCAAAGAGTGATGGGATTGTCCACAAGTGAGAGATCTAGAGGAAGATATGGAAACCTAGAGACGGACGAGAGAGACTTGGAAAGATAGACTGAGTGATAGAGACAGAAGGGGGAGGAATAGAGGAGTGGGCACCAGCAGCCGTGATCTCACCCTCCTCTCCTCTCTTTTGGCAGCGGCTTCCAGAAAGCTGCCCTTTTGCTGAAAAATGCCAAGCACACCGCATTCCACCGGCCACACAAAGGCCCTCCCTCGTCTCAGCTGCACAGGCACAATCAGACAAGGGATAATTATATAATTAGGCTGGCTGCTGCAGACAGGGACCCTCAGATGGTGTGTTGGTGTGTCATATTTATGTTATCAGACAATGAGGAGAGTCTGTGCTTATCAGAGGAGGCAGCAGCAGTGTGTGGGGTGCTCCGGCTGTGGCACTTAGGAACAGATTGTCATGATAGAGAAGAACGGGTCTATTAAGTGACCTTCAGCCTGTGGCCCAGCCAAGATCAGGGCCTTTGCTCTGGCAGAGCCTTGGTGTTTATGTGTGTGTTGGTATTCTGTGATATGTGCAGAGGTGGGGACTTTTGGGGCTGCAACAACCAGACCATGGAAACAGAGGAGGTGAGAGATTAAATTGAAGTTAGATGGTGAAGAAATGGCTCATTTACATTTGTGCAGAGGCACAGAAAAATGCACATAAACTAAATTGTGTTTCCTAACCTTTTTTTCAGATGTAACATACCCCCACTGCCCTGCCTCGACTTAAGTTTACCCCCTTGTTTCAAATCCGTTCATTGATTTCAAACTGGATTTTATTTTGCTATAATTATAATAAAAAGGTGTATTTAGACAGCTCTAGATATAATGCTAAAATTCATCATGTTTAGCTTACTAGCTCATCTTGACCATATATACACTACTTTTAGCTAGCTGTACCTCTTACCCATTAAGCCTCTTTTTGGCTATCTCAACCTTTATCCCAGATAACAGACCAATTTCATCCATTTTTCCATTGATTTTATCTAACAATTCAACTATTCATCAATGCTTTTAGCTAATTACTTCTTTTTATCTTTAGCTTACTATTTCAATTATGTGTCAAAAAATATTTTGCTAACTATGTTGATCATTTATACATTAGCTAATAATTTCAATTATATATCTAAAACTTTGAATAAATTATTTTAACCATATTTAGTTGACTATCTCAATGATTTATCTAAATCTTTTTTGTTAATGCTTAAAACCAGTGATCCATGACTTTTAGCTAACCTTTTCAATCACTGTCTATTACTTTGACTAACGTTAACTATTTATCCAACAGTTAGCTAATAGTAAAGCTATTACTTTTTGCTTACTTTCCTAAGCATTCATTCTTTTTTGCTATTTTCCTTATCTTACCTTTGATCCATTACTTTTACTTACAGTTTTTTTTTCATTATTATCATATCTGTTTGAAGCTTTGACACTGATAGCATGGTGGTTAGGTACAGCTGCAGCACCGAATATGCAAATATTTTCTTTAAAAAGTTATTTCTCTTTCTTTTAAATTAGTTTAACTGATCCACGCACTTCTGGCAACTGCAGAGGAATTCCTGGTTGGGAAATCAGTGCACTAAATGGCCACCAGAATTTACAGCCAAGCAGATGAGACCACCTCTTCCCTCTTGTCAGACATCCACGCTCCCAGACGAGAATCGAGCCAGTGTCCTGCTCAGTTGGCCCCCACCCAACAATCTCCCCCCTGCACCGTGGCCTTGGCTTTGGGTGTGTCTCCGCTTGCACGGGACAGCACAGAATAGGCTATTGTTGATCGCACAAGACAGAGAGCCAGGGGAAAGAGGAGGGGTGGTGAACGGGGGGGACGGGAGATGGTGGGGTGAGAAATTAGCTTTTAACGAGCGAGCAAAAAAGCACATGGACAATGAAGCATGGCTCCCCTCCCACTTACATGCGTTTGCACTGATGCAGTACCACAATTTATTCACATACACATACATGCTGTAAAAAGCATGGCTTCAACAAGCTAGTAAAACCATGTGAATCTTAATGTAAACGCTGAAGAGCTTGCATATGCACAGCAAGTAGCTTTTAAGCAAAAATTCGTTTTGGGAAATATCCTTATTCCCTCGCCTGCAGATAGTTCCCATATATGGGAAATTATTTATGTAATTTTTTAGCGGTGCCGTTTTTATGGACAGACACAGTTTCAGTGCAGAGGGCTGAATGTGATCCTAGCTTACATTTGGTGAGTGAGTTCATTTCAGGGCTGATAAATTGAGACAAACATTCACACTCACTCACACCTATGGGCAACTAACCTAACCTGCATGTCCCTGGCTTGTAAGGAAGCTGGAGCATCTGAAGGAAACCCACACAGACAAGGGGAAAACATGCAAACTTCAAACAGAAAGGTCAGGTTAGACACAAACACCTTACTGTGAGTGCAAACCACTGCACCAATCTGGTGCCCTCAGTGCCAAAATAAAGGCTGCAAACTCTTAGTTAATATCTCTACTCATTACTATTTATTATATTGATGCACAATTAAAGAGAAATTTCCCAAGCTCTTCTCTTTTTTTAAGTTTGATAAAAGAAAGAAAAGACCAATGAAGGGCAAATATGAATCATAGAACTGTCCAACATCAATGATAGTATCAGTGTCTTTACACCTACAAACACCTACTGAACCCTGTCAGACCTCAGTGCACAAGGTTAAACTAAGAAACTGTGAGGAGGCTTTCTGAGCCCTTTCGAATGAAAAAAACTGAATGTGTTGCATTTAAGAGTCATTCAGCTTAGTAAGAACGCAACTCTTTAATGTGCAACCTTTAACTTTTATAACTTCTCTAAATATAAATGGAACATGTGGGCAGCTTATTAGCCTTTCTTGCTCACATAATTTACACAAGTTCTGATCGCTTAAAAAGGCGCCAGAGATTTTGATTTAAGTTTTAGCTTCTCTGCACCCGTCCAGTTTCTGGATGATAGAAATGCAATCTGAAATGCATGGTGCAACAAAGAGGGAAATGTCAAGCGTTGTAGTTAATGAGCTAAAACATGCAAAACCAGTATGTAGTTCTTTGCATTTCACCTACTTTCCACCACAAGCCAAATGTTCTCCTTTATGTGTGATCATAATGCACATGTTTGGAGCACACACACACTCACACACACTTTCAACAAAAATCTCCTGAAGTAAGACGCAGATGAAAAACCGTAGAGAATCTCTTTGTCTCACTTAACCACAGGCGACTGGCTGCCTCAAACGCTCAAACATCAGCAAACAGTCATTAGAACTTACGAGGCTCCAATTGTCTGTGTCTTTGGAGAGATTACTGCTTTTGAACACGTGGAAAAATAGATCTTCATTCTGCAGAAAGTATCACTCTCATGGTAACAAGCATGGCCCATTTCAATTACAGATTCTGATCCTGCATGCAGAGGATACATTCACATGTAACTCTGTGCTGCAGGACTATATTTGGGCCTCAGAGGTTTTTCAGATGGTGAGAAACTACTAACTAAGTAGGAATGGTCCTGTGTATTTTTCTTTTTTAGATGTTTGCAAAAATCTCTTAAGCTTTGTTCGTCTCCAGAGGTTTGGTTTACTTTGGAGCCTTGGAAAAGTTTTCCAGAGATATAAAAGTAATTGGGCAGAGGTCAGTTTTATTGGCATAGAAACATGAGTTAAAAATAAAACGGTATGTCATGTTAATTTGACTTGATGTCACTAAAAAACATGTGTGATTTGTTTTCATTGTTAGGGTTAATGATGACTGATAGGAAATGATGAAATGAGTCACTTTGTATGACAGTGTGTGAGCCACACTCTAAGGCCCAGTCGCCCACTCATGGTGCCAGCTTAACAAAGCCAGACTCAGATTCAAATACACAACCTCATAGGTCACTTACAGACAATCTGTGACATACTCAATAAATCAGCATCCAGGTCAGAGAATTGGGTCAAGAAAGCTCGTACTCTAATTGTCTACATGCCCACTCTCCATGCAAACCCTTTGTGTGATGCATGGCGAGCCAAACCATTCTCTCCTCTCTAATGTCTTGACCTTTTTGTCTTGTTGGAAGGTTGGGAGGGCAGAGGACTATAGCTGCTGTGCCTTGGTGAAACATACAGGGATTATGTAAGGGCTGTGACATTTTGGAGTGGGCTGTGACCTGCTCTGCTCCTTTACTGCTTTGAGGATCAGTCAGACGTTCGCTTACACAGACCCCCGAGGTCGGCGCCATTCGTGGGTTGAATCGATGTCTTGATGTAGCATCAGCAGCGCTACAGTAGGACAGCTCATCATGGGATGAAAGGCAACAAAGACGTCATTATCAGCACCACACAGTGCATATTATGCTCTATGATTGGTGGAATGAAGCTAAGCACATTTACTCAAGTACTGTAGTTGATCACATATTTGAGGTATTTGTACTTTACATTAGTTTTTTTCACTTTCTCCTTTTGCTGCACCACATTTTAGAGGGAAATATTGTACTTTTATTCCATTACACATATTTTGATAGGCACTGTAGAAATTGAGATTTTTTCCTCACAACACATACACAAATGTTCAGCTTCATTTGAAATATTTAGTTTGTTAATCGATAAGTCCGTTGACAAGGATATATTGGAAACAGTTTTTACTTGATCATTTTCTTGCAAAAACATTTTACGGTTCAAAGCTTCTCAAGCGTAAAGATTTTTCATCTTTTCCTTGTAAATATTTTAATAATTTCAACTTGTCACTTTAATCATTTGGAGGTTTAAACTGTAGTTCAGAATAAATAAACATAAAGTTTTTCCTTTCACTTTTGACTGCATTACTTCCTAATTTTTTTACAACCAGACAGCAATTGGTAAATGGAAAAAGTAATCAGCAGGTTGGTTCATCATAAAAAAAATTATTAGTTGCAGTCATCAGTTAAAAATGGACACCACCTTATCCAACAACAACTGTCAGATCCTGCTTTTACTTGAATGCATGGATAATATCTAATAATATAGTATATGTGTAATGGTATAACTGTCAAACAGGGCATTTTTCTGTGTAAAATACTTTTACTTTGAATACTTAAAGGATATTCCCTGATTGTGCATATGTGGCAGTTTTAATGTACTGTGTGTTGATAGTGCTTTTAAATATGACTACATGACCTGATAACATCCCATCACTGTGCATGGCTATTCATCCATGATAAAGGTTGAAGTCCTCTTCGCTCAAACATGTGCACATTAGAGGTCATCACACATAAAACCAGCAGGAAGTATTGATGTATAACTTATTATATATATTAGAAACTTTTCCATGAAAGTGGGCTTGTGATTTTACAGTTTTTAAGGTTGCAGCAACATAAGAGAAGGGGCACAACAAAACTAGAAATATTTGTGGATCAATATATGTCTGATCTTATCCTTAAAGACCCCGCGACCCTGCAGTGGATTAAGCGGTATAGAAAATGGATGGATGGATGGATTATCCTTAAAGAAGAAACACTTAAAGCATAGTGCATTTATTGTTTAGTGATGCTCAAGCAATATTTTCATCTGGTCTTTCCTGTCGTCTAGAAAGATTGTTTCTGTCAAATATATTATTATTCTCATAACTGTGTCAGGTGACATTTTCACTGTAGATTAGAAGCAACAAGTAAAGGCTTCCCTAAGTAGCTTTAAATATTTGCTATTTGAAGGTGCACCTTTAAAAGTATATTTTAATCTGTCATTTGGTTACAATTTGTCAGCTATTCCCTACATATTATTTTAAGTTGAGCATGTTTTGCAAACCAATAGTACATTGTAATAATGCATTCCCTAGTCTGTTGTGTGGTCACAAGAAGATGTCCATTATTAAACTGGCTCCTGACCAGAGGTCTCTGATGAACCTGAAGTCCGATCCAAGGCTGGGCCAGGCCATGGGAAACTTGACGTCAAAGAAGTTCGCCCTCCAAAATAAGTAACCTTTTTTTCCCTCTCCTCTCTGGTCTGGCCTGCATTTTCATATTTCATTGGTATTTCCGGATGGCTCCCACATTTGCAAAATAAAGGCCATCAGAGTAATCATTATAATGTTGAACAATAATAACTGGGGGAACTGAATGAAAGCTTGGAGAGGCTTGTTGACCTTTCAGAGCTAAACTGGTCCTGGCTTCTGTCTGTGCACTGCTGAGCCCATTGTGTTCCCAGACCTTATCATTGTGTTGCAGTTTCCTCTCCCTGCTGCGTGCGCTCACATGTGCATGTGCGAAAGTGAGTGCATGAGTTGATGTGTGTGTGTGTGTGTGCGGGGCTGTATACTGTATAAATGTGTGTGTGTCTTTGTGTGTGAGCATCTTTGTGTGCATGTTTTAGTGAACTGGGACAGTGTACAACAAAGGTGCAGAGGCTTGAAGAGTGATACATGCTGTTTCACACTTACTGGACCCTTCTCACACATGCACACACACACACATGCACACACACGCACACACACACACACACACACACACACACATACATAATAGTGGGTAGAGTGCTAAGTAGCTGAGTACTTAGAAGTACAAGTTATTTTCTAGATAGATAGAAAGATAGATACTTTATTGATCTCCAAGAGAAATTCACATTTCCAGCAGCTTGAATATAGAATATAGGAGAGAATATAGGATAATATAGGAAAATATAGGAGAGATAAAAGTACAATATATAATCTGACACTTACAATATATAATCTATTCTATTATATCATTAATTTATAATTATTAATAGTTAGTTATTGATACTTTTAATTTTGAAAGCCCAACAGTTGTTCAAAGATAAATTAATGTCACTACCATAACCTCAAAGATTTAAAACACACCTGCAAATGAGGTAGGAGGTTAGAGGACAAAAAAGACGCAGCAAGCACTACATGATTTAATGGTTTTTTCGATTTTGCTATAAGAATTTGGCCAGATGTGCCAGGTGTTGTCACTGGAAATTGCCTCTTATTGTGGGCTTTTATCCGTTATTATCACGTCATGGTCAAAGACAAGTGGTGCTGCTTCTTCTTTCGTTCAGCTGCCACCTTGGCATCTGCAGCAGAGATGCACTTTGCACACTTTCTTTCTCTGAACTCACTTCCCGCATTTAGAGCAGACTACTTGCAATGAAGGTATTAAGCAAACATAGTGCAGGTTAAGTAGATTATAGTTTCAAAAATACAACTTTAAAAAGTACCACGAAATGTGCCTGTTCCTTAAAAAACTGCCATTTTACTCATTTGTGTCCCTTTAATGAGTTACTACCCATTTGTGCCAACTGACACACACACACACAAACATACAGCTTCATACATGCTTCGTACATGCTTTCATACATTTAGATTAAAGTTTTCATGTTGACAAGACAAAGTTCCCAACGATTAAACTATCTGTCTTCGATAACACACACATGACTAGATGACTAAGATGCTATGATATGACTTAATGCAATATTTAATGGCCTACAGCTTGCAATAATTCATCTGTGTGACAGTGGGAGCTAATTCATCAAAGATTATATCAAAGATAAAGGAAAACCTCAAGAATAATATCATTAAATTAAAGGGGACTAACCATAAATCAATAAAACGGATTTCACAAATGGTTTTATTAATTCACAAAAATGATATCATCATTGACTGATGTAACCTCATTAAGGAAGTAAACAGCTGGTTGGCAAGACATTATTTAATTCAAGAGTGAATGTGACCTCACAGATGTGTCAACATGTTGCACACACACATATCTCAGTCAATGTTCTTGCTGAATCCTACTGAAAAAAATGAAGTTTTTAACAGAGAGACTCATTCATAAAAGTTAATAGCTGTGGTTATGAGTGTATTAATACAGCTGAGGAATGAGTGATGGCTGCTGTTTTTACAAGTAACAGTCTGTCCAAAACTGAGAAAAGAAAGGAAAAAAAGAAGGAAAGGAGATACAAAAAGAAAAAAGAAAGAAAAGAAAAGAAAGAAAGAATGAAAGAAAGAAAAGAGAGAATGATTCCCTCCACCTGTTACCCCCCCCCCCCCCCCC
>JAPZDY010000009.1:16139883-16152665 GCA_029783645.1 Ctenochaetus hawaiiensis | reverse complement strand
ATGATTCCCTCCACCTGTTCCCCCCCCCCCCCGCCTCCTCCCCAGACTGGTGTAGGAGAGAGACGTCCTATGATGTCACGGTCGGCTCTGTTCTTTCAGACAATACACCCACACCTCCTGGGTTTCCCCTGCCCCGGCAACAGGGGGAGCTGTTGTGTCCTGGTGGTATGTATGCTATGACTCATCGCCTCCTTTCTCCCACGCAGGACATATGTACAAGCTGTGGTTCACACACACACACACACACACTCACACACACACACACTCACACACATGCTTAAACAGCCATACACAGCTGCTGCCAACTGGAGCTCCATAGTGATGCACTGACACACACATACACAAACACACGGTGCATCAGTGAGCATGAAGTGCAGTGCATGGACAAAAGGGACAGGGGCTGCATGTAGGGTGTGGGCGCGGACTGATGGAGATGTTGCCAGGGGCGACTGATATCCCAACACAGCTCTGACCCCGGTAACGCCTTTGGCTCATTGAATCAATGGCTGTATTGATACACATGGAGAGAGTGAGACAACAGAAAGAGAAATGAGAGAAGGACAGAGAAGGACAGTGTATGTGTGTGTGTGTGTGTGTGTGTGTGTGTTGCTGAGTGTGTATGCTTTATGTTTTGCTGTCTTTACATGATTGATTGAGGTCTACATACTTGTGTTTGTGGTCTTTATCAAAAGCTGAAATGCAGAATGATGGTGTGTGTATTGTGTATACATGTGTGTTGATGAGATAAAAAGTGGTGTGTGTGACCAGTGAATATGTAAAAGACTTTGTCCCATGCAGTGGTGCTAAAAAAAGTGCTAAAAAGATGAGTTAAAGACAGAGTTTAATTAAAAGAGCCATAATATTTGATACATATATATCTAAGAATATATATTTGATTTTCAAAACAACTATAAATAGGAATTTTGTTTATGTTATGAAACCTTTTGATGTCGGATTTTCTCCTTTAGTTTGTTTCATTTTAAGTGGTTCTTGTTGTTCTCTATGCATTTTCCTTGAAGCTATACAATGCTCAACAGGCCATGTGCATCTTTGGAAACTTTGATTACAGTTGTGCTGTACAACATCTGGGATGCAATCAGAGTTTAGGAGGAGGTTACAAAATAACCAAAACTCAACAACCTGTTGATATGGTGAATGATTTCAACAGAGAGATGTATCCTGACTCAGAAAGCAAAACAAAGTCTTCAAAGTCACAGTTATTGAGTTTTTGGTGTATGAGGGCCCCTAAAAAGCTGTCCACATTGCACATTGTCAGTGTGTAAAGTTGTCAATCAAACAGACAGGGGCAACATTTATTTGGAGTCATGTTTCTAGCTAATTTAAAGTCTGATATTTACTTTGCTTTTAACTTTTTTAGGGGCTCCACCAAAGCCAAAACACTACATTCAAATACTATCACATTGTGCATGTAGTCATATTAATATCTGTTAATACACAGCCTGGTCGCCATGAAGGAATGAATGTTAACATTCACATAAACAACAGTTATGTACATTTTGTACATTTTACATGTTACACATGAACAGGAAAAAACAATACTTTATCAAAATTGTTAAATTAAACTGTAAACTATAGCAGATGAAAGGTCAGTTGGTACAAAGAGATATTTAGCACAAAAATCACCAGCTAACATGGTTCATAGCAATGCACGTACAGACAAGGCTTTTTTTGAGGATCTGTCTGTCTGCAGTAGCATGTCGTTCATACATCCTGATATCCTGACAGTGGATGAGGATAAGGCTGTTCCATACAGTGGGGTGCTGTCAGGATCTATAGCTGATCTGCTGATGCGGGGGCCGATAAGGGAATATCTACAACAAACCACCTCTGGCCATCAAAGCTATCCTACTATTGTTCCCCCACACACAGGAAGCAAGGTTTGTTGTGTTATTGTTGGATGAGGGAGAAAGAGTGAGAGAACTGGAATAATGTGCGTGTATGTGTGTTTGAATTTGGCTGCTGTGTGTGTGTGTGTGTGTGTGTGTGTGCGTGTGTCTGGAGGGGGGGTTCTGTTTGTGTGTTTTTAATATGTGAATAGTGTGTCAGACGTGTGTGTATCAATCAGAATGCTGTAAATGGCAGAGAGATGAAGACATCGGTGACTCTACCTGAGTCAGAACGGAAGAGGTGCTTAAGCTGCCCTCTGCTCAGCGGAACATGGAGCCGTGCAGGAAAACACCTGGGAACCGGAGGGAGAACAAACAAACCCGGAGGAGGGAAGAGGAAGAAGAGGGAGAGGAGAGGCAGGATGAGGAGGGGAATTAAACAGAGAGAGTGAGAGAGGCAGAGCAGCTGCTGTCGAAGCCATGTGGAGTCCAGGAAGAGGAAGAAGAGGACGGAGCGAGAATTCCGGTTTATACGTCAGTGTAGCATCGCTGAGACTGAGCTGCCTTGAAACAATTTGGTTTGAGAGTTTTAAAACAAATACTTTTTGCCTGTTTCCAGTCTTCCTGCTAAATGACTTCTGGCTTTAGCCAACTGAGAAGACAGATATAAGAGTGTTATTGATCTTTTTATCTAATTCTTGACAGTAAAGTAAATAAACAACCACCCAAAATGTTGAGCAACTGCTTTAGAAGGATTTTTTTGTACTTTTCTCTGCTTGAGAATCACTACTTCCCCATGTGCCCTTAATTTCCTGTCAGTCAAATAGACACTGAGATGTTACACACTGTTTGTGGACTAGCTACACTTTACTACAAACAAGAAAGCTAACTAGCTAAGATTATCTAAGCATAAACTGGATATTACGAGACAAAAAATAACACAAACATGCGCTATAAAATGGCCCAAACAGGGCAGTTAGAGGGCCAACTGTTGTGCAGACATCACATCCTTGACACAGTTCCCTGCTGCCGTGCAGCTGAACTGGGCCACTCTAAAGTTTCTTCCCACTCTGTCTCTGCAGATGGCATTGTTTTCAGACACAATTTTCATTGTATCTGGAGTAGGAGGGGATGGAAATCACTGCTACAGCAGACGCCAGGCGGTTTTGTACTCAACGACCCTCATCGCCAGGCGAGAGTCAGTTGTGTACCCTCTTGCCAGCTAACCCCCCCCCACCCTTCGGTCATGCTCCCCTTCTCCACCCCTCCCACCCCTGTCTTCTGGGAGGTAAAGCCTGGATTTCCCCGTTTCCACTCTCCCTTGCTCTTTAACAACTAACGCCTCTCTCTCACCCTCTCATTTAGCACCACTCCTCTCATTTCCTTTCGTCTCCTGTTAAACCATTATGTCCTTTTATTCAGAAGGCGCCCTCCTCCCCTTTTCCTCCCTGCCTACCTGCTATGATAACCTGAGATGTCCCCTGAGATGCATTATATATCAAATAATTTTATTCTGAAGAGATTATGGTTATCGTTATCATCAAAGTCTCATCCATTGCCTGGTTCTCTATACAATTCCCAGATGTGGTTTAAAAGTTGTATTAGTACCATTTTCATGTTCAAATATGTACATACTTGTGTGACAGTTTGTCCTCTTTATGCTCTGTTTCTTTGCTTGCCTTCCACCATTCACCTAGATACAAAGTGCCAACATCGTTTGCTCTTTTCATTCTCTGCCCTAAATCTATCAGATAAGCATTTCCCTCTATAATTTAATTACCAGGTACGGCAGAGATATTTAAGGCATTTTCGGATGCAGTTTGGTATTCACTGAGTGTTTCTTTGCACAGCTTCTGTGCTGTCTGGACCTGCCTAATTGTTCTTGTTGATTACAGGGTCCTCAACTCAACCAAAGTATTAAAACGTTTGCATCCTACTAAGTATATGCGATATACTGTGTAAAGGGACAAAGTGCAGAGAATGTGTGTGTTTGTTGCAGCATGTGTGTAACAGATGCACTGATGTTTAAATATTTGTGTGTGTGTGTGTGTGCACAGTGCTTATTTATGAGCGTGTATGTTTGTGCAGCATATTGTGCATGTTTGGCTGTGAGTGCAGGTGTGCACCCTCGCTCTATATAAAAGCCTTCCAAGAATCTGTACCAAGGACTTGACGTCTGTGTAATTTATGGCACTCTTAGGATTTTCAACTTTCAGCGAGCAGCTGCGTGGCAAAACAACAAAGAGAAGTGCTTCCAAATTACAAAGGTGTCAAGTCTGGGTGTGTTACATTAATTACCTGCCTTCTCCTGCCTTCATGCCTTTTTCAGTGGATCTTTAGAGTCTATATTTTTCACTTAATAGACCTAACAGAATCATATACCATTCTCAGGTGCTTGTGCAGTTGCTCGGGAGAAGGCCTGTGTGAAGATTTTTCAAGCAGGTTGTTACCCCCTGACCCCCCCGGCAGAGATAATACAGAGCTTTTATGTGTCATAAGAAGTGGATAGAAGTGTTAGTTTGTCTTCTGTCTAGTGTTAAATTATATACACGAGCATGTACCCGTAAATTTTATACTATTGTGGCCTTAAATTGAAAGCCTAAAATTGAAGTACCACATTATAGGAGACATTTCAGACAGCCATGCAGGTGTGATATTAGAGACAAAACAAAGCAACAAATTTTGTCCAAGCATTGGGCAATTTATTTTAAAAATGTACCAACTCAAAGTGCCTTTAAAAAACTCCTAAACCTGCACAATTCTGCATTTAAAACATGTAGAAGCGTGAACAGGTAGGCACAATACAGTTTAGAGGTATTTACTTAACCACCAACAGCTAGCTTAGCCCCTGTGACTGCACTTAAATGGTGCTTTTATCCTAAAGGCTTTACAATTAGCCTCTCATTCATCCATTCACACACATTCTGGCACACCAAATGACAGTGAGCTACAATGCCAAATAACAGGTAGACATGCTAGATTGGAAGAGCTAAGGATCAAAATGCCAGATTCAATGTGACAATGGCTGATAAAACCCTCAAACTGACCCGTCCTCTAAAGCCTCACATGTAAGTCCTCAGTTTACAAAGAGTTTCCTCTCCCTTCCATTGAGAATCTATCGTGCCAATTTTCCTTGTGCAGACTGAAGCATCTGAGCACTCATTTGAGCTGTGTTAGTTTTACTGTTTCTGCATTCACTCGGTTGTCCAAACTAGATCAGTGATATGGTAGCAGATACATTTTTGATGCTATGTTGACCTCTGGACTTTCTGTGTATTTAATGCTGCCTTACTTTTGTTTGGCCTCTCGATTTATTATAATTTTATACTAACACCCGTGCATTGACAACACAAATGTAATTAAAACACCTCAAAAATTAGTATTCTTTCTTCGCCTATTTTCTTTAGCAAAATAAATCTTTAAATTTGATGGGATCTGTGTGTCAATATCCAGGTTTTGCATGGAAAGGTTACGACAACTAAGTCAGCCATTTCATGTGAAAACGTGCTACCTACTGACCCAACATTGCAAGTTTACAACAGTAAATGCTTCACAGGAGTGTTGAGGATAATCCTTAGTCAGAGGGGACAAAAAAATGCAAAATGTAGGTTCTGTGGAGCACTTATGAAAGACAGGATCTATTAATCATGCTACACACACACACATACACACATACAGGGGTGCTGATTTTTGAGAGGAATACCAGATGACGGACCATGACACACTCAGCTCCGCGTCATCAGGAAGCAACCTTGTAAACAGGAATGACTGGGAGGAGGCTCAGCCGAGTTCAGGGAGGCATTTTTAGATTGACTGTTACAAATACACCTGTAATCCTGTCCTCTCCTCCCTTTCTATTTCTATTTCCCTTTCTATTTCTGTTATGTGATGAATCCCCCGCCGCCCTCTTGTCTGTCCCACATGCAGATCCTCTGAACTTTTTGCCATTCATTGCTCAATGAACTTGTTCTTTTTCACTCCATCTTCTCTAAAAGTATGATAACACAGCTGAGTGATATAGAATACACAGTGTTTCTTTTTCCTTCTGTTTAACCAAAAAATAAATAAATACTTTATAATAAATAATAGAATGAATAAAAATACAAACCTTAGACATACATTATATAAGCAAGAAACATTTATTGATATGTAAAGGTAAATGTGGTGAATGTGTGTTCTGGTGATGAGATATTGAAAGCCAGAAAACCACTGTTCATTTCCAATGTGAATCCAGAAGTCATCGTTGACTTATCTGAACCTTAACTTTTTTTGAAATGTACTGAACATGACAGGTAATACACTTTACTTACAAAATATACATCACATGTCGCACTTATTTGAGCAAAAAACATCTTTACCAAACCTTACCGATTAGTTTTGTTGCCGATAACAACCCAAACTACAACCATCTCACATTAACTTGATTACAAAATGGTACAATATAACTGTTGTCTCCACAGATCACATATGCTGTTTTGGTAGTCACTGGTACATATTCAATCATTGAGACACTGGGGAGGTGTTAAAAAGTGCTAAAACACTTTGTATCTAATTTTACATAATATTAGAGAAAGGTCCAGTTGTTGATAAGAATGGAAAAGAATTGAAAAGGCTGATTATCTGACAGATTTCTGATGTTATGGAATGACTAAAACAGAGATGGAAATACATAATTACGGTGATAACAAGTCACTAAATATATGTGCATGTTTATCTTTTAAGGTTGATTGTATGTTTCATCTATTATTACAATATGACCTTTGAAATTGAGTAGGCTCAGTGCTGATAGATTTGACTTACGATTGACAGGTTGTCACGTGTTTGTTTGTCAATAAAGGATCAAACTCATGCAGCCTTGGATGAAGGTGTTAAAATTCATTCATCAATGTAATACTGTAGTGCTGTCACACTGAGAATAAATGACAGAGTGAGTGCAGCTTTTTAAGAACAGGGGTAATCCATTAGTACAGCTGTTTATAAAGTACAGTAGGCCTGTGTGCTCTCAGAGTAGTTCAGTACAGTAGAGAGTGGGGTTGCCCCCTGTGAACCAGGACAGGGAGGGGAGGCTGGCAGAGGAATGCTGCTGTATACAACCTCTCAGAGCCGAACAAAACCAGGCATTCCTCATGGAGATGTTTATATTCTGCAGCGTGGTGTGGTCCATCCTTGCTGGATCTGTTAGTGCCATCGTCAGCAGCATGCTCATCCAACAGAAATAAAACATATTCATAAAAAAATGTTGACACATTGTGATCAGCTTGGTTTGGTTTTGGGGACTTGAGCCCCATTTTGGCAAAGACTAAAGAAAGAATATAGAATTTGCAGTCAAGAAGCCCATGAACATGCTCCTTTAACACTACATCACAAAAATAATTAAATAAAAAAAGATTTGATATCTTAGCAAACTGTTGCTGGGGCTAAATTAGGTGCCATCTTATGCATATGCAACTATGGCCATATCTAAAGTAGGCTGGACTTAAAATAATTAAATAGTATGCAATGCAGGACTTAGTTATTTTCCCACAAAATATATTTTTGTTTAGACTTCCTCATATTTACATCACATCATATGAAAAGCTTTGCTTATTTTCTTTGACCAAACCAAACCAAACCAAAGTCAGTGATGTCTATCACAGACCACACATTCATACTGCATGAGTCAGTTCTTAGATTAATGATCTGATGCATTATTTAGATGCTTTGTGTGAAAAAAATACAGAAGTTTGCACATCCTTTTTGCACTTAATCTTTTACTGTTAATTTTGAGCATGATGGTACAGTTATGTTGGGTCAGCAATAACCTTAAACATGCATGAAGAGTACATGCTGGCATTTGCATACAGGATGCAGCCTTAAAGGGCTCATGTGACCTGTTAAAGTTTCATGGCTGTGAATTGTCTTCTCTTGCAACAGCAGGACTACAAACATCAGAATGACTGTTGCAGGCTCTTGTTGATGATGCACTGTGAGAGGAACTGAAGGTCTCTACATGTTCTCCTTTGGATAGATTAGCATGGCTTTTTATCAACAGGCATTTTATATTGGCTTCTATTGATATGGCCACTCTGCATAACTGATTGTCTCTGTCCATCGATCTCTTTTTTATTTTCTATATTTTCCTCTCTCCAGCCCTGTTTAAATGATTCAATACAATTAATTTAATACAATTCTTCTCTGCCAGTCTCTCTCTCTCTCTCTCTCTCTCTCTCTCTCTCTATCTCAGTCAGACCCATTTGCTAGCTGCTGTTGACAGGTCCTTGCTAAGACATGAAGCCTTTGAGCTGTTTTAACTTTTTCAAACTAGTCACAGCCACACTCAGCTCATTTCTACCAGGTTCAGAATGTAAAAATTATGACAAAAATGCACCTGTAAGCATATTATTATATGACCAGAATCATTTAGAGCACGTTATAAGAGGTACAGAGTGTACTATTATTGCTTTAAAGCATGATGTTATGGTTCAGAGGAAAGTTTCTCCAATAGTTTTTTTTTCTGTGCTCCTAAATTTACCCCTGTTTGATCTGATTCAGCCACATTCCTCCTGCTGGGAGTGGGTAACCTGAGAGCCGGGGTGAGCGGTCATACTCTAGGCTTGAGGGGCCAACTAATGACTTCCCATTAGTCCATTTGGTCAACATGAGCTGCTATTATCTCTGAGACACGCGCAGGAGAGACTGTATCCCCACGACTAATCGAGGGGTCAGTTGTCTCCTCTCTTAACTCCGATGCGTGTGACAGCAGCCAGACGTGCACCTCTGCACACGCACACATGTGCAAATACAGAAAAATGCATGGTCCTTTTGTGCAAGAGAAATACAGTAGATTGTTTTTCATCTAGTAAAACTGATTGTGTGTGTGTATGTGTGTGTATGTGTGTGTGGTGAGAGGGGCAACTATGCGATTACTGCGTCAAATTAACCACTGAAGCTTTTCAGCCAGCGATGGAAAAACGCATGAAATGAAATGCCATCATTGTTCAATAGGAGATTAGTTCAGGGTGCTCTGACCTTCTCCGGATCTTCTGAAAAGCTCTTAAATATTTGAGCGAGTGCTGTCATTTCTCACTCAATTGTTAAGCATAGAGAGCCCTCTGTCCTCCATTCATGGTAAAAGTGGCCATCAGCTTGGGACAGAGCGTGTGTGTGTCGGTATGTACGTGTGTGGTGGTGTGTGTGAGCCAATATTTGAGGGGGTGTGATCCACTTCCACACAAACAGCACTTTAATTTGTGAATGGTCTTCATGTGCAACTTCACTGAGTCTGTGTGTATTTGTCTGCACATTAAAGGTGCTCGTTTGCACATGCATGAGTGTGCAAGAGTGTTTTTAAATGCATGAAAAGTTTAAGATGAGTCATTACAGGCAAAACATTGTTTTTTCATGCACTGGTCAATTGTGAGATTTTGAGCTATTTTACATCCATAAAACGCCTTTTTACATACGACATTAAAAAAACTCTAAAATACCCAAAAGCAGTTCAGATTTCTGCTTTTGCAATATATGCAAACTAGTACATCGGTAGCTATAGAGCATCATTTGCATATTTATACAAAAATGATAGAATACTTGTAACACAATGGTTTTGCAAAGAAATTAAGCTGTAGTCTACTGATGCTATACTACTCAACCAGAAAATTGTGTAAATCGATTAATTATTAGTATGTTAATGAACAAAATAATATATTTATTTTCATATGCATGCCGAGGATGAGTTGAGAGGACTCACACCTGGAGGATAAAAGCTGTTCTTAGTCTGGTGGTACTTCTGTATCTGTTGCCAGGTGACAGCAGAGTGAAAGCAGGGTGAACAGGCTGTGACTGGGGTGAACGCTGTTATTTAACATCACTGACATCACTACTGCTCAGTAAAGGAGCAACCCTAACCCAGTGATGCTCTGTTCTGTTCAAGTTACAAGCCAATTTGTGATGCTAATAGTCTTGATGTCAACATTAAACTGTTAAAGGTTTAATTTTTTTCACTTGCAGTGTCTTTTTCTGTCTAATAATAAAAGTGGAATTGTTCAACACATATCTTTAAATGCTGTTTGCTTTTCTTATAGTTTTTTTTAAATCTGAGCCAGACATTTCCATTTCAGTCATACTTTCATTAAACTTTCCAGATTTAATCGTATTTGTTCAAAGGTTTTTATAGAAGTGTTGTTAATATATCATTCATGCTGTGATTTATATAGTGTTTTATTCCTACAAACAAGGTGAAAATTGAATTTTTTATTACTGTGAACATCATTTTCTGGTTTATGGAGCAGTAAAATGGAGAGAATTTAAAATTCCTTCTGTAAAACGTATGCAAATTATGATTCCTTATTTGCATAACCAAACATAAAATTGACAAAAACAATCAACTGAGGACATTTTATGGAGGTATTTATTTGGAGCTTTAGATGCAGTTGCATTTGTAGTGCTCTTATAGATGTTTGGTAGGTTGTTGCCTCTGTGGGGGATGATGGATGGCCCTCTTGCAGTGGGACTGTGGTGAGATGTGAAAGCCTCAGGTGTGAATGTGTGTGTGAGACAGAGAAAGCTGGCTATAGTGTGACCTGAATGCAGGTCCTGGTGGGAAAATCCCTACCTCAAGTCAAGAACCCACATCCTCCCTCCACTCCTCATCCTCCTCTTCCTTCTCCTCCTCCTCTTTCCTTTACAAACCAGACACACCACACACTCGTGAGCAAAAAATAAAATTTGCTCTGATGTGTACATGATCATAAAAGTGGCAACACTGATAGCATATGTGGGAGAAAACACTTTCATAAACCAATTAAATTCCCTTTTGTAAGAAACAGCCAATAAAAGGAATGTGTTCTGAAATATAATTGTAAGTAAATTTAACTTTTTTTTAACATAAGTTTATTTTCCATCTTTATATGCAACAAGGTCTTTTTGATTATTTCACCTCAAATCACCACTCCTTTGAGTTGCATTGCAGCGGTATCCTTAGTCACAATTCCCACCTCATACAGCCAGTGGCCTTGGCCAAACGTGCAAATATGAAACGGAGTGTAAATATAGCTCCATAGCTCAAGCTATTTCCTCCAATGACTCTTGTTAAAACAACAATGGCATCCTATTATTCACCGGACCATGATTGAACTGTAAGAAAAGACTCACTGTGGGGACATTGTTCATAGTTACTGCGCAGTGCTGTCTGAGCAAACTGTGAGATCTGCCTTCAGTCCCAAACAACGTATGAAATGAGTGAGCAGCATTCTTGTCCTTTTATGCACTTCATCTTCCGAATGTTTTTTTTTCATGATAAAAACTTTGTTGCTCTTTCCCCGTTGTCATGTATCAGTATATGTCCTCTGGCTGGCTGGCTGACAAGCTATTTTCGGGGCCTGGGGTCGGCTGAGTTTGAGCATGCAGAGTCACTGCAGGCATTGTTTAAAAAATGTTCCCTAAACATGAGTGACCGTCAAAGGTCAGAACTCTGAGAATAACTCCTGTGATATTTAGAAATACCTTTTGTTTCCTGATAGCCCTGCTAGCGGTGATGCTGAGGTAACAAGAGGAGTCAGTTGGCATGGCAACTATCCATGTGACCTCTCCAGCAATAGCACCTGCATAAAGGTCTGTTATGCAATAGGCTGAATTTAGGGTCATGGGCTATGCATGAGTGCTGACTTTGCTTAAAGCGCCTTTAGGCTCAAATAAACATCAATAAGTAGATCACCCATTTTTAAGTCTCAGTCTTAAAAAGTTTCTCACCATTCATAATTTAAAGTAATATTTGTATTACTTAGAGACAGTTATTTGAAGCCACTAATGGTGGATTATTGAAATTTTATTTATGTGTCCATCAGTACCAGAATTAGTCCAAATGGAGGCATTTAATGTGAGAACTCTCAAAGTGTAAAACGGCTGTGTTTCACACTCATGAGTTACTGTGGAGGAATATTCAGAACCTCAGTACCTAGATTACACAATGAAAAATTACCCTATTACAAGTCAGGTTCTGTAGACAAAATCATAAAAGTAAATTAATTCACTGAATTTATCAAAGTAGTAAAGTTACTGTCAGTGTTATATTACAGTATCGTATACAGGTGGTGATTGTTAGGTTCATGGCCTGAGGCAAAATGAGTCAGTTTTAGAAATAGCATACAACCTAGTTGGCCAAGTTGTTGTCTTGGATCCCCAGAAAGTGGTCTACAGCAGCGATGACATCATCAGTACTATTAAAATGGGGAAAACTGATCTCCTTCTTCATCTTGAAATAGAGTTAGTAGTCTGAGGATACCCAGACGGGTGAATGGGGCGAGTTTGGACAAATTCAAATATTCATCCCTTAATGGCAGCCATCACTTGCATGAAGGCCAGTGTTGTCCATTTTGATTAGTCTTACTTGCAAAATTCACATACCTGAGACAGAAACACCACAAAAGTTATTAAGTGTAAATTTTCTGAGTGATTTACTGATGAGTTGAAGTGCATGTGGAGGTAATGAGGGCTGTTAAATTCATCTCCCTCTACCCTAAACCATGGATTTATCAACCACCCATCATGAGATTACTGGATTGGAACAACAGATAAATTACCTAAGTAGCATTGTAGTTCAACAAGTTGGATTCAGTTTTACTTTATTTTGGCTCACTGTTGGGTAGATTTCCACAATAATCACACAGTGTAATTGATGATTGCCAATGCTTAATGACTTTAAAGCAAAAATATCAGGCTGTAAATGTTTTGTATGACAGTGATCTTTTTTTAAAATCCTTTTATTCTTAAAAATGTTTTTTTAATTGTTTTGTTCATTCTGTTTCTGCAACCCTACAATTTTGCTGCTGCCTATCTTGGCCAGGACACTCTTGACAAGGAGATTTGTAATCTTAATGAGCTACTTCCTGGTTAAATAAAGGTTAATTAAGAAAAACAAACTCATAATAACTAACTACACCTGGTAAGTAATTTTAATGT
>JAPZDY010000009.1:16090323-16112735 GCA_029783645.1 Ctenochaetus hawaiiensis | reverse complement strand
TAGATTAGGTGAGATTAGATAAAATTAGATTAGATAAGATTAGACTAGGTTAGATTAGATTAGATTAGATTAGATTAGATTAGATTAGATTAGATTAGATTAGATAAAATTAGATTAGATTATATTGACAATAAAATAAAAAATTAGAATACAAGATTAATTAATTAATTAAATTTCAATGATCCAAATGAGGGAGTTGTAAACAAATCCATCCATCCATGATAGTACAACTCTCTGAAAAGCATAATTCTAGATAAATACCCTTTTTTAAACTTTTATAACTTAAACACATTATACTTTGCTGGTAACAGGTATGTTTTTAAATACTGGTATTTTTTGTTGTAATTATGCACATTGAAACTGCAACCCTGCTCCTTGTTTTAGAGCAAAGAACCCACATATAATGAAGTCTTAAAGCCTTATGAAAGACGGAAAACAGGAGTTTGATTTGTTTATTTTCATGTTGTATATTCCTCATTTCATGAAAATAAGAATCAAATTTTATTTTAGATTTTCCCCTTAAATCCCTTATATATGAAAAATCTTTTAAATTACATTGGACAGCTTTAATTAAAGGCTCAAAGTATGAGACTCAATTCAATACTAATTCTTAAAAAGATGTGTTTTATGTTAATGTTATAGCATCAGTACAAGTTTCAGTTTAAATAAGTGCTCACTGCCGCTTTGCTGCTTCCTGTTATGATACTGACAGTTTCTCTGACTGGACTGGTTCAAGTTTACTGAGCTGATGAGACAAAACTGTTTCTGAGTCAGAACTTTTCAACCATCAGCACATGTTGGTTACACTATCACTAACTTGGACTTTTGCTCACCATTACACCCCCCTCAAATACTCACATTCATAAGAAATTATTATCAAAAGACAGATATGAAATGAATTAATAAAAAATCCAATGTTCACACTCATGACTATACTTTCTTTAAGTTGTCTGTGCTGGTAAAATTTAACTAAAAAAAAACAAATTTAGACGTTAAGTTCATTTTTCAAGACAAGTGTTTGCATTTAATGAGATAATAAACTGTTATTTCATAAAATAAATGGGCTTTTATTGAGTTTGCATCAGTGCTCACAGGCCTTTACACATTCCCATCAATATCAATTCCTCAAAAACAAATTAGAAACTACACTCTGACTCTGACTCAAATCAGCTTCTCAGATCTTCTCTCTCTCAAGTTTTGCCAGCCTTCTGCAAAGTGAGTACTCGACTTAGGACAGTTTGCGTGCTGCAGTCCACACAACAGTACTCACAGTTAGACTTGTTATATTTCAGTATGACTTTAACATGTTGATAATATCTGACACATTGCGTGGTTTAGTCATATTGGATCTTGAACAACATCACAGTCTGATGCCTTTGAGTTGTGAGGAAGGACAAAAAATCAACAAAATCTATGTCACAAAGAGAGCCTTATGAAAAATAGTTGTTTAGGAAAAGCCAGAAACATTCATGCACACCACCAGATATTAATGAAGAAATCACAATTGTAAATAATTTTTGTTGTATCTACTGGAAAGTGTACTTTTGATTGTTTCCTAAACGAAAAGTCAGTTCAGGTTAAGGTAACTTTGTTATCATAGATAGAATCAGCTGACTTTGTTTTTTCTTTTGTCTCTGGCCCCCGACTTCCTGCAGACAAACATCTTCGACGCCTCAGTCTGATCAGAGTTGATGATGAGTGAGACACAGCATGACCAATTCCTCATTTCAATGCTGACATTTTGCAGTGACACATGCAACACATTATATTAAGGTGTTAAAACCAGAAGTGGAGATAAGAAATATGTTTTCAGAGACCACATGCACAAAAGTCTTAGAGCAATAAAATACTGTAAGATTCTTGCAGGCTGTCTTTCTTTTTCATTGCAATACAAACTCAAGAAACATTTTCAAACACTGACAACTGTTGCGGCAAAGCTGATAGCATCAGCACTGAGCCGCGGGTTTGGCGCAGGCCCAAAGGAGCTAGAAAGACCAAAATAACTCCCTTCTGTTAAGAAAGAAAAAAACCCTTCCTCTAGTTCTCAGAAATAATGAGGAACTCACCAATCAACTTGTTGATCTGTATGTGTCAGCTACTTGAGGTTTTTGTCCAGATGCATGAATTTGATGCAAGTCGTTGTGGTGAATGATTTGGCACAAGTTTTCTCAAGAAATACATCAGAAAGTGGCATTTTGCATGAACATACATCATACATCATATGTGGCATCAAAATGACTTCAGCTAATAATTGACATTAAAATGAAAAAAAGCTACAAGTGAATCATGTTAATTGTGTGTTTTGACTGTAAAAAGATTAAGATACTGAGCATGCAGGTCAGTTTTTTACCTACGATATATTTTTGAATTTGTTCATGGTGGAAAGCGCTCATGAATACATGTAGCAATATCTTTCTGTAAAAATACAAGTAAAAGTTCTGCGTTCAGGCTTTCACCAAAGTAAAAGCATTAAAAACAAAATTTAAGCATTGATAAATGTACTTATTGGATAAAGTGATCTATTTCAGAGAGTTACCTTACATCACTGAAATATAATTACTGATGCTTTGACAAGTAAGCAGCATTTTAATGTCACAACTGGACAAGGCTGAGTTAACTGAGTTATATACTTTTTTGAGTTTTTTAACCCATGGCACAGTACAATATTTATTAATGAATCACACATTTTCTTACTGTAAATCTTATTGTGAAAAATAAGTCCAGCGGTCAAAAAAATTATATAGTCTAAAAAGTACAGTACTCCCTCTGAATTGTGGTGCAGTATATAGTTGCATTAACGAAAACACTTCAGTAAAATGAAAGTACCTAAAAGTAGAGTATTTAAATGGTTACACATGCCAGATACAAACATTATATATAATAGTATGCCTCAATACTGTTACTAATAATAATCATACCATAATACAGTGATAGCATTATTTAACATTTCAATAAGGTCACTTTCAATTAGCAGCTTAGTGATGTCATTTCTGCCTCAACATTGCCACCTAGTGACCACCTAAAACAACTGCTGTATGGATGCTGATGCAGATAGAGATGGAAGGAGTGAAAAACGATATGCTTAATGAATTTTAAAGAAAACATACCTTTTTTCAAATGGTTTGCTCTCCATCTTGTAAAAACTGCAACAAAATCTTTTATTCCAACTGAGTCAACTAAAGTGGTCAAATTCACAGGACAGCAGTAATATCCAACTGTGCTGTGTACCAGATGTTTGGATTGAGAGTTATCTCATTACACAACCACCTCTGCGTGATAAAATCGGTTTCTGTTTGAACCACTTTATCTGTCTGTTTTAGTGAAGGGTAAATAATATCTTTCACAGGCACCAACCTCCAAAAAATGCCCCAAATGAAATATCCACAATCACAGTGTGTTTGCATTTCATTTGAATAAGATTAAATGCATCAAATACAGACACCACAGTCACATGTAACACAACTGTAGTGTTTAAGAAGTGCATACTTATTGACTTGTAACCAGTTTCATAACCAGATTTTTGCGACACATTTATAAAGACCATGTCTTATAGTCTTAAATAAATGTGATTGAAAATTAAACGTGAAAAAAAATATGGATCATAACAATAACAAGAGGTGCATTTTTGTACATTTGTAACAAAAATGTACGAAATTGTACGATGACATCTCAATCAATAACAGTATTCAAGTAATATGGTAACCTGAATTTTCCAGTAATGCAGAAAATGTTTAATTGGTTTTCATGCCTGACGGGGAACCAACAGGAAACTTATTTCCTCTTTACCACTGACACCTATGCAACCGTGAATCCTGTTTAACCAGAAGTACATAAAAAGAAAAGCATTAGATTGGAGTTTGTTTTGGCTATGTTTTTTTAAGTCTATAAGAGTGCATTTTTTTTCTTACATGTCACAGTATTTTTTTGTAAAGCTTTTATCTTACTAAAGGTGCACCTAGCATTCTCTGCTGCACTTTAAATTCCAATTTCAAATGCTGTCCAGTTTTGTGATCTTATACTGATAAGAAAGTTTCACTGATATAAATCCCGACTTGTGCAACATTAACACAGTGTACAGAGCATGGATTTATGGTTACAGGTCTGGGGTTGGTGTTACAAAGACACATTCATCCTTTTTGAAATTGTGGACACCTTTGCAACTGTCAGTAAAGGTAATTTGCATGTAAAAGAGAAATCTCATATATGAGGACACATCAGAAACAAGTGCACAGCCGTTTAAATAGACTTTACACTGTGTCTGAAATAATAGTTTTCAGGTAATGTTTAGAAGGCAAATGGAAAAAAACATAAATAAAATGCATATAAAATTCAATTTATCTGCAAAAAAATTAAAAAGAAAAAAAACTTTGAATAAAACTGATTGTAGAATTGACATTTATACAAAGAATGCTCTGAATGACTGAACCAATCTATTGTTGTTGACTAATTGTGCTGCTTTCAAGATTGCACAGCCATCATCTTGCTGGTGCAAAATTAAATAGTCTTTGAGGCTAATGAGAATGTAATGTAAATTAATTAGATCAATATTGAGTGTGCCTGAGAGAGCGAGGGGGGACTCGAGCAGAAGGAATAAAGGATAGAGTCAATTATTGGACCCTTTATTAAGAAAGGCATACGTGTCCAATAAGAGTGCATTAAGATATAAAGGAGCTGTAGTTAAAACTGAACAGAGTGCTCTGGGCTGATAAACAGCTGGGGGAGACGTCCCTTTTTTCTCTCTCCTGTCTCATTAATTTAGTGCCTTCTCACACACACACAAAAACACACACTCTTGATGTTATTATTGTCACAGAATGGTTGCATTCCATCACTTGCTGTATCCAAAAATCATTTGAGAACAATGAAATCAAAAGCAAGACAAGGAATCACATTAAAATTTATGCAAGTGTCAGCTTTGGTGCATGCAGCCACTGACATGACATGAGCACTGAAAAAGCATTCACTTAACACTGCATGTAAAAGCCTGGGAGCACTTCTCTCACACAGAGAAAAGTCTAGAATCAAACAATAATTTATTTATTTTTGTCAGAATACGTAAATGCTGTGGTTTTACTTTGGAGAGTGTGCAGTGCACTCACTTCCTCTTTCATTGCCAGCGGTGCTTGTGCAGGACTGGCAGCCAGAGTCTGAATTGGGATGTTGAGCTGCAGCTCTGGAGTTGACAGAAACGTCGCAGCTTGGAAGACGAAATCCCTCAAAGCTGGAACTGCGCCTGTATCTCTCGCTGTCTCTCTTACTGTCCATCTGTTTTTACAAACACAAAATATGTTCATGGGGGTTCGCTCAGAGTACAAATCTGTGCACGCACAGATGTACAATACACACACACTCTGGAGGGTGAGTGGTTGAGAGTCTCACAGGGGTGAATCCCTTGGTGCAGCACATTAGTGTGTGCAAAACAACACATTACAGGCAAGCCTTGGGGCATTTTAGGTTGTTTTGAAGATTAGTTTAGCAGGCTTCTATGAAAATGGGCCGCCACTGTCAGTAATATGTTTAAACAGCTGAGTAAAGCTATTTTGTTTTAAAGGGAAACAAGAAGTCCCAGGATTAAGCTCCGTGTTGGCCAGCATCCACTCTGCTGAAGTGTCCTTGAGAAAATGAATCCTGGCCTTGTCAGCTCCAGAGTATTGTAGCTGACCCAAACCTCTGACACTGAATACAAAAGGAGATTTTCAAATGCATCACGTCTGTATTATCACAGTCCCACTTATGGCCCTCAGGTCCTTCTATGATGAATAAGACTTGACCCATAATTTGCCAAAACCAGGACATTTTTTGAAATCATGTCCGGAAGGTATTTTACCATGCTGCACTTTTTTTTAGTGCATTCAGCAAGAGATTCATTTGCCTGCAAATGTAGAATGATCACAGACATGACCACACATGTATGCAAAAAGAAAAAAAGAAGATAATTAGGTTTAATTAGGATTTCTCCTACCATCTGCACCATCTCCCTTATCATGGATGGATTACTGAATGGTCCTAGAGGGCACCGACAGACGGAGCCTCTGTTTGAAATGACTGTAAACATTTCTTGGTGGGAAGTCAAGCAAATGTCTATAAAAAAAATGCAAAATAACCACAAAGAGAGACAAAATATCATAGAAATACAACAGACCATGATGAAAAAAAGATGCAGAACAACACAGAGTTGAACAAAACAGACAGACAAAGAACATGCTGAGACCCAAATGACTTCAAAGCCCTGACCCAAAACAACACAAAGTAAATTAAAACAAATAGAAGAAAATTGATAATAGAAGGAAAACTACAAAGAAACAAAGAAACACCAAGAACAGATGCAAATCAGCTACAAATAGATACAAAGAAACATAAAAATACAACAACAAAAAAAGAAAAATAACCACAAAGAAAAGCTACAAAGTTACAAAGAAATACAAAACAATAGATATATCTGCTAGTAAAACAAAAAATGACACAGAATGACAACAAAGAGATGGAAAACAACCAAAAAGAGAGATAAAATGACAACAAAGAAAAGTAATGTAATAAGACATAAAAGACAAAGAAACACAGAACAACCATGAAGAAATGCTCAACAACTACAAACAAAACATGACCACTAGGAGACACAAGACACAACAGATAAGCTAAATGATTGTAGAGACAAGGAACCACAGACACTATTAAAAATTAATAAAAAAAATAGAGAGATGAAAGTGATAACACAAACACACAGAGACCACAAAGACATAAAGCAAGAGGAAGGCAAACAAAAATGCAAAACATCACAAAAGGATACAAAAAGGTGACTAAAAGACACTAAATGGAAACAAAAGGTGCAAAACGACGACAAAAAGAAACTAAATACTATAATGAGATGCAAAACGACTTACAAAAGGACAGAAAAAGACCACAATACAAAAAAAGACTATAAATACAAAACCTCAAAATGAATACAGGCGATGCAGCCATGGTTTTGCATGTCTTTCAGTCTGGGTGCCTTGCTTTCTTTGTACCAGGGAACCTTTTACATGTCTGCACCCAGCGGCCTGTGTTTCATAATACGTCCATGAGTGTAAGGAATCTAAAGGCTGCATGCATTCAGTAAAGCTGTACAGTGCGTTGCCATTCATGTCTGACCCTTTACCCTTCCTAAACTTTCTAAAGGGCGCATGACAGACCAGTGGATTTTAACAATATCATCATCCTCTATTCAGCCCTTTTTTCTGTCCTCTTTTTCTCTCAGTGTCTCCTCTTCACCACCCATTCTTCTCTGATTGCATTTAACCACAGGCAAATCTACTCCTCTACTCTTCTCTCCATGTCCCATCTACAATCCACTGTCATTATCACACCATCTTTCATATTTTACCATGTTCTGCGACTCCATTCACGTTAGAAGCACTCACAAATCTCAGTTAGCTCTTCTTCCCTCATCTTCTTTTGCCTCTCTCCCTCTCTTCTTCTCTTCCAGCCCTTCAGTTGCTTTGACAAGTTATTGCTCCAAAGTTAACTGCAGTGTCTGTGCTGCAACACACCAACACAGGATTGGTAACAGTATGATTACATAGAGGACATTTTGCTCCGACTGAAATTGATTGTGTTCAGGGACTGGCAGCATGTGACGGATTGACATAAGTTGTACTTGTATTTTTTGGTGGCTGTAAAAGGTTACGCTTGTAATTGTTAAGTCAAAGCTCCCTGGATTACAGCACGAACATACCTGCCTCTCTGCTCTCTGTGTCTTTGCCTGTGTCCTCTTTTCTCTCCTCTCTTTCTCTCTTTTTTCTTTCTCTGCAATCTCACCCTTTCATCCTCTCTTCTCTCTTTAACTTTCCTCTCCCTCCATTCCCTGCAATCCCTTCTCCTCCTCCTCTCAAACATCACACAATCCCCTCCTATCCCAATCCAGCGCACCCTCACTCCCTCCCTCCCTCTTCCTTTATCTCTCCCTCCCTCTCTCTTTCTCCCCTTCATCTCACCTCCAGCAAGTCGGAGCACCCTCCTCCTCTTCGCACAGCCCGCCTGCTCTAGTCCACTTTCTCTCTCTCTCTCTTCATACCTCTCACTCTCTCTGCTGTCTCTTGCTTTTTTTTCTGTCTTTCTCTCTCTTTCTGTCTCTTTCTCTCTTTCTGTCCTTCACTTCTCCTCGGCCGCCAGAAGCTCTCAGGCTCGCCGCTCTTCCTTCAACCACTGAGGATCCAGACGCACTCGGGACGAAGACTCTGTCACTATAGGTAAGTGTCTACAGCGTGTCCGTGTGTGCTGATCATTTACCTGCATCAGCTTCTGCTTTTGGAGGCGGATGGGATGACTGGTGAAAAGAAAGAATAAGGAAGGAGACAAAAGATGTAGTTGAGAAAACCAGCTGTTCTGCAGTATATGGGAGAGTGACATGACATGAGAATAAAACAGATGAAAAAGGGAAACAGCACTAAGTGATGATGACGATGATGATGATGATGGCTGTGATTGTGTGTTGGAAAAAGTGAAAGAAAAGCATGGGAAAAGAAAGGATCAGTTTGATGCAGCAGTCACAACTGACTGCTGCATGGAAAAGGACAAAAAAGAGTCCGGGAGAGTTGAAGAAGATAGGAAGAGGAGCAAAAATGGAAATGAGGGCGCGAGACAAAAACAAAACAAACCATGCATCAAAAATTAACTAGACTGCAGCCAGCAGAAAGTGAGAGCAATATTTTAAGGCACAGAAAAAAATGCGAATGGGACGGAGATGTTCCCCTGGTGTAGCAGCTGCATGCCTACAAACGCAGCAGTGCCTTCCTCCTCCTCCTCCTCTCCCGTAAAAAATCCCATTCACAAACAGGACCTGAAAACAGGCGATGGTGATTGGTTCCCCGAGCGCTGTGTGTCTGTGTGTACCTCACTGTGTGTGTATGTGTGTGATAGGAAGAGAGGAAAAGATGGAGCAAGAGAGACGGTGAAGGAGGAGGAGAAAAACCATTACATTGCTGTGCGGCTGATGCTTGAGCAGATGCTTGAATGAAACTGCAGGCTATTCTCTTGTAAATGAATATTAGCTATATTACACAGTCCATACCAAGCAGCAATGTGCAGACTGTGAGAGATGTGCAGTGACACTGCATTTTAATGTGTGGATCCATTCTTTGGCACAACATAACATCACAATGACAGACAGATGTGCGGACAGATAGGGTGCGAGAGGTGATTTTGCACCAAGCTCAAACTTTTTTTTTTCCTGACTCTTTCTTCCTCATTGCGTCATTCTCAGCGGTGTTCCAGATTGTCATCCCTCTGCTTGCCACCGTCACTGCCACAATCTCACTGCCACCGCCAACCTGGCTAGATTAACAGCTGTCCAAACAGCGATGCTCTCCTGCCTTGCCAACACCCGCTGTTAGAGACTGACATTTGTTTTGGGTAAGGGGTGAAAGCTGTTGGTGCGTCAGGTCTGGAGGGCAGCAGGGTGATGAAGAAGGGAGACAGCGAGGGAGGAAGAGGAGCAGAGAGGGAGAGAAGTGTAATTCAAAATACTCAAGTCACAATGTGGACAAAAAAAGACAGAAATGTGGTGACAATAGAGAAAAAGCTAAAGAATAACAAAATCTGAAGGGATGTGATGACCATGAATGTCTGTACAAAACGCTCTGATAATCCAACTAACTAATCCAACTGTAATAATCTGCTTGTAACCTGCAGCTGCTTGTCCAGTAACAATGGGCCGAATAATCCAGATGTGATGAGAAACTCCCTCCAGATCAAGTGGCAGAAAAGGTGTCACTTTAAAGAAATTCATCCGCTGATAAAACCAAAAATGATAAAACCTTCATACATGATTATCAAACCTATGATGTTAGGATTTTCATCAAAATAGAGCCACAAATTTCTGGAAGATGGTTTGGTGTCACAGGGCATAAAACGTGGGCACGAAAAATAGAATTGCACCAATATTGTCCTCATTAAATTGGTAAAGCTGGAGTCTTAGCATCTTAACATACTTGAAGGAGGCTAAACTACAGAATTGGTACAGCTGACAGGATAAGAATTGTCCATGAACTGCACATACAAAAAAGCAATAAATTGACCAAGGGAGAGCATAGAAATGAAGAAAAAATGGGCCAAGAATCAACCCTTGAGGTACACCTCAAGTAGCCTAGATAAAGAAATGGAGCTATCAGGTTCCAGAGAGACAGTATTTAAAGCACTTAAAGGATATGTTTGGAAAGAGAGGGCGTGACGTACTGCAAGACAGTGAAGGCAGAAAGAGAGAAGGACATAGGCCAGAATTTTAGTCAGTTGCAATTTAAAGGACAGCACATACATAGGTAGCCACTATTGTTCGTAAAAGCTCATCAGGTGGGATACTTTAACCATCTACACACCCCTCCAGACCTCTCCTCCTGTCCTCTGTGCTATATTTCTCCTCTTTTAAACCCACACATCACACATCCCCACAAATTCTATCTCCACCTCTCCATTAGATATAAAAGTCAGATGTGATGTGTGGTATGTCCACCCTTTATTCCACGGGAATTCAGTGATTTAATGAGCATGGAGTTCTGTGGAGTGTGAAATGCCCAGGTGTGATATAATGCTCCTGGAGGAGGAGACCTTACACTGTGGGTTTGGAACATCTGCGTGAGTGTGTGTGTGTGTGTGTGTGTGTGCGGGTGTGTGTGTGTGTGTGTGTGTGTGCAAGAGAGAGGGTGAGAGAGAGAGAGAAGTTATACATGTATATGTTATACATTTTATACATGTATATAGATATACATATCTATATTTAAGCTGGGAAAAAAAGAGGAGGAAGAGACAGGTGGAGAAAGGAATGGGTGTGTGAGGAACATGTGCAGTACTGATACCTGTGTGTTTAGGGAAGTGTGGAGAACCAGTGTAGGAGAAATTTCAGACCAGTGTTAGTAGAATTTGGACTGGTGGACTGAGAGAGATATTCAAGCACCATAAAAGACTGAGCATTTTGTGTGTGTGCGTGTGTGTGTGACATTGACAATATATAGTTGAGGTAGTCCTACAAAGTGCTAAGTGCATCAAATACTGGTTTGGATAACTCTTATGGTCTGTTAGTTGAAAAGAAAAAAGAATAAATGTCTATCTGTGCTTCTCTGTGTGTTTGCATGTGAGTGTGTGTGTGTGTGTGTGTGTATGTGCATGCATTTTTCTCTCTGTCACAGATTCAGACACAGTCATTCTCACTAAAACTCTATTCATTCTTGTATATCCATGTTGTGTCAGACGCAGACGGCCAACGTTGTTGTCAGCACATCTTATGAGCCAAACAGATATCTTTAAGTCTTTAAATATAAATTGTCAGAAAAGAATTAGAAACATCACACCACACAGAAAAGCTGACACTCTTTAAGGCTGTAAATGAAACAGTAATTTTGCATTATTCTTTCTTTTTACCTCTCAGTGCAGTAAATGAGAAATGTGTTCTCCATTGACGTTACATGCATTGGTGATGATTTTTTTTTGTGGTTTCCTGCCACTGAACAGCTTCTGATTTGGTCTATTATGTGAAGAATGATCCAAAAAACTTGCTTCAGTGGTTTGTTTTGAAATGTGTTTTTGCTTAATGATTATCATTAATGAGGCATACAGATGTCTATCCTAATGTCATTACAAATGATCTGAAGCGAAAACTGTGAAATCATTGAAAAAATAAGCTAATTGTGTTTATTGTAGGATAATTTTGATTAAAGAAAAGTTTTCAAATTTCTGCTTCTTTCAAACAAGGCTTAGATTCTCCAAGCGTGCCAGCAGTACCATTAGGCTTTAACCTCAGCATGCTAACATGTTCACAATGAATAGGCAGACTTGTAGAAATTTAGCAAGTTGAATATTTTTAATATGTAACATTTTACATTTGTCTCTTGGCCAACATTTGCTAATTAGCACGAATTAGCACATTTTGTTTCATTTTGCCAGATAGCGAGAGCTATAATTATGCAGGATTAGCTAACGCTCTGCTTGCATTTGATTTGCAAAACATTAGCTAACCCTATCACTGACAAATTTCAAATATTACTTCTTTGTCTCTGTGAAGAGCTTCTCTTTACATGGAAATTTGTCTCTCACACATTATTTATGCATTTTTGATATCAAATGATTGACAGCTGACAAATGACCGATCATGAGAGCTAATTTTAAATATCCTCTGAACATGGCAGCTTTGCCCCAGAATGTTCTTCAATTTCTGTTTCCTGTAGAAATCAGTGCACTTTTACTACAGTTAAGACATTTCAGAAAAAGATCCAAACAAACACATGAATCTTTGTAAATAAGTCTATATAACTGTTGTAGATATATTTCAGGATCAAACCGGTGGACTGACAAACAGACATTTGACGCTGTTGGTATTAGAATCACACTGCTAGCGAGGAACAGACACAAACAGCTACCATGTATGTAAACTGCACATAGAAATTGATTCATTATCTATCTCTACCTTGGCTGCGTTGTGGAGAACTGTATTCAGAGCACACACAATAAAAAACATTACTGGTGGTCGGGGAATGATTATGTTTGGGCATCGATGTGTGTTATACAGTGTGCTATGTTTGTGTGTGTTATTAGGGAGCCTATACTTTGTCCTATATTGCCAAATTGCCCTCTGGTTGTCTATTTTCTCTCCTCTGTTGTGTGGAGACTTGACTGAACATGTAGGGTGGACACCTGCCAGCAATAGCAAATGATATTTTATAGGGAAAGACAGAGGGGGGTATTATCTATGTGGTAATCGTAGGTGAGAGAATATCAGGAAAGGGTCATGTGAGTCTTCAGAGGGGTGCACGGTGCTTATGTGGGCAAACATCCATGGAAATATGTACCCTGGGGAATGGAAATACATTTTCTATGGTGAATTGCTTTTGACCTTTATTTATTTAAATATATAAAATCACCATCATATTTTTCCTCCTTTTCTCTCTCCTGTTTCTCCATTTCCTACTTTTCCTCATTGTATAAATCTGCTGTCAGCATTAATCTTTGTCTTCCTTTCCTTCATGTCCTGCACCACCTGCAAGCTGAGATATATCTGAAAGATAAGTTGGGACTGCCGAGCATATGGTCACCTCGTCACTACAGTTTCTCCACCACTTAAGAGGTTGTCTGGATAATTAAAACTCTGTTCCCAGCCACGGCACAGAGGTCTCTCAGAGACAATTTGCATTTACGCTGATTTCATAATGAAAAGCACAATTAATCCAGTGTTCTGGGCCCTTGTTAAAAGGCATTAATTAAAACACAGATGTTGATAAAAGAGAATGAAGAAGAAGATGTTTCACTTTTTGCTGAGGTCTAACAAAAGAAGGGAAACTTAGGGTTTTGTGGCACTAGGGAACGCACACCGCTGAATCATAATTGCATTTATCTTGTACAGCTTGACAAGCTCACGTGCGGTGTCCTTTGTGCTGCATTTGTTTATCAGGCAGCACACAAAGTCATTTACATCAGGTTGAAAACTCACAGTTTATGACGTACTGCAGCACCGCAGGTCTCTGAACCTTGTCTGGCAGCTGCAAACTCAAACAAATACCCTTATACATGTGCACCTCAAACTGTTACTGATGCAGGGCAGGTAACAGATGACATTAATTTCACCCCTTCCCCAAACCTTGCACCAACGATACAATCACATCTAGACCACACACACCCACACACGTGTGCGGGTGTGTGTGTAAAAAATGATATCTTAATGGCAGACAGGCTCTCTGGAGGCCTCACCGAGTCTTCATCGCCAAGGTCAAGGACAGATGTTGTGTTAGGTGGCTGGCATCTGGAGGAGCGCTTCACTGTCTCATTGATACGCAGAATAATCAGTGGAAAACGTGCCCGACACTGCCGGTGTGAGGCTTATTATGGTGTGTGTGTGTGTGTGTGTGTATGTGTGTGTTTGCCTGCAGACACTAGTGTAAGTCATTGTTTGTGTGGATGGTGGCAGTGCTGGATCTGAGCCATCTGCTAACAAGGAATTATGAGCATGAAGTGAACAGCATCCACTGAAACATCAGATGTTGAGATTCAGCTAATATTTGAATAAGTGATATGATCAGGGAGGTGCACACTGTTCTGCCAGGCGATGCTTAGCTGGACTTTAAGAGGTCATGTGAAGGTTTTCTGCGTAATCAAAATGCATGGAAAAGTCTCAGTATTACACTGTATTTTAGTCACTAATCTGCCATTTCATCACTGCCTTTGGTTTAAAGGTGTTTTGCGCGGAAGCTCATTTTGCCTTCTTGTCTTCAAAGCTTTTTCACTACAGCTTTTCTGTCTTTCTCTTTGTTAATTTCTGCCTTAAGCTGCATGCTGAAATAATGTCATAAAGCACACATAAAACCACACAAACCTACATGCCTGAAGAACAACTTATCTTTTTAACGTGAACTTAAAGCAAAGTACCTTTATTCCCTCGATGAAGAACTCAGGTCCAAAGGTTGTGTGAGCTCTTTTGAAGGGTCGGGTGTGTTTCCGAGGACAGCGGTGACAGAGGTGTTAGTATTTTCGGCGAGGTCAGAGAGTTGGTGCTAACTTTAGACTGTCACAGAGGTCAGCCCACTTCCAATTAGAAAACCCATGACCTCTTAAATGAGATCATTAACGAACCCACGGTCAGATGGGAGAGAGAGCGAGCAAAAATGGATTGAGACTTTTCTTATTTTAGAGCTTTGGTCTTTATTTTAGAGAGGGAAAATTAGGTAGGATGATGATGTGGCCTATTTTGTCGAAGCTACTTAAAGCTCTCATCATTTTGGGAACAAAGTCACGGTGTAGATAAGTTTGAAATTGGTTTTTAAGCAGTGAGTTTTCTTGTTGACCAGGAGTTGAACTCCACAAAATACCACTGTGGATTCACAAAATAACTTTTTGATGACAAAAGATTAAATACAGACACTCTAAATACTCTCCAATATTCAGTCAAAACATGAAACATAAAACAGCATTTTATCATACTTATACTGTTAATGTGATACATGATTACACATCCAGTGAAACAGGAATAACAGCACAACATGGGTCCAATATTTAAAGACCCAAACCAAATCAAAGCAAATAAACTCACTCTGTCGTCTCATCTGCTCCAGTCTTGCAGTCATAATGGAACATTATTATTACTCACTGCTTATTATTTATCATTAGAGGACTGATATTAGTATTTAGAAGATCTGAATTTGATCATAATTAATGAGAGATTTTATAGCAGCTGTGCACACTGTTTCTTTTATCTTTGCTTTTTATTCATTTTAACTCTCTCTCTCTCTAAACAGTAACTTTGGCTGCAGAAAAAAAACAGCTTTAGTTACTGCCTTCACATATTACGCTCATAAAATCAAATCATGGTTAGAATATGGGTTTCAAGACAGTTTGATGTGCATCATCATGTATTTGTGTGTATTAAACCAAATAAAAATAAGTGTACTTTAAAATAGATTCTTTTAGAGCAATTGGAGATTTAAAGCAATAGTTTGGGAAATATAATTACTTACTTTTTTCTAAGACTCTGATAAGAAGATGGGTACTGTTCTCATGATAGCAGGATGACTGAGAAGCTACACCTTAGCTTGTCTTAGCAAGGAGACTTAAAACAGGACGGAGGTAGCCGTTTAGTCCGAAAGGGACAAAACTTCTCTTAAATTCAGAAAACTAAAGTTGTAAAAACATCATATTTTAGTCTTTAGAGAGGTGTTTAAGACCATTTCTTGACCTTTGCATAGTCACTTCCTGCTTCCTTAACAGTGTCGACATGGCAGATTGAATAAACTATGTATGACATATTAATGGAGGGGATTTCTTTTTACATTTGGACAATGTAAGTTTAGCTTTTTTGAGTCAGTTCCAGTCTTCATGTTAACCTGACAAGCTCATGTTATAATGTAGAGACACAAAAGTGTATCACTCTTCTCATCTGACCCTTACTCTGGTGAGTTCATTTCATATTTATTTAAACTGGTGACTAGTTCACTATCATTTTAAAACAATATCTATTTTGATGAAAAACCTCAGTATAGAAAGAAAGATAGAAATATCCTTTCCCAGTTCTCAATCTAAAGCTGTTTACGTGTTCAAATCCAAAAAAAAAAAAAAAACATTTAACTTGAGCTTATTTTTACATTTTTTCCATCTAATATATTCAAAGCAGGATTATTCCAAGTGAGTTAAAACTTCTTGGCTTCCAGCACAACAGTAAAGAAGAAGTGAGGAAAGGAAAAACTGCCGTAAAGGCCCAGTGTCCTAAATGCGGAGCACAGTTGCAGTGTCTTGAAACAGCTCAGGCTAATGTGGAGCAATGAACTGTCAATGGTCAGATGGAATTGCATTACCAACCCATGAAGTGAATGACAGCTCATCTTGATAGCAGAGATGAGCCGTAGCTGCGGCCTTGCAAAGCAGCATTCGTTGTGAACAATATCCATCAATCTCACTTGAACGTCATTCCCCAGGCCACATCCCGGCCCTCAGGAACCAAAGTCAGGACTGCTGCAGGGAAGTTCGCTCCCGATTCATCGCTTCCTTCTTCTTGCTGCGCTCCCCTTTCGTCTGACCTTCATTTCCAATTCCCTGACTCTTCATTTAATTTAATCTGCTATCCTTATCCCATCACCCATATTCTCCTCCCTGCTTCAATCTCCACAGTACATTATCGCCTAGTTTGCTTCTTGCTGCAGAAATATTCCCAACAGAAAGGCTTGAAAACTTCCTGCCTCTCTCTCCGTATCTTTCCTTCTTTCTCTTTGATACACAATTGCTGAGAGGAAGACGAGTTTAAAGGTGTGACCAGACAAAGAACATGATAGATATATGTTATAACTTGAACAAAATGTTTGAGCATTTCCCATGTTCCATGGAAAAGGAAGGACAGGAACATCAAGAAGGTCTGAATGGAAATCACATAAAACTGATCGAGAAGACTCAGGCCAGAATTTAATGATCTGATTTAAGGATTGTTTTGTTGCTGTTTGCATCAATGTTTCTCCTTTGAACAATGAGAAAGATGAGCAACATGACAACGTCTTAAAATAAAGCCAAAACATCTTAATCGCCCCCTGGTGTCTGACAGCAGTACAAGTCTTTAATCCCTCCCCTTCTTGTTTGCAGATGGGACACAACTCAAACTATACAATCAAAGTGCACATCAAAAACATTTCCTCTGAATATTGTTGGATGTTAGATAGTTTTCTTTTTTATCACACTGATGTTTGTTCAAGTATTACTTGTGCTTATATTTTGTTTCTTTTTTTTATTATCTGATTCTATAAAAACGATGAAATGTTGTGATTAAAAGCCGACCATAAGCTGTGATTGAGTTAGGTGGCTGAAAGGGCGGGAACTTCCAGCTTCGTCCAATGATCACTGCTCAAAATGACTAACTCTGGCTCCAAATGACATCACAGGCACAAGATGGCAGCATCTTAAGTGGACATGCATCATTCATCTTTATTTCTAGTGAATCTTGGGACTTAAATGTAAAATATTTGACACAATTTTTAGAAAAACGAAGTTATACCCTATTAAGAATTCAAAGAAATCAGGTATCCCATTTTAAAAGTTACTTCTGACCAACATTTCTTCAGTTACAGCCGGATAAATATGAATGTTTTGTTCTTCCCTCTTGTCACTGTAGTTTTATTGTAAGTGGTGGAGCCTCCCATCCCTTTACTGGATTGAAAAAGTTCCTTAATGTCTTTGGATGCCTGAACAAAAATTAAATTAAATTAAGTTTTGGCTCACAGTATGCATTTGGGATAGAGACCCGTCAAAAAGTGTGTGCAGCTGTAAAGCAAACATTGTCTTAAACTCACAGATCAATATGGACCACTGAGGCTACAAAACTCTGTGAAATACAGCAAAGAAAATGACTGAACTTGCACAGTTTTCTTCTAAGCAAACATTTAAATACTGTAATATTTTCATTCAACATTCAGTGATCTGATCCATAAACAAATGCCAGCAGCAGACGCTGCTCTCAATGACAGTGTTTATCCCATTTTGCTCTCTTTCATAAGACCCATTCACTCCAGTGTCATATTGAATCAGGCGACACCACACTGAGGCTTGTATTGTCATCAGTGAGAGGCTTTAGATTGGAGACAGCCTGCTTTGATGATGCTACTTCCCTTTTCATACTGCAATCCTTTTGACTAAAGTCTTTTACAGCTGACTTTTGTCAAGAGGCTGCAGATGTGTGTGCTCTTCTGTGTAAGTTCATGTGGATCTGAAAGCATTACATTGTAGTGTTTCACACTTTACCTGACATATACAGAAGCTGTATGCTCGTGAATGTGATGCATTTCTGTTCACATATATGTAAGTATATGTGTCTCAACACATTAATATAAGTGCACACCATCCAAGTGTGCAGGACTCTTGTGTGTTTTTTTCTCTTCACTTCATTCCTTCCAGTCCTAACTTGGTTACAGTGGATCCTTTGTGGCTTTATGAAAGACTGCACATTTCTTCCTGTTATATGAATGTGCATATTCCATCCTCGGCCCCCTGCCCTCCACCCATATTCCGTCCTGCTCGCTCTTCCTCTCGCTTTGTAAAAAGGCTGACCCCGGCAAACATGCCTCAGGCGCGTCCTAAGCACTTGAGTGTGGAGCGGGTGTCAGAACGAACATGAGAGACTCACAGGGAGTGTGTGTCTGTGGTGTATGCCCGTTTCAGAGTGGGCGTCTTTGTGTATGAGCAGTCGAGAGTGCGCTACTACTGCTTAGGGTTTTCTGCTGCAAGGTCAACAGAGAGCTACCCCCCCCACCACACATACACACACACGCACACACACACCCTTCACCCCTCCCACCTCTCTTCTTCTCTCAGCACTGCAGGAGTTGCTGTCAGTGACAAGAGAGTGTCGGCTGCTGCTGACCAGGCATCACCGCCGGGGTTAGGGATACGGGGCAACACACACATACTGGCACAAATTGGCATTCATGTGCACACTCGTGCATGCAGGCGGGCATCACTCACTCATGGGAACCCAGTTTCAAATGCATATACACACACCATGCCACCAGCAGCGAAAAAAAAAGCGGACTGATGAGCACTTGTGTGGATAGCCTTCCCACTTACTCTCCCACTCCACTGAAGCAGCGTTATTTAACTTTGAATATACATTGTGAGTCTATATTTAGCCAATTCTACACAACCACTGGAGGGCTCAAGCGCAGTGCAGAGAAGTCATGTGTCAATGTACACTCCCCTGATGCACTGATGATGCATGACATTAGATGGATGACACAAAATGAATACCTAATTACAAGCCGCAGTCGAAGCATGAACCATTATTATAACATAAAGTGGACAGTGACGGTGCGTTTAAGTACCTCTCTGCATTATGTGTTTCCTCCTGCTGACTCAAGGTCAAACTTTCCTCCTTAAGGAGAAACAAATCTGCCGACAATGTAAGCGAACGCCCCCTGACAACTGACTTTATGTCCAATGAATTTAACCACTCTTCAAACTGTGACTTTAACAACCCCTCCTCCCCCCACTGCCTGCCCTCCCCCCTCTCCTTCTCTCACCCCCCTCTCCTTTTTTCCCTCTTGCATCACAGACGTGGTCCGGAATACAAATTGTGTTTTTTTTTCTTTCTTTCTGTATTTGTGGAGCCTATAATGCTGTAGAACCATGAGCAGAATGGGAGACAGGAGTGAATGTGTCCCACTGACAGAAAGGGGAGGCAATAGGGTGGCAAAGCTGTTCTATGGAAAAAAAAGATGGGAGGACAAGGGAGGCAGGAGTTGAGACACATGGGAAAGAAGAGAATATGTGGGGATGAATGGAAGCTACAGGAGCAGGGAGAAAAGATACAAAGGCGGAATATAAAATGATGACAAAGGAGGGTATATTTGAGATGTGCTGGATAAATGACGGGCTGTTGAAAGCTGTTGTTCACTGTTTGTTCCAAGCAACAATGATACAATTTCTCCTCAATCGAAACCAAAAGCTGCATGATGCTGCAGACTGCAGAGTGTTGGTTCTCAGTGGGACCGACAGTACGAGAGGCCCTTTCACATTACAGCGAGTCATTAGATTCCATGTTCAGACCAAAAATATTGATCAAAGGAGCTTTGACTTTTCCCTGTAAGATAATACAACACATCAGCACCTCCTGGATCCCTGAGTTTGCTTTCACAGGCAGCATTGGATGCTGCTCCTGCTTTAAAACCAAGGGCAACAAGATGAAGTGTCCTGTGACAAATTTAAACTGATGAGAATCAAACTTTTTAATTTTGATCAGCTATTGATCACACTAGTGGTATTAATATTGAGCTTTACTCTAAGAAACGATGAAATGCACAGTAATTTTTGGCCGCTGGAAGTATTTTATTCAAAACAATAACAAATAATGTTGTTCTTTGATGTTGTAAAGTAGTAGGGAGTAATGGGAGTTGTTGCCCTTTATTGATAAAAACATGACATTGCCAGTAAAAATTAATAATCCTGCTCCATTTGAAGTGAGCAGTGCAAACAATTGTAAACAGTAGTGGCTAGTTAGCAAATCCATGATCTTCATTTCTCAATCTCTTTTCCTTCATTTGGTGTTCTTAATTTTTTTCCCTGGAAGTTACAACAATAACAAAGGATAAAAATCATAAATTTACATTACATTACAGCGAAAACAACACAATGTAGGTAAATGCATTTTTAGACATTTTAATGCATATTGTTGCAAAGTATGCCTCAAAGAAGAATGCTTTTTGATTTTGGAGCTAAAAAGCTCATGTATGGCATAATTGCTGTGTTTTAGTGAGAGTCATGCTTTGCCCTCTGCATTTAAGCCAAAAAAGCCATCTCTTTTGTTTTCTAGACCTTAATTAGTAATGTCAGTGCATGTATTTTTCCTTTGACGTGCCCAAGTGTAGAAATCCAGATTTATAATTTATGCAAAGGGTTTAACAGGAAGCCCACCACTGATGCGTATGACACAGTTTGATATTGTTCAAAGTCCTATTTAACCTTTAAGGCCTTAAGGCACTACTAATATGTTTAATTCATAGTGCTTTGTCCTTTCATTATGTTAAAGCAGCTGAGTTGAGGTCTTATCCTGACTTTTGGTCCCTTACATTTGACCCCAGCATCCTAAATGCCTCTGTCTTTTGAACTTCACATCTTTAACCTCTCTGGAGCAACAGAAAACATCTCAGAACTTTTTTCTCTGGCTCAGTAATTCTTCTTGTTATGAGCACAATGAACATCGTTTGTAAAATCAATTTATGTAATGATTCCTGAATAGAAGGTCATCGATGTGTTGCTATCTGCAGAATTCCAGTTTCTTTCTGTATTCTCAAATTGAACAAGCCTTAAGCAGCTTGTGTATGATCAAGGCAGGTGTACTCATTGTGTGTAAGCTTCATCCCTGCTTCTGTTCTTCAAGGCAGTGAGGTATCACATAGTGGAAAGAAACAGTTATTCTGCATGAACAAGCATCTTCCTAAAGTGCCTTTGAGCAGGATGATAAAAGGGGCTTTTACTTCCCAAAAACTACGAGAACTGTAGTAACTGCAAGGTTGTCCCGTGCCCCTCCAGTGACATTATGCAGTGAATCAGACCACAGAGTCCATCAACCTTCATTAAAGTCTGGCCTGTCTGCCACTCAGCCCACAGGATATCTGGTTGTGTCTGCTGGATGGACGAGTAAACACTGTCAATGCTTCACTCAGGCTGGTGTGGGGCGGCTGGCAGAGAGCAAGACAGAGCAGTGACATTAGAGGATAAAGTGGAACAGAGAGGACGGACGGGAAGAGGATGAGCACCAAAAGGCCCACGGTGTCTGTGAACACCTATGCTTCATTTTCTGTATGTGTGGAAACCGCTGCCTTGAGGAGGTGTGTGTCCGAATGGATAAAAACGGACAAATGTGACTCTCTGACCTCCTTTGCTCAGCATTCAAACTGTTCTTGCATTGCATCGCTTTTAAATGCCACACAAGATCCCAAACTCGCACACGAACACAAAGGTGGTGTGATCAATGTCTGTCGTGTTTGATTTAGTGTTTTCCCCAAACAAAACTCAGCCAAACTGGGCTCCATCACTTAAAAGCAGCAGAGGAAAAAATAAGCCCTTACATCACACTGCTGTGAGCCAGCCAGGCATGACGAAGACTGCAGTATTTTCAGCTGAGGAGACGCAAACCTGCACACTCACACACCTAAACCTACTGAGGTCACTTTTGGGGAAATTGCTTAGACTTCCATTCATATCCAGGAGACTTTAGTTAATGATAATCTTATCTGATCTTAAACAATGACCGAAAAATCTGCTGATTTCCAAATGGGGACACAGCTTTTGTCCCCAGTTGAACCACTTGTTTTCAATTAGATGGTAATGTCTAAAATGTGGAAATACACACACACACACACACACACACGCACACACACTAATCTCAATGATGCAGCACCTTCAGTGACAAACAGTACTTACAGATTCTT
>JAPZDY010000009.1:16048848-16061420 GCA_029783645.1 Ctenochaetus hawaiiensis | reverse complement strand
TAAAGAAATAGTTTAGAATAAAATAAAAAAATGAGAGGAGCCATTGTTTCCAGTGTTTATGATCAATTATTTTGCCCACTTGCTTGTTTTCATATCTGGCAGAGATCTGTGTGTCTGTGCTTTGTAAAACTGAGGATTTTAAGATAAAACTTTGAATTTTACATCTGAAAACAAATTGTCTGATGGATCTGATTCTGCAAACGTTGTCCAGAGTTCATGTGAGAAAACAACTATATTTGACCCAAAGTCCACAGTCAGTTCACTTTAGGTTTAAGATTGTGATTTCAGTTTTATTATCATCTTAGATTTCACTTACATCTTGCTGAAATGCATACTGGGAGTTTAAGTTAACCAATCCCTAAAGATTTTATGTACACAGACCTAAAGCTTCAACCTTTTATCAGTTTTTTTAATCTTATTTTATCCTTTAACCTTTTATCTAATAATCAGATATTTTCCAACACAGTTACAAATCTAATTCAAGTTGTAGAAAAACAGAAAATCATGTATTGACATGAATGGAAACAGAAGTTAAATGAATTAAAATATCCTTTACCAGTGAGCACCTCTGTATCTCTACTGGACAAAGGTACTGGCTGAAACACTTAGCAAAAGCTGATACTGATGAATCCTTTTCCTTTTACAGTTTCTCCTGTTTGTGTGCTTACCTGTAGTTACCAGTAATTAAAGGCTGCATGTGTAGCAAAGGCAGACAGGAGACACACAGAGCTCCATGATCCAGAACTGATGGGTCCTCTGGGGAACATGTTCTCAATCTCCAACTGTCCCACCATCAGACAAAACTTCCTATTACAGTCACAGTTTTTTTTCCCTCTGGGCCTCGTCACCCAGATCGACACAGGGCAAGCAACTTAAAGTAACTGATGGGGTTGTTTTATCACATGCCTCCACTTACTGCATCTGTTTAGGAGTTTATGCACACACTCACTCTATCACAGGAAATTCAGCCTGTTGTCCAAAGCCAACATCAAAGTATTTTTGGACCATTTCAGTGAGTGTGTAGTGGGTGTAAAGAGGAGCAGGTTAACATTGGGAGTTTAGAAGTGCTCGCAAAGAACTTACACTTTACATCTCTGTGTTTACATGCCTGTGTGCTTCCTTGTGTGTGTGTGTGTGTGTGTGTGTTCAGTTGCTGACTCCTTTGACCATAAGAAGTTTTTCGAGATGGTGGGTCTGAAGGCCAAGTCCTCTGAAGATGTGAAGAAGGTCTTCACGGTGCTGGACGCCGACAACAGCGGCTTCATAGAGGAGGAGGAGCTCAAGTGAGGGAGAATACACACAGACAACCACACACACCCAAAAGATGCAACAAATGACACTGCTGTACGTAAACCATTAGAGTTGTGTAACACAGACCCAATCTGTTTTTCTGTCCATGAATAGATTTGTCCTGAAGGGTTTCGCCAAAGATGGCAGGGACCTGACAGACAAAGAAACCAAAGCATTTTTAAAAGCAGCCGACAAGGATGGAGACGGCAAGATTGGAGTCGATGGTGAGCATCAAATTCTATTAGAGGGAGAGTTACAAGGTCACGGGAACAGACAACAGGAATGAAAGTCACACACACAAACACACACTCACAGGAGGGCTGTCTTCATTTGCTGCAGTGTGTGAGGGTCACCACATGGATATTTATTGGTCATTTATTCAGACTGCAGTTTCACTAAAGGTTTATGTTATTTTTTGAACTTTTATGAGTGAATGTTGGCAACCAGTTTGCAGCATCATTCCACGATGAGATCTTAAAACACAACTAATTTCCGATGTGAGGTTCTTTTCCTAAAGCACAAAGCTGAATTAATTTTAAAATTTTAAGCAATCTAGATATGTTTAAAGTTCACTCTGACTCATCTATTTTTGGGCAAAGAGCCACTAAATGAACAGTTACCACTGCTGTCTCTGAACAAGTCAGCGAAGCAGAAGCTTTTCAGCTTCACATCTGTAATGTTTCCACTTGATCCATCATCTTCTACAAATGTCAGCATCCTAATACTTTGTATACAGCCAATAACTACAAATGAATGCACTTTGTATTACTGTTAAGCACTTTTCAAAGAATAGCTAACTTATTTCGATTTTAAGACATGGTTCGGACTTGACATCACAAATAAACTTAAGCTTGACATTTTTACTGTGATGCTTCTTTCAATTGAGATTAAAAAAATCCTGACGGCTTCTCTTTTTTCTTCCTCTCTTGCAGAGTTCACTGCCCTGGTTAAAGAATAAACAGTCACCCAGTGTGACCGGCTAGCACTCTCCTCCAAGATCACCTCCGAGCCGCAGCTACATCCACCTTCCTCCCCGGCATCTACACCTCACCACCACCACGCCCTGACTCCCAGCCCACCAGGCTGCAGCCGATTCCTGCTACACACACTCCTCTTCCTCACACCCTCCCTCACTGCTGTCTTCACTAAGTGTAGTGATGCACAATAGGAAGTACAATGCAGTGTGCCACCCCCCCCACCCTCACACACACTTCCTCAACCCCCCCCCAAGCTATGTTCATCCTATTTATTTTATCCTTTTTATACAAACTGTTCTTGTTTCTGTTCATGTGTAGATATAAAACATGCCTGCAGGAATAAACCTCACATTTTAAAGCATAAAGTAGATATTTAAAGTAAGCAGAGATTATAAGAGAAAGACCCTCATTTCTGTCTGTACGTCCGTCTTTACCATCGTTCTTTTTTCTTCATTTTCCAAGCCAACACTCTTGTCACTTGCCCTCCTTCCCTCTTTTAGTTTTTTCTCTATCAGTTTCACTTCTGGCACTGTTCCCTTCCTGCATTCGCTCCCCTTTGTCCCTCCCACACCGTCACCAACATCCATCCATCTATCTATCTATCCATCTATCCTTTTCTCCTCTGGTAATGAGCTGTTGTAAAACATGCCAAAAGAAGAAAGAGGTCAAGCTGTGAAAGAATCAAATAAAATATACGGAAAAAAAACAAAGCCTCGAGAAAACTGTCTCACTAAGACTCTTCTGCTAATTCCTCTCTGTCGTGTGATTTTTCTATCTGATTTTACATCCTCAATCCTTCTTCCCTTCATTGTTTCGTTCCTCTGTTGCGCTGTCACTTCTGCTCTTATCAAGCAGAACAAGTGAGGCGCATCTTGGCAGCAACCTTATAATGTATAAAGGGGGGTGTGCTTTAAAAAGTAAGAAGGTCAAAATTAGCCTTCAGTGTCATTTGTTGGTACTCATTAGCATTGACTGTGTCACCAGAGCAGTGATGGGAAAAGAGAGTGCATAGTGCGCCTCTCTCTGCCAGCGTTTCCCTCATAGTCCATACTACATTATGAATGCTGCTTCACTAAGAGAAAAAAAAAGGAGGCAGAGGTCACATTATTCCACTTGACAAAGAGTCTTTGCGCAGAAGTGCTGTGCTAGTTTAACAGAACCACGCTGTCAAGCCATTAGCAGAATTGGATTCACACTGAGGTTCAATTTGGGTTAAGTATCCCCAGCGGAGGACCCAAACTGGCGATGCGGGAATCCTGCTCTTCTTTAGTAGGCCATTTCACTGCCTGAGCAAATAAACACAGATCTGAAGCACAGAGGGTATCGCTTAAAAGGCGAGGAACAGGACGGTTCAGTTCAGTGCAGCCCAGACGAGCTCGCCACCGGTCCCAACAGGCTGTTACAGTCAGCATCATTTATAAGAAAGATAAACGGTTGCTGAAGAGAGAGGGTTTATGGGAAGAAGAAGTACAGTATGTGACCATCTTTAACCCATTAGAAGCTGATGTCAGTTTCTCAACAAGCTTCTTAACATGAGTGATGGGGTTTTACATCAAAATTGCTCTTTTTCTGCCAAATTTAGAAAAGTTTTTGGCATTTCACAAGGAATTTTCTTCATTTTGATTTGTCTATTTGTGAGTTGGCGGGTCTTCTTGTTTAAAAGTGATGTCAGGTTCCTCTGTGCACCAACACTAAAATTCTATAAAATTACTTCAGATTTGAAATCAACTTGGGTTTTTTAGTAATGATGAAAGCTATGCCAGTTTTTTAATACATGACTTACTACAAGATCTATCTCTAAAGGCTTCCCTTTTAGTAATTTTGTCAGAAATGTAAAATAACAATCAGGGCAAAAAAAAGCACTTATAGTGGACATTGCAAGGTTCTGGGGGGCTTTACATTGGGTTGACAGAAAGATTAGATCACCAGTTCATCACAGGGCTAACACATAGAGATAAACAACCATTTACACTCTCATTCACATCTACAGGGGTTTGAGAATCGCCAGTTCAATAACCTGCATGTCTTTGGACCGAAACACCGACTGCAACACTGTGCTGAACAAAAAACTGCAAAACTATTCGTACCGTACCATGTTAGGGTTTAACCTTGATTTTTTTTTACTTATCCAGTCTGGAAAAGCAGTTAAATATTTACTTGACCAAATTTCATTTTAACTTGTCCCTTTGTTTTATTTTTTGGTGAATATTAAATAACAATAAATACAACAAAGTAAATAATCAACAGTCAGCAAGTGAGACGCTTTTGTTAAGGGAATCAAGCAACACTTTTCTGGAAATTTGACACTTTTTTTTATCCCTTTTGTTCCGTCACTTGTGTCAATATTCCCAGGATAATTCAAAATATTCACTTGTGCTTCAGCACATAGACACCTTTACCTGCTGGCATTTTCTTGTGAGTGCCTGTTGGGCAGAGATTAGAAGGACACAAGATTGTTCACTTCTTAGCTACTTTCTTTATCAGCTCCAGGAAAGAAGATGAGTTTAATTGCCTGATGAGGCAAGTTTGGCCAGATTTACTGGCCCCATGTGGCATTTTACCTGTAGCAAGCAGTCAAGCAGTTCCTTTCATTTAGCCCTGCCTTTTAGTTATCCAGACACCAAGGTATGTAAGTATGTCTGGCAGACATATTAGTGTGAAACCATCTCACAGCTCATCTCTGCAGGCTGTAATTCACATTTTTCTGTCACTCAGTGTTACATTTGGTTCCTGTGACTGAGTCCAACAATGGCCCTTTGAAATCAAAAATGGCAATTCCAGGCTATATTATCATTACGCCCGCAGCAAAAAAAAAATGCCCCATGTTAATAAAATGAAACACATTGGTAAAAGTAATTATGCAATACTATTACGATGGTATTACATTATCTATGAATGAACTACATTTTTCATTACATTTCTGGCACAGACATTTTATCCTATTTTTACAAGATATTACATTTTCTGCCAGAGGTTACATTTTCATTTTCAACAAGCCATTTTCCAAAGAAAAATCAGAAATGCAATTAATATTTATAAATGGACTTAATTCAGCAGACCATGTAGAGAAAAATGGTGGATACAATACAACAGCAATAAAAACATAAAGCATAAAAAAGATTATTTAAACTGATACATACAGTACAAGACATCATGCATCCATCCCTGAGCTATAGACGAGAAATCTAGGAGAAACAGGTAAATTGTGTTGTACACTAACATGCTCTTACCACTGATTTTTGACATCAGACATAAACTATATACACATCTTGCATTGTTATCCAAGTCATTCACATGTCCGGATTTCCGTGCCATTAAAATAAAAAAATTCAGAGAAGGAGTGGTGGTTTAAAGGGGACCTATGATGCCTTTTCTTGTATAATGCTACAGTTTGAATGTTCATAATAAATGTGGTCAATAATGAGCCAAATTTTTGTAAAAGTAATCCCTCTGGGCAAAAAGCCCAGATCTCTTTGAAATAAACAACTCTAATGGTTTTTTTATTGAACCATCATGAAGCTTTAATATCATTTTGTCATCAATTTCACTGATTGAATTGTTCTCAAGGTGCAGCACGCCCATGAAAAGCAGGGACATGCCCATCCACCCGTTCAGTCTATACTCCTTGTAACTAAGATAAAAACAGTGGCTTCCACTAGGACTCTGATGTGATACATGCTTTCTTTAAGAAAATGTCAACTTGTTTTCCCTTTCATTCTTAACCTTTCTGTAATTTAAGGAGTTTTCTGAAGGACAGACACCTTTTCTCCTTGCTCAAGTTGCCACTGACTGCTACTATATGTCACTTGTTGGCTGCTGTTAGCTGGCCAGTTCAACTAGCTGTGCAGATAACAGTGATCGTCTGTCTCTGCTCTGACTGGGAATTTGAAGCCCAGAGAATTTCTGTTATTTACACTTTAGGCAGAAGATGAAATGAGCAGTTCCTAAAAGTACCAAATTGAAATAAATAAGTATTTCTTTGAACTGTGTGTTATGCAAAGCATTTCTAATGGAGTCAGAATGAAAACACAAAGCTGAAAGTGAGCATAATAGGTTCCCTTGAAGACCAGATCAGATCAATGCACATGTTAGTTTTTGTTACATACATCTACATTCATTTTTGCTATTTTACAAATCATAAAATCAAAGTCAATAATGAAAAAAGAAACAAAAAAGAAACAATAAAGAGAGAGATTTTTGTTGTTGGTTGTCAAGATCTATAAAATATTTATAGCCCTTGTGTGAATTCAGAAATTTGACAGTGTCTATCAACGGTGTGTGCAATGGAACACAATGGCAAACAGAGTAATATTAGAAGTACAAATACACTGGTTGACAAAAAACAACCTCTGCTCAAGGTCCTCTTACTCATTTTGGATCATATTAACTGCTAGTAAAGATCAAGAACAAACTGTCAAGCTCAGTGAAAGCAGTTGTTTCAGCGTTAGGGTGTCATCTTCGATACAAACGTGGGGCCGATTTGTCATTGGTGACTGTGGGCCTCAGCTTAACTGTGGCAAACGGGTTGGTACCCCTACAAAATAAAAGAACAGAGGAAAATAAATGTTGGGAGAAGAGAAGAAGACAGAGTGGAGAAAACCACCATCAGAAAATGTAGTGGCTCTAAATATCTGCTCAACATTAATGATTATAACAAGAGGAATGAGAACTGCATTTCAAACTGTACAAACATCATCTAGCAAACTGTTCACCTGAAGTGAGACTGAGAGTGATAGTCATGACTCTCAAATGGCCATAACTGAAAATGGTTTTCAGCTCTAAACTGCACTTCAAACTCTAATGGAAGGGATGCTATTCTGTGCCATTTAGATCACTGCTCTCATCTGTGTTGTTCTGATTTAATGGGTTCATGATATACTTCAAAAAATGTCATTACTTTCTGTTGAAGAGAACATGAGTGGCCTCGACTGAAGCATTTCACAACCTATCTGCACTGCAAAAGCACAGCTATAGTCACATTTATCTCACCTGGGGAAGAGTTCTGGTCGAGAGTCTTGTGGTTTTGGTCTCTGAAAAGAAAAATGTGAGAAAGGTAATGTGAGTGAAGGCCATTTCAAACCAAATGCAGACACGTGCTGATGGAGGCTCGGCCGGCTCCAGCCCTTGACCCATTACTCCTCAATGTTCCTCCCACAAGCTGCCCATTGATGTCGTGCTTAAGGCAGCCACACACACAAAATTACATTTCTACATTCAAGATGAACAAGTGAGAAACAGAAACCACGCATAGACACCAGGAAAGATGCATCATTGTAACAATAAAAAAAAAATTTAAAACAAATAATGAATCCTCTCCTCTTTACCTTGATGACTTGAGAACAAGTTTAACAGCCAAACACTTTGTAAACACAGCACAATTTTTCATAATGAATATGTTCAAAGCCCAATGTAAACAATTCACAAGCAAGGACTACTTTATCAACAGAGATGTGAATGACATGATTGTTATTATTTATAAAATGCATGAGAAGTGTCTTGTGAATTAGCATGGTGGGAGTAAAATGAGCTGTCGCGTGGGGATTGTTGTTTCTGTGCTCACTTATCGTACCTTAAATATATATTAGCCTTTTAGAATATTAGTATAATGTGACAATTATCTTTAATTAATTAATTTGTAATAGTCAAATACAATTATTATTTCTCCTTAAGCTCCAGCCTGTCAAAATCTTAGAAACAGAAATGCTATTCAAACCAAATTGTGCTTGAACTGCACCAAAGAGAAAAGGCATTCATGTACCGGACCTATTTAGTCACAAGGACCTCAAATAGATCGTAGGTTTAAAGTTACAGCATGCCAAAAGAAGAACACACACACACACATGCGCACACACAACCTCCTCGCCCCTACACTATCAGCAGCTGGAGCTTCCTCCTTGCATCCACCAGAAGGAGGGATGTGGTGCCATTGAGAACAGCACCTTGCCACAGTGCCCCTGCTGGACAGACTGGGAAATACCATCAAAGATTTACTGCTACAGTTGAGCTGTTCGTTATCACTAGTGAAAAACACATGAACATACAGGTGTATATGTTGACTTAGTGTCCTCTACTTGCTCTAAGTTTGTCAGATGTGAGTTTTTGACAGTCAACTTTTAATAATCAGGCTAATAAAATATTAACAAATTGTTGGATTGTAATATGTGGTACAGTACCAAATTCTAATGTGACTCTGTAATGAGAGGGTTATAAATTGTGAATAATAACTCCGTCTATGGTTAATGAACCATTTACCCAAACTCTACAGGTCTGTAAAAAGTCATAAAACAGCTATGGGTATTCAACAGGTAAAAACTGAAAAAACTACAGATGTGATGGATCAAAACCCTTCACTCATTAATGTATGATATTGCAGGCTGGTTTATAATAAGCAATTAAACAAGAATATTTCTAAATGGATAACCAACACTTAAAAATAAAATACTACTAATTATAGAGTATACACATCACCCAACTGGATTTTCCACAAACTTGTAACTGAAAAGTTAATGTCTATAAAAATAATTTATTCATTTACTTAATTGATAAATCATTAGGTATAACTTATACAAGCCTTATAAGAGGTGCTTTTTTCGACAAGGTCTTAAAAGTAATAAAAAAAAAGACAGCAACAAAAGAAAAATAATGAAGATGAAAATATATTCAATTCTCATTTGTAGCCCATATTTTAAAAAAGATCAATAATCATTTGCTAGACAGAGAGAGAAAGAAATCATAAACTGATTTAACTGATCGATGAGTCAGACAAACTGACTGACTGTCATACCTTGGTGTCTGAACTCGACTCAGCCTTTCTGTCAGGAGTGGGTGTGATAGGTTTCTTCTCAGCCTGTCCATTTGAAGATGGAGGTGGCGGTGGTGGAGGTGGAGGTGGAGGCGGAGCCGTAGCCGGAGGGGCCGGGGCTACGCTCTGGTTCCTGCTTACTGGTTGGTCCTGCAGGCTGCTCATACTGCTGACGCTTCGCAGACGGGTGCCACTGAAATTGCAATAAAATGTAACTGTTTCACATGTTTACAAAAAAAGAACAGCACGGTCATTTGCTTTAAGTCTATTTGGGTGGAGGCTGAATAATTGTATTGTAATGTAAAATGTAATGTGTAGTTTCTGTTTAAGCTGTCCTTCCTCTTAAGACACTTATTTTCCTTCGTAATTAAAGCTTATTAGGTTTATGTTGATAAGTTATCTATAAGTTAAAGCTTTTGAAATATATGAGAATTTATATCAAACATGAATGTTTCGTGTGTTTGATCTTAATGTTCAAATTTTAGACATTCAGCCGTGGCCTGTGTCCTCAGTGACTGAACAAAGTTTTAGTTTAAATCCTCCAACTGGTTTTCCTCACAGCTATGGGTCACCTAAATATCTTAAATAGTTCATGTTCTTATTCCAGGCATGAGTTTCACGCTGACCCTCTTTAAAAATGTTGAGCCCATAAAACAAAAAGGATGGCCTAAGGGTGCTGAAAAATGTATTGTGTAACAGGACTGAAGGCAAACGTTCTGCACAAGGTTACGTCTTTAGCTTAAAGTCTCTTCATCCATTTTTTAAAACTGAAAATAAATAATTGATTTTTTTTCAATTTGTGCTGCTGTGATGTTCTTTGGACTGTGGGAGCTGAGATACACAAACAGAGGCAGAACACATGCAAAATATGGGACCGTCAGATATAAAGGTATTGATGCAACAGTGTATGAAATACTTCACTTTAAAAAATGGCAACACAAACAGATCTTTTTTTAAAATAAAGTTGTGTAAGTTCATTAAGAAGGGCAGCTGCATGTGTGTTTGTCCTCAGTTCACGACATCAGGACCTAGAGCAAGTAAAGTCATTTGAAAGTATAGAATTACATAATTTGCTCTGGGAACTTGCTTAGCAAACTAATATGTCAGGTATGTGATAAATTTCCCTCCTAAATATATGAAAATGTAAAGGATTCTTAGTATTTAATAAAGAGATGCTGTTTTTTACCTTCAGACTAAACTAAGCTAGCTGTTTCCCTGTTTTCAGTCTTTATGCTAAGATAGGCTAATCAGCTTATGGTCAGCCTATCTTCCTGAAACCTTTCTTCACAATGTTGTAACTGCAACAGTACGTAGGATATAAATATACACTTGTTGACATAATTTAAATTAGTCAGACTGTTTAAAGAAATTTTATGGGATGCTTACGAAGAGCTGACTGTACTTGGAGGATCATCCACTGCTTCCACATAGGTGGATGGAAACCACCCCTGACTGAATATAAAAGAGCAAGAGAGTAAGATGAGAGTGGGTTAGGTGTCAGCGTCATGTAGAATGTGAAAAATGCATATATTTATAATTAGTGGATACAAGTAAACTTTTAAATTCTGCTTAAACAACCATTGGATTAATTGCAATGAAATTCATATATACATAGGTGCTTGTCACTGATTTTAGTGATGCTCTAATTTTTCCTCTAGTGCCACCATCAGGAAAAAATTTTAATGTGCCCAATATTTTGATCTATGACCAAACACCAAATTAATGTTATTCCAATCACCCACAGCTGTAGTTTGTGTTCAGTGTGAATTTAAAAACACCAACATGCTGGTGAATAAAGATTTTAAACATATAAATCATGAAACTAAACATCATTTTTTTCCCTTGGAACATTTTATGTGAGGATGTGTGTAAACTAGCTAAATACAGGCTACTGACCCTCTACATTACTTGTACAACATAAAGTTCAGCAGCAACTGTGTATTTATTTGAGCAGCAGACATATTTACACTGGGTGCAGACAGTCCCACAGGACCAACAGATACCTCCACATTCACACAAACACTTACAAGGCTACATTGCTCACCGTGATGTGCTGTCAGCACGGCCATACAGCCAGCCGTTCTTGGGTTCTTTTCCCCGCAGAGTGATTGTCTCTCCCTTGGAGAAGGCCAGCAGTGTGGGGTTGGAGCCACCAGGCTGGTGGTCCGCCAGAGCCTGCACCGATCTCCCTCCACCTCCACCTCCAGCTGAATCTAGTTTAAAGTTGGCAATGCTTCCCTGTGGAGATGGGGCTGCAGAGATGATAAACGAAGCACAGATTGAAATGGTTTGGTAGAGCACAAGTTAGCTGATAAACTCTTGAATGGCAGAGAAGGATCTCTAGTGAAATGATTAATTAAAAAAAATAAATGAAAATGGTTTATTTACTTTATTCATTATGTCCCTGGGATTCATAACTCAGAGAGTTAGCAGACTATTAAGTATCTTAATCAGTGCATCATTATTTTGCTTGGATGCAGTTCATTGAATTACACCAAAGAGGGTGGCACTGTTTTTTCTCTCTAGTGGGCATCAGTTTGGCCACTGTGGTGTTACAGATAACAAGACTTCTGCATAAAATGTTTCAGAAGGGCAATAGTGCAAAAATAATGGGGGTACTGTTAAATATTCTTGAGAATGTTTATTTTCTTTTTTGACTCTATCTATTTTTGCTCTAGATTAGCAAGCCAAATAATTAGACAGTCGTTCTGCGAGAACGTATGAAAGTGCACGATGTGAAAAATTATGAGGAGGGAAAGAAAGATGGACGAGAGAGAGAGGGAGAGAGGGAGAAACTGAGATAAAAGGATTTGAGAATGATAAAGCAGGTGGAGGAGTGATGGCAAGATGAAAGGCGGAGCATTACTGGCTGCAAATGATTTACAGATGATGAGTAAAATTACAGACAAGCTTCCATTTAAAACATAACATGAAGTATTTGGCATCAAGGTCAAGTTAAATCTTTTTTTGATATTGATACTAGGTGTTAAGAGCACTTGAACAGCTACAAGGTTGATTTTTAGATTTATTATCTGTGTTCAAACATGGTGTGAGTAAAGTGATATCTTTACTCAAAGTAAATATAGAGTTTTAGATTGAAGCCCTGCTCATATTGCAGTAAGCACTCACCCCTTGATGGTATTTTTCCAAGAGTCAGCTCCTCTCTGCTCTTCCTGGTCTCTTTGTCCTTCATTCCTATCTGAACAACCAAGATCACACAGGACATTACATGCACAGGTACAGACAAATGACTCTGTCTGATTAGCTGCAATATTACTGCATCTTGTCAACAGCAGGATGAACCAGGATGGAGAGATGGGGCAGTAAACAAAAGCCTAGAAGTTTCTTTCAACATTCTAACATAGAAAAGCTTGTTTTGAAGGGTATGTTTGATTTCCTGTATGTTAAAAAGAGTAATATACATCATGTGTGACTGCAGAAGTGCAGCTAAAGTATCAGTCGTCTGGCTCAGGGGCTTCACTCTATTATAAGCAAGGATAAAA
>JAPZDY010000009.1:16022462-16032770 GCA_029783645.1 Ctenochaetus hawaiiensis | reverse complement strand
TGTAGCCAATCTGTTTTTCTCACCCCCACTCTCTTTCTCTTACCATCCAAGTCACGCTTCTGCGTACAGCAGGTACTTGGCCTACTTCAGTAGCACAGTGTGGTGTTTACTTCAGATCCTGTCTACTGGTGAACATACAAGAGCAACACTCTTGTGGGACTATTAGTCAGGTCAAATAACCGTGTTAAATCCTTATCTCTCTTGCTGCCTTCCTCGCATATGGTCTGCTAAATTTGAACATTTTGCTGATCATGCAAATGCAGCAACAATTCTTAATGCCATTCAGCAGATTTCCATGCGTGGTTTTACAACCAGAAGATCTATGACACCAACCCTTCTTCACAGGCATAAAATAAGGTGGAGTGTAACGGTTCTCCACCTACCAGTGAACCAAAGTCCCTGATAGCAGTTTGAGAAGTTATGATTGTTTCTTCCCTGCAGCATCAGAACTATCTCCATTATAACCTGGGGCTCAATGATAGTAAGCTCTCTGTAATATCATGCTGATCCAGCTCCTGTGTGCTGATCCCTCACACTGTGCTTTACCTTTAGTGCAGACTTTTGAAATAGGAGTGTGAAGAACACTGTCTCCTGAAAGAATAAATGTTCTTGTTTTTGCAGTAGGCCAGCATGAATGTGTGCAAATGGATAATAGCAATAAATGGTCATATGGGCTTTGAAATGTGACATTAATGCATCCTTAGTTCTAACATTATCCATTACTGTGTATTTCTACCAACATTTTATGCCCCTTAAAATAATTACAAAATGCAGAAATGTCAAATCCAAACAAACCAACAAAAGATTAAGTTCTATGACTGGAAATACAGCACTACTTAAAAAATTACCTATCATCAGACCAAATCCACAATACAACAACCTTTTACAACAAGCATTTGCAAAACAAGCTAGCCACTCTGGCAAAGCAGTGCTTTGTGCTAATTTCAGCATGCTCACATGCTCAAAAATTACACTGCTAACATGGTAATGTTTGGTAGACAATGTTGACCGTGTTCTCCATTTCAGTTTAGCTTTTCAGGGTGCTAACATTTGCTTATTAACACCAAACAACTTACAGTGAACTTCTTTAGCAACAACCAAATATTTGCTTAACATTTTCCTGGTGTAAACCACAAGTGCCAGCCTCATAGTGACACTAGAGGAAGAATCATCCTCCAGCACAGATTTATTAGTATTCCCCATTGATGTATGTGTAAAGATGGATGATGAGATATTTCACTGTATAGGTGAAACTTTTGACCTGCTGCTTGGATTAGAAGGGGAGCTGTTAAAGTCTTTAGTATTTATCCTCTGGGTAGCATTAATACCTCTTTCCATCTATTCAAGATTTATTTCAGTCTGGGCCAAAATGGAGGACCTATCAAACAGGCTCACAATGTGCAGCTTATAAAATTCAATGAACACACAAGATGTGAGATACTTTCACCACATAATATTTAAGAACATAAGAACAGCAAAGCCTTTACCACACTTATTCCTTAGAAAAATTGAAAATTCTGTTTTCTCTGAAAAAGGTATGTAAATACCTGCCTGGGAGCTTAACCCAAGGCTCAATAACAGACCTGTCCAATGTGTTTGAGAGTAAAACAAAAATCATGCTGATACTCATAGGAATGGTTTTAGTTCAAGGCTTCCTATTAGCATATGCATAATTTAGGCAGATGCATCAACACAGTCTACTGAAAGGTGCAAACCATTTTTCAGCTATTTCAGTATGTGTGTTTGTGCTTGACGTTAATGGCATGTTACAGCCTCCTGATCTGTAAAAAATTTACAACAAGAACAAAAAACTGGATAATAATTCTGTTGTCAATGTCACAGTAAAGTGCAACTTTATCATAAGACACAAGTGTTTCAAGCGGCTGAGTCATAAGTCTACAGCAAACACACGTTTCATCCATAATGGATCTGTTTTTGGGTAAGAGTCAATACCAATGGCTTTCACCATCTTCAGGTTTAGGCTACCGTTCTGCAACATGTTCTTTATTTTTGAACAGGACCTCAAATAAAGTGTGTGTTCCTCTACACTATGTGTTATCATTGCACTTTTTCACATTAGTTGTAGGAATTTAAGCCTTTCTCCTATAGCCTTAGTTGATCTGTATCATCTTATGTAATGCAGGTAAGCACGGTGTACACAGTTTGGTTTTTGTGTGTGTGTATGCACATTCTGTATATATTCCCTCAAGGTGCCTATGTATTTCTATTGCCTGCTGCTGGACAATACGCTTGGTGAAAATGGAGGACCACACAGGTTTCAGAAATCTTGTTGAGTCTGTATTTCTTGCAGTCCTTCCCTTGTGTGTGTTTATTTCAGTGAACTGTAATGCAGCAGGGCCTGGCAATTTGTTGTTTACTGAAATAGTTTGTTCTCTTGGTGGCTTTTCTGAATTTCAATTATTTTCTGTTACACTGAATTGAAAATGAAAATCCCTATGGACATGTGATGGCTCAGCCTAATGAAATCTTTTTATACCCCAAAATTCATGAATGACACTTGGATGAAGAGATTTTTGTTATTTTCTCTCTTGTCTCTTCGAAAAATAAAACCTAGAATACCAAAAAATCAACTATGGTTTACAAAGTAATGAGCCTCTAGATCCAAAACATAGAAAAACACCAAGCTTAAGGGAATAGTTTGATGTTTTTGGAAATATGTACATTTGTTTTCTTGCTGAAAAGTAGATGTGATGATTGATGCAACTCACATCTGTAACTTCAGCAGCTATTAGCTTAGCACAAGGACTTGGGGGAGATTGCCTGGGAACAAGTCTAGCAACCAACCCTGACTAATTAACACATTGTAAGTAATCTAAAAAAAAAACAAAATGACAAAAAATGGTTTTCAAGTTTCAAGGGAGATAATGCTGGGAAACAGCTAATTGTGGTTTTATGGTGAGTTGCATGCAGTCCTTCTTGTTGCCTGGAAACTTAGCAACCTTGTAGCGACTGTGCTTGGCTAAGAAAGAACAAACATTTGGAATTAATACAGTGAAACCTTATAAATTTAGTCATTAAATTTAACACCGCTACCTGAACTGCACTTACTGTAACAATGAATACTTTGACTGGAAAACCCACACTGTGGGCCATATTTCATCCACTGTCTCCCTCCTCTGCAGTCAGATATTGGCCCATTTCCTCACAACCAGACGGACAGCAACACTTCAGGAGTGCCAGAGGAAGGCGGAATGTCTGGCGGCCCAGAAAGGTTGGCTGATCCTGGGCATGGAGCTGGTGCTGACAGGCCCTGGAGGATGGAGGACTTGGAGGGGGAGCTGGAGAGAAAGGTGGAGCTGCTGGACAAAGAGAGAAAAGCCCTGAGGCTGGAAACAGAGAAACATAGGCAGGAAATCGACCGTGGCATAAATAAACTACACCACCGAATCTCAGGACTGGAGGCAGGTGGGTATCAACAGAGGTGGGAAGAGGAAAGAGATCATTTAGATGAAGTGATTTTGTGTGGGTAGATTTTGTATGTGATTCTGTATAAATGTATAAATGATAAACAATTGAGTGTGTGTGATTGATCACTTGCATGCTGATTCGTGCACATGGTAAAGACTGATAATCTGGATTAAAGTCACCTAAAGTGATTAAGTTTTGTATTAAATTTCAGATTAAGATAAAAAAAGATCACATATTCTTCTATCAAAATTCAACCATGTGTTCTTCACAGAAAACAGAACATCCGCTTATATAAGTTTGAACCAACCACTTTCCACCATAACAACAATCCCATCATTCAAACTTCAACCTTAACAGCACTGATTCATGTGTTAGCTGGCAATAGCATGGTATGTTGGTGTATTAAGCCTCAAGCCTTGTTCTGTTCCCTCAAAGTATCATGGCTGATGAATTTATTCACTTTGTTGAAAGTGATATCTGTGACAGCTTCAGATTAGTGAACTACTTTAGCAACCACATGTGCTTCATCTCTCTCTCTCTATCCTTGACGAATAAAGCAGGAGGTGGAGAGTTAGCTGCTGCTATCTTATCAACACACTGCTGGGGTAGCAAATCAAATTCCTCCCAACTTTATGTCCCAAATGCTGATCCTGTTTCAATCTAACATTTGTCACAAAGCTAGATACTCTAGAAAATGCTGTTACATCTGGACTTAAACCAAATCAAGTCTTGGGGTTTCTTTCTGATAAATAAATTATGTTTAACTTATGTAGAAGCAAAAAAATAAAATAAAATATAAGATCAGAAAGACTGTGAAATCCATGCCCTGCTTAAAGAACAGATCCGAGTGCAGATCTATTGATCCTCTTGCCAGATAACTGTACATGCCTGAATTGATCGCTCTTTGCTTTCGCTAAAGCTGCTTTCTCTTTCATATTTATGCCCTCTTTCTGAATATTCCAAGGTATTTCAGGGCATTCTTTCCCAGAGGGCTACAGACTGTCTTTCCCAACTCGGACAAACTACATGTACGCTGTAGTGAAACACTCCATCCCAACACTGCGGGCCTTCACTGTCTGCCTATGGCTGCGGCCTGCAGAGGGAGGAATTGGGACGCCTCTGTCTTACGCCGTCCCTGCACAACCCAATGAACTGGTGCTGCTGCAAGGCCTGCACACCCCCACTGAGCTCCTCATCAATGACAAGGTACTGTATCACTCAAACTGCATCGACTGTATATCATAACTGACAAGTGCACTGCCTGGATGCAACTGATGATTGCAAGAAGGTCTATGTAATGGTTTATGAGTCATATTTCAAAAACTGTATTGATTAGATGCTTATTATGTATTATTAAGTCGATACAAACTGCTCAGAGTCTGCAGAGAGTCCATAATTAGAAGTAAATGTTCTGCAGAGCTCTATTTAAATAAGTCACGATGTTAAATAACAGGTTTACACCACATATCAGATATAAACATACTGCTATAATTATTGAGTATTGATTGTCAGTGTACAATGCATAAAACATATTCATTATATATCCCTACATGTGTAATTTACTGCTTGATAAAAAGATAAGGACGTAACGTAATGTGAGCATTATTACCTAAAATTTATATTTAAAATTTTATATTTTAAATTATGTGTGGAGTCTCTCTGTCAATATATTCCTCAATAAGTTTGTGTTACTTACATGTAATGCATTAAGACAAATTTGCTTCATATTGGAACCTGTTACAATGAATAAATACAAAGGCTTTTTTAAAATTTCATTCAGTGCTTTTCTATTGAAAGCATTCAGGGTAGAATTAATAAAATGTCCAATCTTAAAACTGTAACTGTATCTAACTTTGCTATAAAGAACCACAACTTGATCCAAGAGCCTGCAGCACTAATCAGGGCTAGATGTAGTGTATATGAGACTTGATGGCTAGCAGTATACATATCTTACATAATTTATTATCACCATTATATCACAGAGAAGAGTTCCTGCAACTTTCTGATAGTCTACCACTTGTACTGTATATAAAAAACATTAGAGCCACGATTAGAATTTATAATGTCTGTTACAAAAGAAATAGTGCACTATATTAGCATACAAATAAGCTCAACACATCAAATAAAAGAGCCAATTTAGAAGACAAGCTGTATAGCCTCATTCATGTGTTTGAATGAAAAACTAATGTGTGCTTGACAGCACTGCAGGGTGGTGTAGTGCCGTGCAGTGGCTTTAGATATAATTCAAGGGAAGTCATTATGGTAATAGATGCCTCTGGGAAAAGTTCTGTGTCCTTGGAGGAGGCAGAATGTCTTTGGGACAGAATAAATACTGTATTATAGCAAGCTTTTGTACCCTGAAGACGTCAGAGAGAAATTAGATGTCAAATACCTATAGAGCCACAGCTTGATGGCACATCTTACCTTCAAATGTGTGACACTCAAACACCAGAATAGAAACATCTTCACCTGAGCTGCCCTTTTGCTCTCCCTTTCTTAGGTGGCACAGTTGCCTCTTAACCTCTCCAGGGGCAGCTGGCAGCACATCTGTGTGAGCTGGAGCCAGAAAGGAGGAGCCTGGCAGGCCTACCAGGGGGGAAAGCTGAGGGGCGAGGGTCACTCACTGGCAGCAGGGCACCACATTAGACCTGGAGGAGTGCTTGTACTGGGGCAGGAGCAGGTGAGTGCATGAATGAGGGGGTGAAAAACATGCTGGCAGGTTTCTGCAGAAGAAATCTCATTTGGTGAGCCCATCAGGCTACTGCTGACCACAGCACTGCATGCTGTTAAACCACTGCAGCTGTGGGTCTGTTTATTTTCTTCTTGAGTTTTAAATGAAAGCATTAAACACATTTGGAGCCTTAAATAAAGTAGTTTTAATCCACCAATTATTTGAGAGTAAACTGCTGGCCATGAATCTGACACTTGCATTTACCAAGACATAAACACTCTCTCTTTCTGTATCGGCAGCACAGTAACAGCTCAGGATGTGGAGCTGACATGCAAACACAGAATAACATGAATTTTTCTTTCAGATTATTTTATATTACATATTAATAAAGTCAAAGTTTGTCTTCAATGATGCTGGTATCATCTCATCATCATCTTTCAGCTTGTACTAAAGATAATTAAAACTATGTGAGCAATGGTCATATGCAGCAAGATTATTTCAAAACACAAAAATGTGGTTTTGTTCAGTAGTCCTACATTCACCTCTCATTACATCTCCTTTATCTCCCCAAAAGCAAGTCCAGTCTTGCCTAAGGCAGCAAAGCAGTCAAAGTAAAAATGTTCTTGTCTTCAACCACTTGAGCTCCTTTCAAGCTTCCTTTCTGTTATCGATCAAACTTTTCACCTGTTTCTCTCCAGGATTCCCTGGGTGGAGGTTTTGACTCATCCCAGGCCCTGGTGGGAGAGTTGTCCCAGCTGGGTCTTTGGGACCGGGTCCTGTCTTCGAGCCAGGTGGCCAGCCTGGCTCGCTGTGGCAGAGTAACCCAAGGCAGTGTGGCCCCCTGGACCGAGAACGGGATTGAGGTTTATGGAGGAGCAACCAAGGACCCTGGGGAGCCATGTAGTAAACACAACAGGAGCTCTCAATGACTGATAGGAGGAATTTGAGAAAAAAAGAAGTGAAACAAGGGTGGGGGGAGGAGTGAGGTTGAAAAGATTTAAAGAAGTTAGAATTTGGTTTTGTGGTATTAACACTGCTAAACCACTGTAAGTGGCTTGGACTGACAAGTACGTAAAAAAGGAAAATGATTGATATTTATACAACCTGAATAGAGGCTTTGCAGTTACTTCACTGAACTTCTAGCAACCACAGCTTACACCACTGAGAGTTAGTTAAATAATTAAGTGCAATATAAAATATGATATCTAATTTAAAAAAAAGGTCAAATTATGTGTATTGGTCAAATTTTGTTAGTCACTGAAAATTAATAAATAATAATAATATAGTGCATTTGTTTACAGATTCAGACCAAACTAAATTATGTTGATGGTCAGAGCTCCTACTCTATTTGCTTTCAGTAATTGCAATCAGTGTTAATGTCAAAATGATAATATTTGCAATAACTGCACCTTTTGCTAGCTGGGATGGTTAGCTGACCACAACTAGTATTAGCTAGCTAACTCTGATATTGTCTAATCCCTAAGGAAGAGTTAGTTACCATTTACTAATGAAATTATTAAACTGTTTGATGAAATTTGCTTGATGAAATTAAATACCACTGCATGAACTGTACACATGAGCCCCAGCATTTGGCTAATTTAGCATAAACACTACAGATGAGGACACAGCTCTGTCCAAAGAAACAAACCAGCACCTCTATCAACGCCTTTTTTAATCGATGCTCACAAAAATAGATCATCATTTTTACATTGATTTATTTTTTGAGGGGATGGGTTTAACAACAAAATACAAGTGATGAAACTAATTTTTCTTTGGGATCAAGCTTTTCCCTCTTTGTGCTAAGCTAAGTTAGCCAGCTGCTGGTGGCAGCTTTATACTTATTCAGTGGCAGTTATATCAATCTATTGATCTAACTCTTAGCAATAAAAGCAAATTGTTTTAGTTCCCAGAAAGGTAAAACCAACCCTTGGTTTGTTAAGGTAGGTAGCTAACCATTAAAAAAGAATAGATTAGTAGAGATGTTGTCATTTAACAGTCAAAACTCTGCAGAAATTATCACTTTGTATCTATCCTGTTGAGACAGCCTAGAGCCACGACCTCAGCTTTGGCTGCCAGAAGTTGTGTGGAGCCAGCTGAAACTCCTCCACGAGTGCAAGTTAATTAAGAGCTGCCACAGCTACAGAGATAGGAGTCGATGTAAGGTGATGAAAAATGTTGGAGAATATTAAGTAGTAGATGGCAGCAAAGAGTAGATGATGAAAGAGAAAGGAAAGTGGTGGGGCCAGAAAAGACAGATAGATCAGGCACTTTTAAAGAGTGATGCTACATTGTTTTCACCTCTGCATGATGTATTCATATACCTGTAATGTCTTGCCACTGCACTGTGTTGCTCACAAGTTTCACAAAAGAGGACAGTGCCTCCTGCTTCCATGGCTGGCAGGTGGCTCTCTTTGTTTTTCTCTCTAAAGGCCTGAGGGTTTCCCTTTTTCTTTGCATAGGTTACTGAACTAATCTAAAACAAGGAGTCTTGTTCCCTAAGGAAGTCATCGCTACTAGCAGAATTAAGCTCTTTTTCTTGGTACGTTTTTTATATATTTGGTGTGTCATTCTGCACAAATTTAGAAAATAAAGTTCAAAGGATGTGATCTAAAAAAGGAAAAATGTCTCAGATGACAGGATTTGGCTCAACCATGCAGTACACTTTGTTCTTTCAATTCATGGCCCTGAATGCAACACTCAAACACATCTGACTTTTTTTTGGTTAAATCAGTTCCAAATCTGCACAATGCACTCAAAGTGATTTTAACATGACTGTTTCCTCTTTGGAATTTTCTACATGCAGGCAAACAATAATGTGTTTTTGGTAAGCCAGCAACCTGCAACCTCCAACTCATCCAACCTCACCGCAGTGCATGAGTTGCACCGTAGGTTTGAAACATACCTCGTCATTTCAGCGGCTATTTTCAACTGTTGAAAGAGATGTGATGTTAAACACAGATTGCGCATTTCAAAATTTTTCAACACACTGGCTCTCCCTATAGCATCAAAATAATCCTTAGTGGAAAGTGCCTGTCAGGGTGTTTGTGCCCATGTAAACAAATGATCAAATATTATCCTGATGGAAAATTCAAACCGCAAGATGTTTTGAATTAATTAAGCATCAGTGTTTCTGTTGATTCCCTGGTGACTTTTTAAGATTTTAAGAGGTTTGATGAAACATTTGAAGGCACAGGAACTGTGTGCAGTGCCGCCACACTGATGCTAAATCAGGTCAAAATCATCTTGCTGTGCCTAACAGTGTCTTTGATGATGCCTCTCAGTCTGCAATGTCATTATTAATATTATGCCTGATGTCTGTTCAGCTCATTTCTGAGCTTTTTGGAGCTTTTTGATAGTGATGTGGCATTTTGTTTACAGTTAATAATGTAATTGAAAGCTTTTTAACTCAATTGGCAATATTTGTCTTTTCTTACATGACACTTGTGGGTTTCTTTTATTTCACTGTATGCATTGTGTCTATTTTCATGCTCTTGTTTGTATAAATACTGTATGTCCGTGTCTTGTTCGGTGTTGTATTGTTCTGCATATGCGTCGTGTACAAACCTCAGATCTTTATTAAAGTCCTGATTTTCAGATGTAAGGTATGTATTTCTGTTCTTAATGTCTAACAAATTAGCTTCAGAATAAGATGTTCCTGCCAGCTACTCTTTCTTTCAAATGTATGCACAAGCACATACAGACACACTTGTAATTTAGGTGCAGCAGCAACAAAACCTGCTGTGAATGCAAACCCCTTCTACAGTAAGAGTTCTCTCCAGACTCTACAATACTTATTTTTTCTGTGACAGAAGAGAAAGTTTACTTCTTTGTTCTCCTGACTCTCTGTTCATTCTCCTCCAAGCAAATTAAAGGAGAGAGTTCAAGGAGGGAAGCCTGAAGCCTTCTCCCTCAGATGCAGCAGGTGTAGATGTAAGTTAAGAGTAAATTGAGGATTTTGGAGCTCCTGTGAGGCATCAGTGGTGTAAGAGCTGCTCATCTAGTAATAAAAAATATCTGCATTTCTGTAGCAGGTGTTTTAAAGGCAAAGTGTGTCCAGGACCTAAGATTCAGTCTTAAACCAATAGCACATGACAGTAGAGGAGACAGTAATCTGTATAGACAGCATCCACTATGAATGATAAATAGACTGTCATAGTGTTAATCAGGTAAATGGCTTATCATTTATAACGGAGCTTGTATATTACAGT
>JAPZDY010000009.1:15975860-15986701 GCA_029783645.1 Ctenochaetus hawaiiensis | reverse complement strand
GGGGGCGTTAAATTACTGAGAGAAATCTATTGCTCTATCATGATGACATGAATGTGTTTTTTATCTGTCTTTCCTTAAGATCCTGTGAGTGCAGACCGCTTCTTCACCACATCAGGGGATGGAAAAACTTACCTGAAGATAGCTCCAGGTGAGTCCATCAGTGAGTGAGATCAGAGATACTTTTACTTCTCCTATAGGTGTCATGACTTCTGTCATTAGGAGGAAACAAACCCCATATCCCCTGCACCATGCACACCTTATTGACATGTGTGCAAGAGAGATTTAGGTCTTCTTTGGAGACATAAGAAGAAAAAAATTAAAGGATGCTTACCTAACTTTTTCTGGCTTCTGTCCCTCTTTTCAAACTCAAACTCAACAATGATATTTATTCAGCCAATTTCATCTTAAAGGCCCTGAAAACTTGGGTTAAAATTTTAGGTTTTTCTCCATGACATTCAGTGTTCCAAAAAAAAACAACTTTACTATTAATGTAATTTACCAGTCAGAAACTCTGCATCGTCAGGGTAGTGTGTGTGTGTGTGTGTGTGGTTTGATCAGAACTGACAGCAACCTAACCAAACAACTGTGCAGATTCTCATTCAAATGTTATCTAATAGGAGGAGAGACTAAAGGCCCACTCCCTTCAAACCAGCAGAAAAAACACAGAAGCAAAAAAAAAAACATTTCAGGACCTTTATATCAATATTCTGTCATACTCATCTACATATGAAGCAACCCCACAGATTTTATTTTAAATTCATCGTTTCCTGTTTCCTCTTCCAGCTTCAGCGATGCCACCTGCTCCTTCAGAGAAGACGCTCCCCTCCGGATCTGATTTCTCCTCCAAAGCTGTCTTGTGTCTGATCGAGGCCGTCGGACGCCGCTGGGGCCTGTATGAGACTCGGGAACGCTCACAGCTCTTCCAGAGTGTTCAGGAAGAGATGGCCTCCAAGGGGCACGTGCTTCCTGTTGAAAAGATCCGCCGGAAGTGGAACAACCTCATTGTCACATACAAAAGGGTCAAAGACCGCAGCCGGGAGACGGGACACGCCAAAACATCCTGGGAGTTCTTTGATGTAAGGCTAAAAGCAGGAGAGGAAATCTGTCCTTCCTGCACTCTGTCTAGTATGAAATGTCCTCTTAAAGAAAAACACTTAGTCACCTCTTTTAGTTTATTAATTAATTTGGGGCTAAATGGGACTGCAGCTCACTCAGGATAAATGGAACTAAATCAGTCTGAGTTCTGACCCAGAAACAATGCTCCTACACCAAATTATGTTAAACTGATTGTTGTGCAAGTAGATGCTTTTTAATGAGCATTATGAGGAAAATTATTAGTCAGAATAAACCTCCTGCTGTTTACATTCCACTTCTTCCTCTCCCCCTTTCAGGTTCTCATCCCCTCTGTGAAACTACAGGAGACATTAATATAGATAAAGAAACACGTGCAAACTGACAGAATGTCTTTACTGCTCCAGAAACACAATTATGTGTTTCCACTTTTTCAGGCTTATTTCACCCGAAAGTTGCATGTAAATGACAGTTTGGTAAACCCTGCTGTCCAGCAGTGGTTGTCCAATTATAGCTTAGCAACCATTATCAGGGTCAGCAGCAAGCTTTGGATTTTTCCCACATGCGGTGTACTAAGTGCTGGAGGGGGCAGGGTTTTTGTGGGGTTTTTTTTGCCTTTGCAAGACTGAAAATAACCAGGATTTACTAACTAGATACTGTTTGTGCCATGAAAGAATGGAAAGCCTGAAAGCAAAAACTACAGAAACAAATTTGAGAGTGATTGATAGTCATCAATTAAGAATTATATTTGTAAAACTTGATAAAACGTCTGTTCAGAGATTCATAAAATGATGTAGTGTCTAGTTGTGAGTGAAAAAAACCCCAATATTTTTATGTGTTTATATTGCATTGATCATGGACGTAAAGTGCTACGTTCTGGAAAAAAATGTCAGGATTTTCCTAATAATCCAGAGCCGAAGATTAACTACTTGGCAAAATCAGAACAATTTAAGCAACTGTAGAAGTTTTTATTCGGTGTGTAGATTAACAGTGCTTTCTTCCAAACTGGTTGTAAATGGCTGAATAATTTAAATGAGTAATTACAATGTCAACACAGAACAATAAAGGGGTACATAATAGTGTATGGCATGACCCTCGTCTGTCAGATCATCACAGAAAAGGTCCTGGAAAATGTTTTCTAGATGAGTGGGAATGCTGACTCTTATTATTCAAATTTTTATTGCAAATATAACAGACTTTGGCTTATTAAAGTAACAATATCATTAGATTTTTCTGTGCACTAGATGGCATTGAGTTTTTTTCTAGTGAGGTCAGCAGAGGTCACTGTCAGCAGGATTGGAAGATTTTTATGGCAGAGTCGATCAGTGTGTCCATATGACAGCCCTTAGTTGCTGAAAAATAATTAATTTTTCCAAAAACAATAATTAATTGACTAATAAGTCTTCTCTACATTTGTTTTATCTATTTAGTTAGATAAAACAGGTTGACAAAGTTTTCCCCTGGTCACATTATTTACACTTAAAAAAGGCAAGGTAAGGAAAGGTGAAAAAGGATCAAATGATGATCACCTGATCTTGGTGCCACTTATAACCTGGGTTGCTCATCTCCCTTCTCTCCCTTTGTGTCTCCAGCTGATGGACGCCACACTCTGTGACACTGTTGGCACTCAGATCATCAACAACAGAAGAAACAGAGGTGGAAACGCCGTTTCTACTCTGCCTGGTCCTCTAGCAAAGATCGCCGCAAAACCACAGGTTCCACAGCCTCCCGCCATCATCCACCCTAATGGGGACTTTGCTACAACCGGTGTAGTAGAGTCAGTGGGTCAGGGCGCCATCAGCAATCAAATCATCAGTAGCACGGCCCCCATCACCTCAGTGACTACAGCCACTATTAGCTCAACAAATGCTCCAGAGCTGAAACCCCTGATGATCCTCAGCAGTGACATTGTAACAACCAGTATTCATCCAGCCACCATCGTGCCATCCCCGTCTTTTATTTCCTCACCTTGTTTTACAGAGACAGCCTCCACTTCCCCTTCACTCGGCTCAGCCAGTAACACAGACCTCACAGCGTCACGCTACGTAGGCCGTAAAGCTCCGCCATTCTCATCAGGTGTCATACCCTTTCGCCTCAGCAACGCGCCACTCGGCAACAATCAGAATCTCCTCGGCCTCTCCTCCTGTTTCCCTCCTACATCCTCCTGTCTCACGTCCCCTGTTTCCACCTCGATATCAACAACAACCATGTCAGGAGCTGAAGAGCAGAACCAGAAAGGGAACGAGGAGCAAACCAGCACCAGTTTGTTCCAGGAGATTCTGAAGCGACAGGAGGAGCAGGCCTACTTGGACCGCGTGGCTCGTCGGCGGGTGGAAGCCAGGGAGAAGAGGCGCGAGAGGAGGGAGGTGAGGATGGCAGAGTCCCTCGGCAGGATAGCCACAGCTCTGGAGCTGCTCTCCTCCAAACAGGACACAGTCATTGCCCTCCTGCAGAGACTGGCTGATCGGAAGTGACAGAGGGATTTGTAACCTTTCCTCCATGGTCAAGAAAACATATTGGTGTCTTTTCATGTAGTGACCCAGTCTGAAATTGGTTTCACTCACCTAAATTTAATGTAAATAAACATTTTTTTTAAAATCCATCTAGTTTGCTCACTTTTCTAAACCAAGCATTGGGTGAAATGGGATGTTATATTTACATAATTTACATTTTGGTGCTGTACAGTTTGCTGCACTCACATCCAACATAACCATTCCTCTTGATCCTTTAGTTCATGAAATTTTGTCTGAGTGTTTTTGAGTCAAATAAAATATAAATCCTGACACCTCCTTGCTGCTGTACCATGAAACCATTTCACCATTTGTTTCATGTAAACCCTCATTGCATGAGAAAATTTATTTTTCCTAAAAGATTAAACTTCTGAAGATACCCACTTGATTTGTGCAATATCGACCCCTGAAGCTTAATATTAGCTTCAGCAGAACTTAATTATGCATTTTTTGCATAAATCGAGGACTGGATATTATCCTTTTTCTATTATGGCAAAAGGAAGAAATTTCTTCAGGTCAGTGTGGACTGGAGGAATGATCACAGCATCCAGCATACAGACATGTGAGCTCTGTTTTAAGACTAACCTAAAAGCATTGAAATCTGATCTAATCTTATCTAGGATACTGAACTAACTTTGGATCTCATCTAACATATTTAAAATCAACAACATGTATTGACCACCAGATGGCACCTTTTACCAGAAAAAGTATTCATACCCCTGCACTGGTACAAAACACTTTGAACTCAGAGTTTTCCTGTTTAAACAGGAACAAGGCTGTCAACTTTACACATGAAAAAATACTAGCCACAAAGTCAAAAGTTATTCACCAAGTCAATAATCTCTTTTTGTGTCATGATAACACTGAGATACAATGTAAAATAAGTTGTATTATTTGTACCGACAGTTTCTTAGAAGGAAAACACTTTTCTGACATTGTTCCACTTGTTGAGTCAGTGTGTCCTGCCCTCATTTTCTATGCATGGTTTCACTTTCCTTTTTTTTCAGCAGCAGCGGCAGCAGCAGGAGGAACAGATTAACACGGAACAATCTTTCCTGAGACCTGCTGAGATCTCTTTCCTGATACTGCTTAAATCCTGACATTATACAGAGATGGTTGTTGGCAGCTTGGATGGTGAACTAAAAGCTGGATCTCTTCCTTCTAATATCCTTGTCAACATGCAGGGTGCAGGGCAAGAGGAAGGTAAGTACGACAGTGAACTCTTCTTGTGCAAGTTTCACAGGAAGTTTTCCTGTTTTTCTTTAACTCTGCTGACCTTTAACACAAATGTTTTACAAGAAACAGAATTTCATATAAAAATATTTTAGTTAAGTTTTGCAGAACAAATCATCACTTTGTGTCTTGTCAGAGCAGGTGCTTTTAATCACGTCTCACTCTATTGTGTTACCACATGTTGAGAGACGGCAGGCCTGTTTAAGAGAAGGTGTGGTTTATCTGAGGTATTTCTTGAAGCCTCCAGACAAAAGGCAAAGTTAAAGACATTACAGTAACTTAAGGTCTCCACTGCTCACTGACTACTGCTCCCTAATCCTAGTTTTGTTTCAGTCAAAGTTTTCATCAAAAAAGTTCTGATATCTAATTTCTTATTTTCTGGCTCTGCTCCCCTTGGTTTTCTTTACACAACAGCTAAATACATTGTTCACTGTGTGAAAACCTTTTATTTAATATACATCACAGTAATAATTAAAAAGAAAAAAGTCCTTATGTGTGATCTCCTCTCCTCTGCAACATTGTGTCTGCATTTCTTGTATTGCTACACTCCTCTGTAGGTGGGTCAGCATGGGCTGTTATGAAATCAGTAGTTTTCTTTTAATAATACAGAAATGCTGTCATTATTTGGTACAAAATGAGTATGTGAAATTCAAAAATGCTTCAAATGTGGTAGGTGCAATGGAAGCTGTAGCATTTCTTGTAATATTCCATTCTCTTTTCGAAGCAAGACATGAGAAGAGGAAACCTACCACTAAGTGGTTGTTACCACAGTGAAATAAGTGTAGAAATATGAAGTTTACTGCCATTTGCCCTGATATCAATACAAATTAAGTCTTGTACCAAAGCATTTCAAAACTCAAGAATCCAAAGTTAAAATGTACAATGCAGTTATAGAATTACAAAATATACAAAACAACAAAAATTTTAAAAGTATGCAATGTTCGCATGTCATCTCTTATTTTCATTTCTTATCCCTCATTTTAAAAGGAAAGAAAGAACGAGATAGAAACAGCTGCATTTCAAAAAAATATACCTACTATACGCTGCACACACAATTGTTAACATTATGTCTCTTTTATGGGCAAATCTGACATTTTTTGTGAATTCGAATGTAACCTTTGGGTTCCTTACATGTAGTTTGCATCACATGGTAAACCTCCTGAAGCAAATCTGGCAGTCTTCTAAAAAAGCAACATTGTTGAACAAATTAGTATTTAGAGCCCCACAGTTTTTGATTGTAACACCACTGTCCAAAATACTAATTTTACCTCTTTCTAACAGTTAATTCAGTTGTAATGTACTTGTTGTGCACTTTACAAGCAAAACTCAGCTGCATCCTGAAAGACTTTGTCAACACAGACAAACATTAAGAAAGTGCAACAACACAAGACACATAACTTAGCAAGTCAGCTAATATTATTATTAGTCAAGCAACAAGAAGTCCTCATACATTTAAATCTATTCCCATGTTTCATTGCTATTCCTTGTGTGTAAAGTCCCAGTCTTTCCTCTTTGTCTTTGTCGGTTCATCTGTTGTCTGTCCCTGGATCTGCATTGTTCTTTGGATCTGTTTTGTTTCTTACTCTGTCCTCGTTTTTTGATGCATTTCACTCCCTGTTTCTGTGTTGCAGTCTTTCAGTTGTAGCCTTTGCTCCTGTGATTTGGTTTTGTGAACAGCTTTCTAAATAAAGTCATTCTTTTGTTACTTAATCTCTTTTTTTTTGTCCTCTTTTGTTTCGCACAGTGACATTCATAGTAAATAATGTGTTTATATTGACAGAGCCCTTAAGGATCATGCTTCTTGGAAAGAGCGGGGCAGGCAAGAGCTCGAGTGGGAACACCATCCTCGGAAAAGAAGTGTTTAACTCTGACATGAGGCTGGTCAGGGTCACTAGGTTCTGTGAAAAGGAGACTGGGACAGTAAAGGATGTGCCCATCGATGTGACTGCCAAAGGTAAAGATGTGCCTGTCACTGTGATTGACACACCTGGGTTTTTTCAGATAATCCGCAACAAGGAGGACGCTGTGCGAGAAATCATGCAGAGTGACCATCTGTGGGAACCAGGACCTCATGCCTTTGTGCTTGTGGTTCCAATAGCACGGATGACTCAAGAGGATCAAGATACCAATGCACTGATCGAGGCAAAGTTTGGCCCAAGAGTGTGGGACCACACCATCGTGCTGTTCACCCATGGGGATCGTTTGGATGAAAAAACCATCAACGATGTCATCACTGAGAGCGACGACAACCTCCGCAACTTCATACGCAAGTGTAGCGGCGGCTTCCATGTCTTCAACAACAAGGACCCACAGAATGAAGCACAGGTGACCAGCTTCATAGCAAAGATCCAGACCTTGGTGGCCTTAAATGGAGGCCGACCTTACAACAAAGCCCTTTTTCCTGAAGAGGAGAGGCAGATCAGGGAAATACAGGAGAAAATCCTAAAAGAAAAAATGAAAGACTTTAACGCCAAGGAGAAAAAACTGCGGGATCAATACCAGGGGGCCGAGCTGAAGGAGAAGAAGAGCGAGCTGAAGAGGAAGGAGGAGTTTGAGGCAAGACTAGCTGCAGAGAAGGAGTTCAGGAAGAACGTCAACATTTGGAGCATTTTGAGCTGCATCCTGATCCTGGCTGTAATAGGACTGGTGGGTTGGGCTGTACCAGATTTCAGGCCTGTAGCAATGGTTCTTATGTCGCTTTGGATTTTCTTTCAAGTATTTCCATCTATTTCAGGAAAGAAACAATTGCTTACTAAGAAAAACAAATAGGTGTGTTTTAAGAAAGTGATGCATTTGTCCATGTAATGGAAACGTAGTGGATTTTAATCAAGAGAAACGGTCCAGTCATCATGTTTTTGCCACAAATATATTTGTAAATTTTTAGAAATGAGGTCAAAACATGTTTTTGATTTTTATGAATTTCTTACTCTTTTAAGATGCTTACTGTAAAACTGCTAATGATCTCGTATCTTAAGTGATGAGGTTTTTAAGTCTACCCCAAGTATTTTATCTGTATACTTTAGTCATGTGCAGTAATGTAACTGTGAATGTCAAGAAAGTATGTAAGAAAAAGTAAAGAAAGACAGGAAGAATGAAAAAAGAAAAGAAAAAAACTAGTTAGTGAGGCTGTCACTGTAACATTTAATGCCTGTCTTCTTTTACACGTCATGAGGACAGTAACCTGTTGAACGGGACTTTGTCCACATCTCACGTGGCTCTTCACATCGAGGGGTAATTTGAGCCCTCTGGTGGTAGTCATCATGACAATGAGTCAGTGAATTTGTGGGTGTGTCTTTCATTTAAACTTTCAGTTTCATTTCCACAGTTGAGGCAAGCAGAGGTAAGACGCAACGTTGTGATTTCATTTAATTCTGGTGATTTTTTTTTTAACATATGCAAAGTTGTTTGATCATTTCCGGTACTTTTTTTTTTTTTAGAAAAAGCTGTAGGCTAAATGGACATAATAAACAAACATGACTGATTAACTTTTGTTGTGTTTCTGATACGTGTTTGCTGTGAGCCAGTGAACTGATACAGGTAGGTGCACAGATCATAGCATGACATACCCATTTGATTAGGCTACATGAATACTTTGATGAAACGGAGTGTTGGAGCGGTAAGCAGTGCAAAAAAGAGAGAAAGGCTTGGATGGTTGTTGTATTTGTCCAGTCAGCTGTGGAATCTGGAAACACTTTTTATCGTCCAAAACAGTCTCCATAACGACGCCTCGACATTATGATTATTTTGCACCCAGATCTTCGTTTATGTATCTTAACTTGTTCAGCAATGCTGGCATTTGTCTCACGGATTTACAGAACAGCTTCTTTAAGATGAATAAGCAGAGCTCACGTGGGTTTACCCTCAACTTTCCCCCTCAGTGGGACTCTTCAGGTCAGTGAGATCCAGAGCTTTTCCTCCTCCGCTTTTTTTAACCAGGAAACGGAGTCTGGTCTCTTACATCAGTAACGTGCAGCCGTTACAGAGTTATAAAACACACACCTCTCGTGCCCGCCAAAAAGCAAATTGATATATTGCCGGGGCGCGCCAGGAAAGCGAAATGCATTGTAATTTCAAAAGACAGCCTAATTTTAGACAAGATAACTTTCAATGTTGGATTCAACTCCAAAAACATGTTGCTTCCTTTCACCTGAACACCAAAAACGAGTGTGCAGACCTGTGTGTTGAATTAACAGGCTGCATATTCTCTCTAACAGTTTTGGTCAAGCTGTCCTCGGTTCGGACGTCATGACAGCTCTTTTCCCAGGTCACAGCGGGATGTTTGTATGCAGCAGCTCTGACAATACCACGTGAAAAAAACGCAGCTTTAGCTCACATAGGAGACTTCCGAGTGCATATAAAAATGAACAACCATGATAAGGATAATATTGTTTTATATAATTATTTTACAGTTAATTTTTTGTACAGGAATTTTCCACAGTTGATTGAACTGGAAATATATAGAGATATTCAAGGAAAAAAGAAAGTATGCAATAACTGTAGTAAAAAGTCTGATGGTAGGCCTATGCTGAAAATACACTGTGTGTTGCATCTTAAGTGGCACATTTTTTGGCTAATTTTTATTGAAAAGCTGAGATAGAGTGTGTTGATGGGTATATGATAGTTTGAACTTTGATTAAAATGTACATATATAATAGATGCAAATCATAATCTTCATCATGAATAATACCTTTTCGTGAATTGCAAACTGTCACAACAACAAGCTGTCCAGTCATTTCAATGTCTTCAGGAAACACTTCAGGTGTTTTTTGTATGTGGCGTGTTATCTAAATGCTGTAAAAAAAAATGTCAAATTGATTTAGACTTTTTTCCTAATTTGCTTGTGTTTTGTCTATTTGCATGTTTTCTTAAACTGCTTTTGTAAGTTGCCGATGCAAAAAAGCCTTCTAGCAGGTTTTCTAAAAGTAAAACTTTGTTTAAATTTTGAAAGGAGACTTAATGGAGAGGAGAAGAACACAGTCAGAGAGTGTGTCTGATGGAGAAGAAAACAGTGACAGGAGAGTTAGTCTAAGGAAGAGAAAGAAACCCATATATGCTGAAGATAATGATGAAAATGATGAGGAGGAGGAGGAGGAGGAGGATGATGACGAGGAGGAAGACGGAGAGCGAGAAGGAGACCGGGAGGACAGACAGCAGCCAGTCCCATCAACCCAAAATAACCCCAACCGTAGTACACTAAAAGGTGAGACGTCAGAGCCATGTTAATACATTGAGCATCCATTTATCTTCTTTGAAAAACAAAACAAAACACGGTCATGGCTGTGGCCCAAGGGGCAGAGCGGGTCATCACCTTATAGAAAGGTCAGTGTTTCGATCCCCAGCTCCTCCAGTCTGCACACTAAAGTGTCCTTGGCAAAGATACCGATCTTCAGAATTTCCCAGTTTGTGTGAATGTGTGTTTATACTGAATTTGATGTGCATTTGTGTGACAGTTATGCCATTTTTTACTAAATCAATAGGACTCTTGGTTGTAACCTGTGGAAACAAAAAGGGCATCCTGGATGTAGAAAAGCTGGGCAGGGGTAAGGATTCTTCATAATTTATAAAGAAGCAGACACATATTTTCTCGGTTCTTCATCCAATAATATCCTTTTCTGTCTTGTTTCTAATCTGTGCTGCTGTATGTGCATACTTTGTTCAGGTCAGGAGTGTATCAAGTATGAGGGCAGCTGGATTAACCCCCTTGCCTTTGAGGAATTTGGAGGAAAAGGCTCATCTAAAAAATGGAAAGCAAGTATTTTCTGTGATGATAAGCCTCTGCAGTTTTGGTTTGAGGTAAGACTTTTTGGTCCATTTTGAAGAGTGCTCTTTTCTTTTTCAAAAACAAGCAGAGCAAACACTGAATGCCACTGAACTGTCTAACTAAGTCAATATTATCACAGCAAGGTTCCTTAACCACCAAAGGTTATCAAAGGAGAGCACATGTGAGTAAAAAGGTAAATGATCATCAGATTACAATGTGATGCTGATTCTGTAAAACTTATTCATTTAACTCAAACAGTGATGATC
>JAPZDY010000009.1:15907573-15934379 GCA_029783645.1 Ctenochaetus hawaiiensis | reverse complement strand
TGGTTATGGTTTGGGTAAGAGGCAAGGAAATGCCTTATGTCAATGAGTGTCCTTGCAATAATAGAAGAACAAGATTGTGTGTGTGTGTGTGGGTGCGTGTGTGTGTGTGTGCGTGTGTGTGTGGGTGTGTGTGTGTGTGTGTGTGCACATGTACAGTAGAGTCACAAAGTATAAGGACAGCCACACATTTTCTGTTGTGTAGCTCCAACACATTGGATATGAAATGAAATTGTGACTTTGAAATCGAAGTGATGATTCTTAGATTTTATTTCATCATTTAATTCCACAGCCATAATAACAGCACACCGTCTCTGTTATATCTTCCTCTTTAACCTGGCTGCTTCTTGCGAATAGTTGTTTTTAAATCTCCTCCTTCTGGGTCGCACCTGTAACATGTTGTCAAAACACCCCTGTCCCAAATCGAAAAATCTATATTGTATATATGTCTATGATGTATTACTTTAGATGTAATACAAAAATTATGTCATAAATTTGAGGTTTAGATTCTTGTTCTAGAAGTAGAGTCATAATTCCTGTACTTCTGTGCTGCTTCTCTTCAGCATTTTGGTGTCATCACAACCCTTTAGGCTTTTAGGTTCCCAGCACCACTAATCCCTTGGTTTTTGCATAATCACAGGCCTACAGAGAGTCTTGCTCGAGTCATTTGTAAATGCTGAGCAGATTTCATAAATTCCACTGCTAGAAAGGGACTTGTGAGACTGGAACCCTTAGAGTCTATCCCTGCACTTTACCCACTTTACCCCCTTTACCCTGAGATATTTGGCCTTTTACAGAGCCTGATAAAGGATCTGCTGTTTAGACTTTTATGCATTTTGTTCTGTCATGACTCCAAAATATGTGAGCCTGTTCAGTAAGGCATTTACAGCACTGACATGGCACTTGAAAAGTGGGAATGGAAAAGCTTTGGCAATATAAGAGCAATAATCCTCACCATCAGTGAACATATTCAAACTGAACTGGAACTGAACTAATAAATTGAAGAGCCATTCAAAGACATTTTGCTCTCCATTTCCATTCAGCGGCATGAATGTACACACCGTGATGCTAATGCTCTCTCTCTCTCTCTCTGTCTCTGTCTCCCTCTCTCTCTCTCTCTGTACTTTGGCTCTGCTCTCTTTCTTTATTCTTCAAGCACTGAAAAGTTCAGCTGCCTTCCACGAACAGAGACGGAGCTTGGAACGAGCAAGGGTGAGTGTGGCTCCCTCAAATCCATCACTAAGTGAAAACTGGCCTGTTTCAAGTGGACTTTCACTCTCAAGGCTTTATAACAATTAGCATTATTTACACTGAATGATACACAGAGGCTGGAACTGACAAATTACAGCTAAGATAAGAGCATCTGCAAAAAAAAAAAATGCACCCAGTGAGCTGTAAGATTACATCAGTGATTTCCACCAGGGATAGGCTTCTTGTACCCCAGCGATTACATCTGCAATGGAGGGATAGCTTAACTAACTTAAAAAGAATATTTTACTCTACTGTCTTACAATTTTTTCATATAACTCAGTGATAAATTAGCAAAATATGTCAAATATAATACATACAGACTGTTCACAAATAGGATGAATGGTTGGTATAGTTAAAAGTAATGGATTGAAAAAGTTGGCTAAAAGTAATTGATAAACAGTTCAATAAATAAGTTCAAATTCTATGTTTTGTTTTCATTTCTCTATCTGGCAAAATAAATAAAGAGTTAAAAGAGCTAAACGCTAACCCCAACCCTGGATTAAAAGTTAAAATGAAATCGCCAAAGTAATTCATATAATTTAGTTTATGATTAGTGAAAATTACAGAACAAATAATGACCTTGTCAAAAGTAATGAATGGATGAAATTGCCAAAGTAAATGATAAATCAAGAAGCTTTAGATTTAAGCTAAAAGCAATAATTAAATGGAGAAAAACAAAGGAAGCAGTTATAAATGGTGAATAGATAGTAAAAGTGAAGAGATAAGCTTACACTTAAAAGTTAGTTAAAAGTAATAGATAAGATGAAATAAGTTGCAGTGTCGATGAAGAGGTGGTGGCCATCATGTGACAGGGGTGTGTTAATCAATCTGACAGAAATCCTGGGAATCACAAGTGATGCATCTTTTAGCACACATTATGACAGAAAAGCAGAAAAGAAAAATAAAGTGTAAATCTAAGAAATCATGGTGTATGAAATGAGAGAGGATAAGTAACTAAAAAATGATACAAATGTGAGTTATTCTCACAAATTTTCTCAAACTCTTTTTCTCCAGACTGAGGACTATATCAAGAGGAAGATCAAGAGTCGACCAGAGCGATCTGAGCTGATCAGGATGCACATCCTGGAGGGTGAGTGCCTCACAAGGCCTCCTGTCTGTCTGCTGCTCAGGCAAGTGTGACAAATCACCTCTAAGGATCCCAGCACACAGGAAGAATAATGTCTATCATTTTGGTTTCTGCCTTCTCCCAGAGACATCAGCTGAGTCAACACTTCAGGCCAAGCAGCTGCAGCTGAAGAGAGCTCGCCTTGCCGATGATCTGAACGATAAGATCTCCCACCGACCGGGGCCCATGGAGCTGATCCACAAAAACATCCTGCCCGTTCACTCCAGCATTAAACAGGCCATCATAAGTAAGCCAGGCCAGGTTTGGCCATTTACACTCCCACAGGGTGTCCAATTGACATTTGGAATTCACCCAAAACAATTCAATGTTTCTGTAATTATTTTTCCTTTTCTTGGACTGATGCCTCATTCAATTGGACTGAAATGAACTTTTCTCACAATTACATCTGACTAGTGGAGCCAATTATAAGCTCGTCTCAAGAGTTGAATTATTTTTGCATAATTAAACTGCCTGAGGACCCGTTTACCTTAAACACCAGCCACACCAACACAGTGGTGGGAACAAGTTACAGCAGAAAAGCTGGGAGAGTACTGAGGTTTTCATAAACATGAGTGCTGGTTTCGGGGTCCGTACACTGGCCCTCTTTGCAGGTCATCTGACTCAGGTTATCTTGCATGGCAGGAAATTAGATTTTTCTTTTCTAAAATGCACTCCTATTTATTTATCATTGTCTTTTGTACAGGCTTTTTTCTCGTCAAGGCTATCTCATTGAATAAATATTTAAGCCAAGCGGCAACATCCAGGATTAAAATTAAAGCAAGGGTGGAAATGTCCACAATTGTTGATCCTCAAATGACCAGCTGGGTCCCAAAGTGAGTCAGTCACCATAAAGTTCCATATAAAACTGCTTTTAAAGCAGACATATATGTTTATTATTTTCTGTGTGACATCTGTACTGGGATGAATCTTAATCTAACCTTACAACACATTTTTACTTAAACTATATTGAGGCTTAAAGTTATGCTTGCTTATAGTCTGCTAGACATTTCCACAGTCAAACTGAGTCATTTAACTTGAGCTCTCTGTAATATTTGCTGTTTCTGTGCCTATTGGTGAATTTTGCATGCAAAAAGTCAGCAAAAAATACTAAGCTTTACACAGGCTCTGCAGAAACCTGTGGATGGCGTCACTACACATATATTTTATACCATGCATGAGTTAAGCTACACCAAATGTATACTTAGACCTGCAACTAAGCAAAATTTCTGCTGTAGATATTGAATCTAAAGAGGTCAAATCATGCTGAGAGAAAAGTTAATGCTAGACTCAGCAGGTGACCAAAAAAACAGAACACACACTGAATAGTAATGCTGCTCTCTAAATGCTAACTGTGTTACTCTGCAAAGGATTCCCAACATGTTTGCTACAGCAACCGAGAAAGCCTTAAAGTCAAAATGGCTTTAATTTTACTTTTTTTTACCCGTGAATGGCCGAGACACACTAATTATGTAATTAAATAAATAAGAAATGCCTTCCACATATGTGAAAGAGAAAGGCTTAATGGAAATGTAAAAGTGGGATACATCTCAACACTAATTAAGAACATTAATGGTCCCTGTTAGAATGCTTCCTTGTGCTCAAAACACGCACAAACTCCTTTAGAAACATTAAATTTAATAAATTATGTATGCCCCTTCATCCCTGCTAAACATACAGAAATTAAAGACATCTAATGTTCTCTGTTGTCAGCTTTAAATGAGCACAGTAGCTGTTAATGAAACCCATTATCTTTTAAACTAAACTAATTGAAGAATTAGGACTCTAAATGAATGAATGTCATTTCACTCGGTTGCATTTCAGGCATTGTGACGGATACAATGACCCCAATTTCACCCTCTCTTCACAACATGTACAATTAAAGAAACAAAGAAGCTGCACCGTCTAACTTTTAATTGCATATCCTCGTTCCTCTGTCAGACATGACGTGATGAGATCAGAGACAGCAGGTCCAGCTGCTTGATTGATGTGTGGAGGGAAGAATGCTGAAATTCAATCACGGACACTGTCGGTGGATTATCCATTTCTGTCGCCACCGCGCAATAAACAGAATTGCATTACCGACGCTTACTGTAGGAGCAATGGGAACACGAGAGTTACACAGATTTGACATGCAAAAACAGCAACATGGGAAGCACAGCGCACAGCACAGCAGCAGGGAAGTCATCACATTATTGGATCAGAGGGTATTAAATCAACCCCATGTTGTCTTTTCATCATCGCCTGCTGATGGCGAATTAACAGCCAGTGGTGTTTTTTTTTTTTTTGCATAGCTGTCTGCTCCAGCCCACAGCAGCCCCCCTGTAATTAAATAACACACATGCACCAGCCAAGGAAAAGTCTTCATCCTAGTCCAGGGAATCTTTGCAGATAACTTTATTCCTTAAATCCCTGTAAAGACTCAAAAGTCTGTATAATAATGAAATAATTATACAATATCCCCGAGGGAAAGAAATAGCAGGAGGGGGCAGAGCATGGATTCACAACCTGATGCAACATTTGTCCACTGGCTGACAAGTTTTTACATACCTACCCTGATTTATATGTCCATTCTGTATCAATCAGCAGTGTTTGTTGCCTGGAAAACATTTTGGAAATGAGAAACATCAGTAGCACAGACGGCTGGCATAAACAGCAGGAGCCTTCACATAAACAGTTGATGCATTCAAAGCATAAATTTCACAACTGATCCTCCAGATTTCTCAGCGTATCATCGTTCCTCAGAGACATGCCATCTGTCATAAAAAAAAAAAAAAAAGTGTGAACAAGCCTTATTTGGCTGCACTGGAAGTGAACTTGGTGATGAAAACTATTACTGGGATAAAGCTTGACTAGTCCTGGTCAAACCACTGACAGAAGATACCAGTGAAGTTCATATAAAAGAGGCTTTTATGGGCCTGATGTGCAGGTCAAGACAACAGCTGTTTAGGTTAGTTAGTAGTTGAAAGTTCTGGAGCAGACATTGGAAAGAAAACACTGGTGATCATGATCATCTTGGTTGACTTCAGAGATGCTCTGGTGTTGGTTCATCAGCACAGTGCAGTTTGTTTGGATTGTAAACACAGGTGATAAAATAATGTGCTCTGTGTTGTAGAGAAAAAAACCAAGTGCTCTTTGTGGTGTTGTGCTTATGTTTTCATCTCCCTGGATATCAATCCTTCCCTTTTTCCTTCTCCTCTCAACCCCTCCTCTCTCCTCTCAGAGACACAGTTTCCAAGAACTGCAGGTGAGAACTCGTCATGTGATGAAGACAGCAGTTGCAGTCTGTCTCCAGATCAGCCTGTAAGCCAGGAGTCTCCTCTGGGCCTCTTACCACTGCCCTCTCCACCAGAGACACTGACTGGGAGCAGCATCCCATCCCCCACACAGGTAGGATCACTCTGGACAGATGATGATGCAGTGTGATGAGCAAGTTGTGTGTGAAGGATGCAGGATTGAGTACAAAGTGAATACCATTAGAATAGTAAAAGGCTTGTAGGTATGTACACAACACTGATGGACCGATACAGGAATATGAGGCTGACACTGATACCAATCATTGAGACTTTAAAAAATAAAATCCAGCCTACATAAACACTGAATTTAAATTCATACATATTGATCTTATTGATTTTTGTTTTTTAAAGAATTGTGATTACAGTTACAACTAATAATTATTGCATGATTCATAGATCACTGTTAAGTCTATAAAATGTCAACAGATTTTTAAAAATTATCATCACAGTTTCTCAGAGCCCAAAGTTACATCCTCTAAACACTTAATTTGTCCAGCCAACCAGCTAAAACACAAGTAATCCTCATTTACTGTCGTCAGTGACAACGAGCGAAGCAGATCTTTACATGCAAGTAGCTGGAACAAGCAGTTTTGCTTGGAAAAATTATTTGAACAGATAATCAGTTGTCAAAATTGTTTGCTACCCATTTTCTTTTGACCGATTGCAGCTTTGGTGTAGCTGTCAGTGATAATTAATTTTAACTTAAAGTGTTTTTATCTCAATCAGGTGCCTCCTCCTGTTCATCCTCTCCAACCAATGTCTGGATCCTCCCCCTCCCTAAGTCTGACCAATGAGATGGCAGCGCCATCTGCCCAGAGGACTGCTGCCATCTCACAGATCAAGGTAAGTGAAATCTGTCAAATCAAAAGCTAATCAATCAGTGTTTTTTTTTAACAGTAGATCAAACTGCCATGTGTGATGAGACAGAGGTAACTTGTGCTGGTGAACAGAACTTTTAAGTTGGACCTCAGATCCATGTATGGAAGTTATTCAGCTCTTTTTGTTTGTTTTTATTGTCAGTCTGTTTCCACAAGCTGCAGTCAGATGTCTTCAGTAAAGAAAATAATCTCTAGAGAAACCTGCTGGATGTGTGAATAGGCAGCAGTCACAGACGCATTTGTCTTTTTAGTTTTATAAGGTTCCAATATGTTCATGTTATGTGCACAGCCTCTTGTGCTGCCTCCAAAAGGTAAAAAAATGCAGGTGTATTGGTTTAAAGTGTGCACTCATGAGCCATTACTCCTATTTTTAACAGTTCCAGCCAAAACCACATTCTGCCCAGAAACACAAGAAATCCAAGGACAACAAACCAAAGGTATATTTATATTCATATTTTAACTTATGCAGATTTTACTGTTCTTAATACTTAGAGAGGTAACATAACATTATAAGTTCATCTAAATGAAGAGGAAATAAATTAGTCAGCAATGTAGTTCAAAAAGTCATTTGCTGTGTTGTTGTTGTGTTGCTTTTTAGATAAAAAAGTTGAAGTACCATCAGTACATCCCACCAGACCAGAAGGGAGATAAAGAGCCTCCTCCCCACCTGGACTCATCTTACGCCAAAATCCTCCAGCAGCAGCAGCTTTTCTTGCAGCTCCAGATCCTCAATCAGCAGCAGCAGCACTACAACTACCACGCCATCCTGCCTGCACCACCCAAGTACGTTCCTGTAGCATATAGAGACACTTTGGGAGAAAGAAGTGTTTTGTTGCTTCAGATAAGGCTATATTTTTTTGGGAGGTGGGGTTTGAATCAAGCATCCGTAATCTAAAGCAACCAGACAGATTGTTAAAGGAGTGAAGTGATGTTGAACTCGTCTGGTGAGAATTTGGCGAAACACTGGTCAGAATCCAAGGTGGTGTTTATAACTGAGGAGCCTGTGTAAACATTTACTGGCACGTAATTGTCTGAAGACTGTAGAGATTAGGTAATTACAGAAAGGGCACCCACTAAGTCTGCCTCCTCATTTTGTGCCATGTTCACAATCTGTGTCGAGCCTCACACCAAATCCACTGTTTATCAGGGGATCAGCTACGTGTGTGTTTGCCTTCTGGCAACCGTTTTAACTACTGTAGCAAATATGAAAACTGAATAAATGTAAATAGTCATCAAGCATGTTACTGAGGTCCAGCTGTTCTCATTTGTTCTTGTATGTTGAGGGTTGGGTGGAGTTTCTTGTGATAGGACCCGTTTTCATTTATTACTAGTATATTTTACCATTTCTTTTTGTTGTGTTGTTAATAAAAACATCACTTAGTTAAAAAAATGACTATAAAGATCGTTTTCCTTCTCCTAACTTTGACTCTCTCTCCAACAGACCTCAGACTGATCAGCAGCCTTCTTCCTCTTCCTCATCCAATTCCACAGCTGCCTCCTCCCCACCCCGACCTGTCACCGCCCCCTCAACAGCCCCCTCGAACCAGGAAAGCCAGAGCTGTCGGAGTTCTGCTCCTTTAGGTGGGACAAAACCAGTGTCCCTACCTCCCAACCTGGATGAAATGAAGGTTAGCAACAGCAATGTGCAAAACCAGCAGGAAACTGCTCTGTTTGGTCACCAGCTATTGTTTATGTCTCAGTCAAGTCATGTGAGCAGCTTTTGGATTGTTGTACCTCAACAACACTTAATTACATTTTCAGGGTGAAATCTGCACATCAAAGACCAGCAGCTCTCTCTTCTGTTTACAAGCTTTGAGTCGATGGAGTACTTGGTAGATAGAAGTAGACATATGGTAAAAAAGTCACTGTTAACAAAATTTTGTCACCAAAAAGTGTGCTGCCAACTAAAGGCCGACAAAGAAAGGGAGAGTGATGGATTACTCTGTCTTTTTGTTTTCTTTCTTTCCCTTGATCCTTTTCAGTTTTCCTTTGATACTTATCCTCTTCTCCTTATCTGCTTTCCCTCGCTGTTGTCCTTCAAACTCAATTTCTTTTTTACTCCATCATCTGTCAGGTTGCAGAACTTAAGTCTGAGTTGAAGCTGCGAAGCCTGCCAGTCTCTGGCACCAAAAACGACCTAATCGAGAGGCTGAGGACCTACCAGGACCTGAATGGAGGCAGTGACACTTCCTCCTCTCCAACAGCAGGGGGTACCACAGGGCCAGGGGCTGAAGGAGCAGACAAATCATCCAAAACTGCTGCAACCACCTCCAACAGCAACACATCACAACAGCAAAAACAGCTTCATTGCCATCAGACTTCCTCTGTGTGCGCTCAGTCAGGTGATTGAATTTTATCACAGGAAATGTGGCCTCACTTCCTCTAATGTTGGATCCTCCCTTTAATTATACATTCAAACGTTAAAAGATGAAGAAGAAAAATGTTAATTTTATACTTTCTGTATGATGTCACATCCCCCTTTCTTTTCGTCTGTATAGCTCACACAGACAGAAGTGCCACCCCAGCTGCACCCTCTCCTCAGCAGCTCATCACCTGCGGGGGCAGCGTCTCCCACCCGGGTGTCCCACTCACCCCCTCTGACTGCTCTCCAGGTGCCATGAGCCCAGAAGAAACCAGCTTTAACAGCAACAACCACTTGCAAAAAATGGTCTGAATTATTTTGTTGCTCTTAGACTATACTGACTTCATCTTAGATAAGCCCAGAAATGAAATAATCTGGGAATGATTGTTGAGTTGCAGCTTTTTCAAATCACGTATGATAATTGATCGACATGCCAAAACCCCTAAACCTGAAAGTTTGAAGAGAACTACACAGGATTTTGTCTTTTCTGTTTCAAAACAAATCATTTAAAGTTCCCTCTTGTCCTCTGCTCAACTAGACTGAGTAAGACAAGGCAAGACGACTTAATTTATAAGGGACATTTTAATGGGAGAAAGTTGTTCAAAGTGCTGTTAATGAAGTCACACCAGACATCAAAACAGAATAAAGAATACAAAATTTAAGGCATAAAAAGATAAAAGGACAAAATAGAAATGAAAACTTCAGAAACTTAGTGTATTAAATTAAAAAAGTTGGCAGCAGTGATCAAGTCAAGACCAAAATATAATTTAGAACAAAGCAGAACCAGAGAATTACACATTGAACAGTTTTCAAATCAGGGGTTACCATCTAGATGTCTACCCGCTTCACTTTATTCCAAGGTTTCTGAGTGGTTGTTAACCTTCCTTATTTCCTCTCTGTCTAGATGAGTTCACCTCTCACTCAGCTGAGCCTTCAGCCATGTTCAGCTGCTCAGCTTCCAGTCAATGTTAAAGAGGAGCCAAAGTGTTGCAGCCCAGAAACCTGTCAGTTCTCTTTAAAGACCACCTCTGCGCAGAGACATCGCCCGCTCTCATCAACAGCCCCCATCACAGCAACCACAGCATCAGGGGCAACTATGGACAAAGACAAGATGCTGCGGGAGAAAGACAAGCAGATAGAGGAGTTGACGAGGATGCTGAGGCAGAAACAGAGGCTGGTGGAGGTGCTGAGGATGCAGCTGGAGCGCAGGAGGAGCGGAGGACAAGTTCCTGAGCCGCTGGTTCTTGTCAGAGTTAAACAAGAACCTCCTGATAAGCCCAGCACCCCTGTTTCATTGTCCCCTACACCAACATCTGTTACATGTGAGATGGATGCTAGCAAGGTGTGTGTCAAACAGGAAGCTACTGAGGCCGGGGAGGTCGTGTCAGAGACAACTGCACAGTTACAAGACACTCATGGATTGTTGCAGTCTTTGACTAAAACTCAGGAGGCGCAGATCAAATCAGACCAGATGAGCACACAGACAAAACAACAAAAACATATATGTCTGCAGCAAACCGCTCTGCAATTCGCCCAGCAACAGGCCATTCAGAAGCTTTTGCTACAGCAGCAGCAAAACATTCAGAACCAGCAGCAGATGATACAGAACCGCAGCCAGACGCTGCAGAATCAGCAGAACCTGCAGAAACTTCCTCAGCAGAGAAAGAGGAAACCCAACAAACAGCAGCTCAAACAACAGCAGCAGCTGTTGCAGCATCAGCAGTCAACACAACATCAGCAGCAGATGCAGCTGAAGCAACAGGCTCTATTGAAGCAACAAAACCGACAGCAGCAGCAGACCAAACAACTTCAGCAAATCCAGATACAGTCCACGATGCATCTGAAGCAACAACAGGTGCAGCAGCAGCAACAGGTCAGAAATGTTTTTTGCACTCAGAGACTTTTCATCTTTATGTCAGTTAAGTTCTGTGGTTAAAGCAACTTCTAATTTTGTTAAATCTCAAGATGAGCTAGATTTTTTGGCATGCTGGGGAGAAATATTATGTAAATTTTACTCAAATCATGATTTTTGTCTCAAAGTTGTTTTCTGTTTGTGACGAATGTGCCTCAACCAGCAGTCAGGCTCAGCACTGTCTCTCCCACTGGATCTCCATAAGAGTAACTCCACCCCGACTCTGGTCACCGACCACAACGGTAACCACTTCCTGATCACACTGACCAATCACATCACCGAGAACCAAAGAAGCGTGGCACCAGAAAGCAAAACAGCCAATCAAATCGCACTGCAGGTACACAAATCCCTTTCAGCAGTCTGTTTGTTTGTGGTTCAGGACTGTAAGCACCAGTGTGTTAATGTAAAGACTGAGCTTTTTTTCTGTTTTACTATTTTTGTTGGTTTTCTTTAGCAAATATACTAAAAATGTTTCAATTGTTCCTTCACACCAGAGACTTCATTCTACTCCGGCCAAGCTGCCCAGTCACAACCCTGTTCAGCTGCCTAAAGCTGATAATCAAGCCAATCAGAGAGCACACACTGGAGCTTCAACACAAAAAAAGACAGAGGTGAGGTTTATAAATCAAGAAAGTGTTGATCTGAATAAACAGCCAGATTCAGAGCACCATTACAATAATGTATTTGTTTTTATATTTTACTTAAAAGTCTGTATTTTAAAAATAATAATCCAATAAGAAAATATGCAAAAATAACTTTTTTAGAGTTCTATATGTGGTATGATATTAATACCATATACCACTGTATTTGGATTATGAACTTTAGAATATTTATTATGGACTTAATTTATACAGATTCAACAGATGTGAGTTCAGTGGTCGTTGTAGAGACTATTTTCATTGGGAGTATTTTTTCTTTAGCAAAGTGCAGCAGCATGTGAGGTCTGTGGATTGTCTGTAGTAGCAGCACATTGTTCCTGAGAAGGTTAATTCAGATGTTTAGAGTGCAGCAAACACAGTTCTATTCACTTCTACTGTATTTCGGCATAAATCATATATATTCGGATCAAAACCTCTGAACTTCAACAGATAAACAGTTATTATCTTCCTGGAAAGGCATGAAAAACATTTTCAATGTTCACACATCTTATTTACACATTCCTTGGACACCCGTCATGCTACATACACACTTCATTCGCGACCAAAAGCCCCAGAGCGTCTTCTTCCCTTCACTGGAGCAATAACAGAGCAGTCTGTTAACGCTCCATAAAGAGGGTCTGAAACACGAGGGGTGAAGGGAAACTGCTCCAGTGAGTCCAATAGCAGTGCAAGTTAATGATGTATGCTGTTTGAGACAGTGACGGCGGTCTTTGATAAGAGTGTCTGACACAATCACAGTGCTGATTATTATTGCTTTGCTAATTACTCTAACGACATACTCCATTACTATGATTTATGCTGTTAATGGAGGGGGAACAGAGACTCCGTTGCATCTCGGCTAATTGAGATGTGCAGTCGTCTCTCTTCGAGTGCAGGTGTGCTGGAGGAAAGCCTGCCATGAAAACCATCAAGATTTACTGGAACGCAGTGTGCTGATTGCACATATCGCTGTCGTCAGCAGTCTTTTCTCGATCTTTCCACCCCTCCTATGACAGTCATGGTGCAGGGCCGGCTTTTAAGTGGAAGTTTGAAATCCTTTTAGTAAATTAAGGGCTCAGCAAAACTAAAGTGCAAGGTCAGGAAATTATGAGTGATTTTTTAGATGTTTTTCAAATTCACTAACACCACTTTGTTTTAATGATTTGCAGCCACAGAATGGGAGACCTCAGGTATGTGCAGACCAGCTTCAGCAGGAGGTTTCTCTGTGTTTGTCAGCACCTCCCAGTCTGCAGCCCTTTTTCACGGACCAGGAGACCGCCCCCTCGGCGAAAAACACCTCATCACCCTCCCCTCAAAGTGTAAGTCATTTCCAAATGATACGGAGAATCTTTCAATGAGATTTGTATCATTCTTTCAGATTTCTTTTTAACTTTTGCAGCACAAAGCTCCAATTAGATGTTTATTTCTTTCCATTCTTTCTCTCCATTAGGAGCTGTGCACCAGTCTGGATGTCTTGTTCAGTCCTCTGTCTCCAGCTTCCATTAAGACCACTGATTCATCACCTGATAACAAAGTACGTCTGACTTTGTGTTTGTTGTGTCACTTGGCCAAATTAATGTGTTGTTTATTACTTACAGTGTGCCGTTTGGGGTTGTCAAACCTGTATTAAGTTTAGCTTTTTCTCTGTATTCTGCATTACATCACATCACATCCAGTGCTCATGCTGCAAAGTTGTGAACTGTACACACAGTTTTAAAGGGTAACGTGTTGCCTCTTGTGTGTGTGTGTGTGTCCTCAGGATGCAGAGCATGAAGAGGATTTTATTGACATCATTTTGCAAACAGGAGGTAAGATGCAACAACACTGTCTGTTCTGGATGTTGTGTAATAACATTTTTCTTGATGAGTCAGATTGATGAGTCATCGTGTTGGGGGAAACATCTAATTATGTTTTTTTTTTTTTCTCTCCCTTCAGAAATGTTGAGCACTTTCAAACCAGCACCAGACCCTTCTCTGGAACATCTAAATTCAAAGTCCTCCTCACCTCCTCCATCTCAGCTCCAGCTGTTCCAACCTCCCTCCATCCCACCCTGCTGTGACACCCTACAGTCTGCACCCACGGTGCAGCCTGAGCTTCAGACTCTGGCTGACACCACAGGAGAGAAACAGCACCTTGTTAACGCCGGGAGCGGACGCCTGGAGGACTTCCTTGAGAGCACCACGGGTAAGCCTCTCCTGGGGGTGGAGCCTGGGAGCCTGCTGACTTTGATCGATGACCTCCACAGTCAAATGCTGTGCACGCCCAGCATCCTGGACCATCCCCCGTCTCCCATGGATACCTTCGACATGGCAGTGGAGGAGGAGGAGGAGCGTGGGCTGGACAGTATGGATTGGTTGGACCTCACCATGGGAGGAGGGGGAGGGAGGGGAGAGGAAACCCCCACACTCACCTCACTGGGCCCCCAAACACCCCCTAGTGTCTTTTCCACAGACTTCCTGGACAGTTATGACCTGCAGGCACACTGGGACTCCTGCCTATAGCTCAGAGCAGTCAGAGATCAAACATATAAACCTCAGATGCATACACTCACAGTTCCACACGCACGCACAAAAACATGTTAATCGATCGCTCAGGCTTCAGTATCTAATTAGAGCGCTCTCTCTGTATCTTCCCACACACTGGCATATTGAATCTACATGCACTTTGACCTTTATTTATTTTATTTACACGCTGTAACATTGATTTTTGAGCAGACACTTATTAGGCAGGTCCTATGCATTTTCTTGCATGTTTGGCAATAGTTTTGTTTAACACATGAGAGGGACTGCTTTGCTTTTGGAGCTGATAGCCTATGAGACACTTTCAAATGAGCCATGAACCTGTCGCTTACACTGAAATGAAGCTCATCTTTCATTGTCACAGGCACCATGTCACCGTGGAGAAGTGTGCAGCTCATTGGACCTTCTCCTAATTACAGTGCAAATGCTTAGTTGCCTTTTGTAGTAAAGATAATCAATAGTTTGCCACTACAGGAAAAGGTACAGCTCATCAGTAACTAAAATTAAGCTTCAAGACAATGAATTTACAGCAACAATTATAGTTTTAAGGGTGGAGTAGAGATGTTCCTTGGCTGTTATGAACCATAATTTTAAAGTACTTTATAATTTGAGGGGACACTTTATTGAATCTCATGATTTTTTCATATAATTTTTGGAAAGATACAGTGTACACGGCACGTCTCCAGTTACAACACTGAGAGTGTTACTACAGTTTGTATGTTGATGAAACTGACATTACATACATTGAACACGTCCCTCTGCTTTGCAATGTTTCATTATGCTCACTCCAGTTAACATGTCATTGCTGAAGATGTACAGCTGTTTATTTTACACCCCTTATATGGTGGTTTTATTATCCATCAACAAAATACATAAATGTATGAGATTAAAGAAAGATGGGACAAAAGTTTTCAGTTTATTAATTAAAAATGAGATCCTGATTAAAAATGTTGAAAGACTTTTGAGATGCAGGATACAGAATACAGATCTTGACTTACAATGTTAAAATCACTCTGCGAGGTTGCAGTGGGATTTTCACACAGTTTCAGTGTTACAGCACAGTGACATAAAAAAAAAAAAAATTCAGAATTCAGGCTTTAGTTTAATTCCCAAAGAGAGATTCAAGAAGCTTTTATTGAGCACTTTCCATTATTCGGCAATGAATGCTTAGTGCTCTATACTGTGATATTTTATAATACTATATAATACCATACACTCAGGCTGCTGTGGACTGAACAGCACACCATTGTTCTGTGATACAAAAAGCTTATTAATTTGACTTATTTTACATAATTCCATAAAGTACAAGACAACGAGAGAGCTGAAGTCTTTGAGGATAGAGATAAAGTTCTGAATTGAGTCCTTGAGATAATTTTTACACAACTAAACCTCCTCTGAGCAAATGCAGTAAGTTTATTATCAAGGAAAATATTGACTTTAAACACTTCTAGAAGCGTGAGCGTTCCTGAGATGTTTTCTTATAGTCTGGAAACTAATTTACTGTATGTATTAGGCACTAAACTGTGAGATAAATAGGGATTATTCCTGCAAATAATGAGGGCAAAATAAACCTAAATGGTCCAATTTAGGGACATTGACAGAGAGTTTATATGAAATTGATATTTAATGTTTCTTTATATTCAGAATGTTGCTTTTTCAAAAATAAAATTGCACTTTGAATATGCCACATCTTATCGATTTTAAGGCATGATGCTGCTTGACAATACATAGGCCAACATTAGAAAAATTAATACACATTTCCTTTTCATCTTTAATATGAATGTGAATGTCCTAAATCCCCTGAATGTAAAAATATGGCATTATTGCATCTTACATGAGAACTACAGAGCTCAATGTAACCTCTACAGAGGTGCTCACAGTGCTTCAGGTTTATATAGTTTGCTACCAACAGGTTGCTGGTTTGGACACTGAAGTCTTGAAAACTGTAGTTTTCTGTCTGCACTTGTTCTCATGAGTTAAGTACAAATATATTATAAATAGAAAAGGAAACTCCTGCAGCTTTATAGATTCTTGAAAAATGAGAAGGTAGAATGAAATGCTTTCTTCATATTTTTGTGCGAATGGTTATATTTGACTGTTCTGTACTGTATCAGTACTTACGGCAATTGGGAAGTGACATTTTATTGAAATCCCTTCCCTATTTTAGATATAACAGTATCAGTTTAGACACTGAAAATGCATTATGGAAGATGTTAAGTGTTCCATTTTTAGCTGTGGAGCACCCTGGTAAAACCAGTCTGTGTGCACTGTGACTTATTCTGTTTCTGACAAAACGTCTGTTGTGAATCCAAAACCTCTTCGGAGGAAATTTGAGACATGCTTTTTATTGCAAACACACACACACACACACACACACACACACACACAAGCTCACTGCTGATCCTCAGTCATCATTAAAATGGTGCAAGTTCAAACACTTTGCATTGTTGTTCTCTAAAAGGGTCTGGGAGGGTCACTGTTTAGTTTCTTTAGGTCTTTATTGTTTTATCGTACGACCTCCTTGATCTTCTGACTTTGCTCTTACAGCCTGACTGCTTACAGGTTCACATTTTTCAAGGACTGTCTTGAAACAATAGTCAGTACTCATGTGGACTTCAAAACAGTTTTAGCTTGTTGTTGTCAGTCCCCTTGTTCACATAATGACCACTAAGCCCTTTATAAAATGGTTACAGTGGATGTGATGGGACACAAATTGTTATATTAAAAAAAAAAAGGTGTATCGTTTTTTTAATTTTTAGCAGCTGTATAGTGCAAATGATGATGTATTAATATAATTTTATCAGACAACAAGATAATGTTTTATGTGAGTGCCCAATAAATACTCAGGTATTTCATGCCAAACTAATGCTTAATTATGCAAACTTACAGTTATTTTACTGTAAATGTTTATAATAACCTGTGTGAATTACTCACCTCTTGTGTTAATTTTTGTTGAACAGGATTTTAAGTGCCTGGGATAATGTTTCATTCTCACTTAAGCTCTGATAAACAACTTATGAGGACTTTAAAACAAGAGAAAGTGTTTTCCGCTGCATCATTTGAAGTGTTGAGTCGTCTCATGTAAATGACTGTGAAAGCATGAAATTGAGATTCTTTGTGTAATTATAAGTAATTCTTTTTTTAAAACAAAAAGAGATTTGTAATAAAAGACAAGATGATGAAGTCTGGTAAGTTTTGATTATTTTATTTAAAAAATAAACATGAATGTTACTATAGTTGCATTTTTGCCAGAACTTCAGTTTACTGTGCACTAACCCCATAGAAAAAGTTAAATAATATAATATAACATAATACTATATTATACTATATAATATATATGATACTATATATTGTAATACTATTATACTATATAATATAGTATAATATAACATATTTTTAAAAATATGTTTATCAGGTTCAATAATGTGAGTTAGATAAAAAGAGTGAACTCAAATGTCAGTATGGTAAATATGAAGCTACAGCCAGCAGCTTGCTGGCAGGCAAACAGCAGAAACTCCAAAAAGTTGCTGGTTTTAGCCAAGAAATAATCTGGCACAAAACTCTGTTATAAAACATCAAAATGTCTTTTTAAAACTCCTGTTTTTAAAGGCATAAGTTTACAGCATATCACATTTTAACAAGTGATCCTTTGAGGTGCTGGTTAAATGGACTATGTTAGCATTTACAGTCAAGCTCGCTGTTTCCTTGTTTTCAGTTATTATTCGAGGCTAAGCTAACCAGTTGCTAGTCCTAGCTTCATACATACTGACAGACCGTAGACTGTATGATAAATAGTAAAAAAAAACCCACCATGATGTCACTCACTGGACTCACTGGAAGGTGGCATTTTGTTTTAAAGTCTTGCTGCTGCTATTGCTCTTTTTAAAGCCAGAAATAACTAGATTTGGGTGAGAGGGTGGAGCTAAGGTGCTGCTACCAGCAGCTGTGTGACACCTAGCAGATGAATAACAGCTAGAGGTCACTCTAAACAACCCTTAATCAAAAAATATTCTAAGCTTTAATGCAATCAGTCACATAATATTTACAGTACTTGCAGTTGTAATGGACAGGGAAATGATCTATAGTGACCAACAACATTTTTTGTACCAGGTTGTGAACATGTTTATTTTTGCTGTAAAAATTGAAAATTTTATACTGGGCTCAATGAGGTTTAATTGTTTTGGAGCCTCAAGTGGCCATTTGAGCACTTTTTTGGTGCTTTCTTCTTGGCTTTTTGAATGCCCAGAGGTCACTATGCACCAGTCTTTATTAATTAAAGTATATAGCATGTATTTCACACAATATTGATTATATTTAATTCATGGTACATTTCCATGTGACTTGATCAACTGTTAAATAAAGTGCAAGCAGGTAAGTGGCTGATGAAAATTGCCATTTTTGTACAAGTTTACCCAAAATACACAGCAGATACAGCAGAGTAAGTAAATGCAAATATTGACAATACTGTGACAATACTGTATCTATACTTTACCAATTTTGCTATAATTTGACTAAAAGGGAGCTTTTTATATAGGTGAAGTTTTGAGTTTAGGATAGACAAAGTGTCCAGGACGCCTGTGTCTGATGTTCGATGGTATTCTGTGACAATAGAAAAGTTAATGACATTGGACTGCAGAGTTGAAAATAAATGCATGCTTACATGCGCAGTTATTGTTGTTTGCCTTCACACCCACAACCCTGCTGCTTATCTCTGCAGATGCATTACAGACTTAGAAACAAGCAAGCGAACACCACCTGTAAGCCCACATGAGCGCAAGCAACACAGCACTGTCTTCATGCTCATGTTGTTACAGAATGATACACACATGCACAAGCTTCCATTACTCATACACACACACACACATGTACACACAGTTGGGTGGTTAAAATGTGCTGTGAGCAGGATGATGACAGAGCTGTAGTGTTAAAATAAGTGAGTCACAAGAGGGCGGAAAACTAGATGGCTGCATGGTTACTGCTCTGCTCTGGAGGGAAAAACACACACACAGACAAATATAAACAAGAATATATTTTGACTTATGAAGAGTAATACACGCATTACAACACACACATGTTTGCCAGGTCAGGATATGGGCAGGCTTGTGAGGGAGGCAGATGATTGGCTGATAACAACTCTCCTGCTACTAATAGCGGAGAACAGAGAAGAGGACAGGCTAACATCTATTCTGCAGTGAGCATCCCAGGCCTCCCACTGAAGCCCATAACAAAGGAGTGAGTGTGAGTGTGTGAGTGTGTGTGTGTGTGTGTGTGTGAGAGAGAGAATGTATGTGTAATAATAACCAGTCATGCGCAACCACAGATGTAAGTTTCTGTTAAATGCACAAAAAGCTCAATTTCCCTGGAAAAATTGCTGATCATGCTGGTTGTTCTTCACCTTCATTGCTCCTTCTTTTTCTCCACCTTCCTTTGATCCTCCTGCAGGTTTCTCCAGCAGAAGCTAGCCCTGTAGTGAGGTGGAAGTTAGGTTCTCTGTATTTTAAAATATGGTCTAAAGTGTAGAACTTTTGACGTTGAGTGCTCTTCATGTGTCTTACTGTCACTTTCCTCTCCAGTTAGTGACATATTACATGCTGTGGCTTTAAATGCTGAGAAACTTTTCCAGCTTAATTGGCTGCTTTGAAACGCACTTCAGGCAAAGTGGTGTTAAGTCTCGGTTCAAGTTTTCATCTAGTTTGATTGACATCGGTGTAATTGAGCAGCTTGTGTTTTCCCAACCAGGTCAAGAAAACAAACTCCTCTTCTGCAGATGTTTATCAGAGGCGTCTCTTTTAAATTCAAAGCCAAACAAATCGCAACCTTCTGCTCTGCTGCGTCCTGTTATCCCACTTTTTCTGACATGCATAGCTTCACCTCTGGCATAAGAAGAAGGGTAAGATTAGGGCTCCACACACACATTCATTAACAACACTATAATGTTTGACCGGGAGGGAGTTGCGCCATCAGGCAGCCTGAAGTAATTTTGCTGATGCTTTGATGCATCCCAGCACAACAGCGGGGGGTCTGCTTGTGATGTGGAAGTATGCTAGCATTTTCAAACACACACAGAGCAACACATGCATGCAGGAATATACAAACACAGGAGTGCACAAATACACATATGTGTGTTTACACAGCACCTGCAGGGGAGGACCAGTTCAGTCTTAAGGATGAAGCCAGTGTTGGAAATGAAAATTTAAACTCATCAGAAGAAACACAGAAGAAACCAGGCATCTTGAGTTAGAAGCAAACAGTATAAACATTGTTACAGCAGATTTGTAAGGAGAACCTTATTTTTAAATTCTATTTAGACTTGTGTAAAAAGGTCATTCAGACTCTGAAAACACACTAACTACGTTTTCCGCCTTCAGTGATGAGTAAGCCAACCCAAGTCTGGATGCAAAGCCCCCATGGTCACACAACAAAGAGCAATGAGAGCAAGTGTGGAGCTGCTGTTGCTCTTGATTAGAAGTGACAGTCCTCTGAAAGCTCAGGTTATTTCAGACCAAACATCATGAACATCCATGAGAGTGAAATTAATTTGTGGTTAGCAGGGGGGCTACTGAAGCAGCATCCTTCCAAGCCAGAAGAAGAAACAAATGGAGGTAGAAGAAAAAGGGGGATTGATGGAGAAATGGCAGGATGGAGGGAGGAGAGGAGGGAGGAGAGTGCTGAGTGGAGCTCAGTGCAACATGCATTCTTAGCAAGATCCTCAAGGTCAACGCAGGCTCAATCCAGATGACAGATAATATGCTAAATCTGGACCGCTAATGGAAACCTGCTGTGATGAAATGTTCGTACCCACACAAACACACACACACATGCACACACAGTGAAATCACAGGTTTCAGCTACAGCTGGATGGAGACCAAAACACTGTCAGTGGCTGTCAGATACAGGTGAAGATGAATAAAATATGTCTACAAGCTAATGGACGAAAACACACACAAACTATAAAGATAAGACACACAGTGACAGTGCAGCAACGATGCATTTTAGGATTACATGTCATAATTAAGGCCAGAAGCACCTGTGTGACTGTGTTCATAATATTTTAATGTGTCAATTTTGCCAGTAAATGGGCCACTCGACACCTGTCTCACCTTAGCTCTGCAGTGCTACAGGGATACTCTCACAGCATGGAAGATGTATATGCTCATTTGTTTATATGCCTCAAAATTAGGAGTATTCTAATGAAACTCAGCTAATTGGCAACATCTAGTCTAGTGAATGAGTGATCAGTGCCATTCCACTGCTAGCTAAAGCTGCTTTCACAATAACAACATAATATGATACAATAACTGTGTGTAATGTAAAAGGTGTAGAGAAGTAATGAAGTCACAGAGAAATACCGCCCAACTCTGCAGTTCCCCTCAGCTCTCCAGGGCTTTGTAGCATCTTTTTTTAAAGTCACTGTTTTTGTTAGAGTTATACTTATATACAAATAAGGCAGATGGCAGATCGAACAAACAAAAAGTGAACTGTAACAACATAAAGATTATACAAGCGAACATAAAAACTTAAAGGTGGCTAAAAAAAGGAGGAACAAAGTGAAGAGAAATACAAGAACTGAGGAGAAACACAAAAGACTGAAGAGAACAAACCGATATAATTCAGTGACTCCAAATGAATGATTACATTGCTGTGCATCTACTGGATGTGTAAAATAGATTTGCTTCACTAACATATTTACTTTTCGGCTGTTCACAGCCTTGTGATCTGCTCCAGGTGACAAAATGGCCAAAAATGGCACTTTAATTGTTGATGTCCTTAAACTGTGGTGCTATTTATTGTGAAGAAAGTGTCTAAATATAACATGTGGGTTTATTACATCTTCTATGTATTTTTTAACGTCACATATGTATACGGGTTTATCTATTTGCTAGCAGGAGAGAGAACAGCTTTTCCTGCCCGCCAGTGTGCCATGTGGGCCATCTGCACCTCCAGGGAAGTTTCATGCAAAAACAATAAAACCTATGGTATAAACCCTTCCTACTTTTTATTGTGCACAACCAGTTGTTCTACCCCCCTCCCCCCTCTTCAACATGGAGAATCTGAGTGAAATATGCAATTCTGTCAGAGGAAACGCTGACATCACGTCAGTTCAACATACAAAGGGAACAAAGAAAAAACTGTTTGTGAAAATGAAATGTGTGAGATGATGTATAAGAGCATTGAGTGTTGCGGTGTGCATGTGTGTTTAGGAGTATGCCTTTGTGTAGGAACATTTCAGTCCCTCTTGGACCAGAGTTTGGTGTTTGACAGGGGGAAAATCTGAGAGCAGGAGACACTGAGAGCGAGAGAGCAGACAGAGAAGTGAAGAGCACGAGAGTGGAGAACAGAAATAGCTGCAGCCCATTATCATCACCTCTACCTGTCTGGCTGTCGCACCTCTAATTACTGCTGCCATATTGCTGCAAATAGCACACAATGAAGGGAGTGTGCATGTGCGTGTGTGTGTGTGTGCATGTGTCTATGCTTGTGTAGATGTAATTATACATGGTATATATTCATGTACAGGAGATGATTTCACACTTTTTGTGCTGTTACAAGACAGTTTCTGCATGTGGAGTCGCTATGTTTCAGTGCCTGTAATTCTTTTTGTGCTCTTGTCACCTTGTGTGTACGTCTGTTTGTGTGTATGTCTGTTTGTGTGTGTGTGTGTGTGTGAGTGTGTGTGTGTGTGTGTGTGTGTAAGAGAGAGATTATACCTCTCCTGTTAACCACCTGGAGAGAGGCAGCCTGGTGAGAGAAGCTTAAGGAGAATTTAATCCTCGCCTTAATGTGACAGCAGCATTTTCTGTGAAACTACCATCATTACTAAACTGTTGAACCTCAGTTTGTGTGTGTGTATGTGTGTGTGTGTGTGCATATTAAAGCAGAACATGTACATACAGAGTGAAGGCAGACATTTTGCAGGGAGACAGAGTAAGTATGACTTCACGTGTCGTCTTAAGCACGCTGTGAGCAGCCGATGTAGGTCAGGCGTATTGCAAACTGAGTCCCTGACTGTTCTCTGACTTACGCTTGAAAACCATTTGCTACCAGGGGGATTATACAGAGACAGTGGCAGCCCCCCCCCTCCAATCCACTTCACCACACACACACACACACACACACACACACACACTTAAAAAAACACACTCAAATGTGCACACTATTATGCAAACACAGTGAGGGCCTTTGAAATCTGGGTCAGCTGAGCGGTGGAGACAGAATTGACCTTTACTGCACACGACACACATTGGCTGACAAAGAACTACAGGTATGAAGAAGAAACACACAAGAGTCTAAAGATGAATCAAGGTGAGCATCACTTGGCTTTGTGTCTTTCATGGCCGCCTCCCACCATATGTGATGGACTCGGCGTCCTCTGGGATTCTCCATGTCCTTGCCATCACTCTCTCCCTCTGTCTCCATGTGTAAACTGCAGAGGCAGCATCATATGGCCCCTGACAGCTTCCATACTTTCTCCCTCTGCTCAACAAAACTGCTGAACCTTTGCCAGAGAGAGATAGAGAGATAAAGAGAGAGAGAGAGATGAGAGAGACATACAACACACACTGATGGACAGAGACAGACAGCTCTGCATCCATGGTTCCCATCTGTTTGTGGGGATGCAGTTTTTCTTGTCGGGGTCTCTGTCAGGTTTATGTGTCTGATCTCATTCAGAAAGTGTGTGTGTCCATCTGCCTGCGTTTACGTCCATCTGCCCTTTGGCTGTCAAGGTAGCAGCTTCGGCCATGCGTCTCTGTCTGCACTGAAAAGCAACACTTAGAGTCACATGCTATATGAAGAGGTTGGTGGCTGGTTAATGCTCTAAAAATTGGATAGAAGAGTCCAAACTTAACTTTTTTCTAAGTTTGAACTATGTTATAATATTTAGATTTATTGGCTATACTGTCTGTTTTATAGCCAAGGTTTTATTCACTTAATTTTTAACTTGTGCAACCCTGAACTTTATTAGATCATGTTCCTGCTCATGTTCCTTATTTTATCCATGTTAGAGCGACTCTATTCACTCAAACTTGTTTATCATGTGGCGACAGGTAAGAATTGTGTGATCTACCACTGTGATGCAGGTGTCACATGACCTGACTGTTGAAGTGGAAAATGTTGCCCTTTCATTTACAGATAAATAGAAGAGTAGACAAAGTGAAAAATCTTGTTTAGTTACTACAGAGGTTAGTGTGTTAGTCATTTTCATAAGTCTGTGTTACCTGAAGGGAGGGAGGCTACTTACACAGAAACTAAACTATCTTCTCTGGGGAAAATCCAACACGAAAGCCTAATCTGCCACCGTGATCTGCTGTCTACAGTCTCCTCTACAGCAAGCACCTTCATGTTTCCACAGTGTGCACCATCTTAATTTTAACTACAGTATGCTAAGAGTTTCTGCCTTACCCTCAGTCGGCCCACACTCTCTGAAAACCCTCCAGCACAATCACTGAGTCAGTTATTTTTCATCAGTCAAGCATATTAGTGATATTCCCAAAGAGTGAAGATCAAGGCGAAGAGCTCATCCACCTCCTGTTCAGCAAACACACATCTCTCAAAACAAAGTCTTATTATTCTGTTTCTGACCTCTTCTCACCTTGTCTTTCTCCTATATGACAAAGTTCTTGTCCTACCAGCAGTATGGCTTTCTATATAAGAAGTGACTCATAAGTTTTTGGCCAAAAGGAGACGAGTTACACAGATTTCATTACATGCATGTGCAGTTCAACTCTTTGAGTGATTGTGAAGACAGTTTGAAGTCTAAAAACTTTCTGCTGTATTTCTGTTTTTACATAATAAGGAAATGTTGTCACTTGGTCTCTGTCTCATCTCAGACATCGTTTCCGTTCCCTCTGCCTGTCTTGCTGCTTCTCTCGACTCCTTATTTCAACCTGTTTCCACATACAAGCCCGAGAGGATTCTATTACAGGAAGCACTGCTCAGTTTAGAGACTGTGACTGAAACATTCACAGCAACACAATGCACACCTCACTGCCACGAGCTCTCAGCTTTTAACTTTCATACAAACTCTGCACTTACAGACTGTTTACACACTGTTTCCGCGACTAATATAAGAAGTTATGAGCAAATGTTAATCTACAATAACAAAGAATCCAAAGCCATGTATTGTGGAGCTGCAGTGATTCATATTTATATACACATATCAAATATACACATACATCTCAAAAGTATACATATCTGTTGAGTCCAACAATTCTGCAGCAACTAAAAGGATTTTAAACAGAGATAACAAAATACAGAATATAAGGAAATGGGTACAAGTTGCAGTGATGAGAAAAAGATAAAAAGAAGATGACAACATGTCAAACTCTTCTTAAGGCCATCTTCATCCCTCGCTACCAGAAATTTCAAAGACGTAGGAACAGACACACAGATCAAAGCTTTCTCCTGCGTAAACCACAGGTGGTTTTGCACGAGATGATACTTAATATTTTGTTGACACTCAGAGACGCTTCATGCGCCTGTTCTCATTACGCTGCATCCCGGATGACAGCTCACATAGTTTTGGAAGTCTTTAATGTCTGCACTAGTTATAAAACTGTCAGACTACAAGTTACTCTTCTTCTCCACAGCTCCTTTTTTTTTTTGCACAATTGTAGATGCTCACGTCTGATGTTAACAGTTATTTTGTCGTCAAAAGTTTCGGTCAGTGAAGCGAATTTAAAATCCGTTTTGTTGAGATAAGAAGGAATTCTAGCGGTGCTGGGAAAGAACAGCTGGTCTGAAGAAGGAAAGAGAATTAGCAGGGCCAGTCATGGCATCTTGTTCAGCTCCGGAGAAATCACTTATCAGAAAATTGAGTTATTGTTGAGAGAAGAAACTGCAGAGTGAATCATCTAATTAGAGACTGAGAAAATGTGAGGTTATGTTCTGTGTACAGAGACCTTTTGTGCACACACACACACACACACACACACACACACAAAGTGACAGACCTTTTAGTGCTTTGTCAGCTTTTCTTAAACATGATGCATGTCTGCGCTTAAGTCCTAATAAATGAATCATCAGGTTGTAAGTGCTGCATGTATCACTGTCCTGTAATTTCAGGACACAGATAAAACAACTGTGTAAAGCTCGGTGTGTACTTATTCAACAGATTTTTTTTTTCTTTTTTGTCCTTGTGTTTAAATCTATTCAAATTCATTTTATCTATTACATTCAATGACTTTAGCTTTCTAACCTGTATGAATTTTGAATTTTGCTGTTAAAGAATTAAACAGACCAAAGCTGCCACTGATTTTCCCGTGCTAACAATGAGTCTGATTCACCTCATACAGCAGCTGTATTGGTGGCTCACTGAGGCTGCACATACACACATGTTGTGCTTTGTGCAACAAAATGTAGCTGAGCCCGATGGAGGTGTTATTGATTTATCAGGTTCTTATTCAAAGTTTTGACCAGATTAGGAAACATTAATGTCACAAGACAGTTTTCACTAATCATCCCCAGTGTCTGAATGTCTGAACCAAATATAATGAATGACAATCTGTCAAATATCTATTGAGACGCCTCCCTTAAAACCACACATGTTAGCCTCATGGAGGCACTAGTGAGAAAGACAGAGGATGAATTCTCTCCACAGAATTCATCTTCTGGACAGCCTGGTGTACTGGACTTAAGTGTAGGATTGACCTTACATCGCCATCCATGGAGTCTTGCCTGTGAGGTTTCTACAAACACACCAGTTTGGTCACACACATAAAAATACACATACACATAAAAATACACATAGACACTCACACACACACACACACACACACACACACACACACACATATATATATATATATATATATATATATATATATATATAT
>JAPZDY010000009.1:15889556-15900115 GCA_029783645.1 Ctenochaetus hawaiiensis | reverse complement strand
CTCATTTACTATATTGCTCTGCCCCGTTGATTAGTACATTTAAATTGTAGTAATGGTTTGGGAAAAAATTGGATTCTCTGGTACAGAAGCAGGTTTACCTCCTCAGCACATAAGGCACAATGGGAACACTGGGAAGTCCCAGTGCATTGCTGTGTGTATAGTTTGCCTGCACAGAATTGATTTCCAATACATGTGTCAGCAGAGAGGGGGATTGGTGCAAGCACAGCGTCAGGCCTACCACAGATACCTACAGCAGAGCTGGCAGTGATGCTGCAAATTAGCACGCAGCAGTGTTTACTTTTGATTTCTGTGGAGCAATGTAGCGTCCCCCGTGACTGCATGCAGCATGTCTCACTGGGATCTTGGGAGCAGAGGATTATTTGCAGGTTTTTCCCCAATCGCCACCTTGGATTGCCTTCCATTTTCACAGCCCTCATTGTTGTAGTGAAACAAATATTTTTGCTATTTCCTGCTTTCATGGTGCCTCGGTGCTTAAATTAACCAACAGATTTATCTCAAATGCATTTTCCAGATTTTCTCTTTTCTCCACTCCATCTTCTCGCTTGTTATCCTGATTACCGCCACTGCATCGGAATATTGCAAATACTGGCCTAAAAACCGCTGCTGTCATGTCATAAATTAGGGAGATTTGCGCCGACAAGGAAAGAGATGAAACTGGTGAAATAAACAGGATCCGTCAGCCAACCAACATATTACACAATCTGTGATTAATATGAAATGTGACAGATTGCCAAAAACGCATGACAAGATCCATTTCCATGTTAAGTAATCTCTCTCTGTTTGCTGCTGTTTAGATATTGCCGAATGTAGAGCTGCTCTGTGTTTCCAGGTGGCATTTGTAATTGACAGATGACATGTTAATGAAGCACTGTGTGTTTAAGGCTGTTTGACGTGTAGACGGGGATGCTGTTATTGGGGCAGAATCAGTGATGGGATGACGGCATCCATCGCCCCCATATTAAAAAGTGTAGATCATTTCTGATGATAATACAAAAATGTTTACACATAATGTCTCAGGCTGCACGGAGTGTGTTTTGCCCTCAGACAGCCTCACAGATGATCTGAGATAATCTTCTTTCACTCAAAAGTTGTGCTGTGATTCACAATGCAAACATTTGAATCAAGGTTTAACTCTAAAAGGCCCTTGATAGTTATTAGTTTGTCTGTCTTAAGTAGAATGTGTCACCAGTAAGTCACTTTCCCTACAATTATTTGATTGCAAACAAGTACTCAGTGGCCACTTTATTAGGTACACCTATTTATTCTATTCCAGTTTAATCCAGCATAAATTCTACATTTGTTAAGTTTACATAGTTATATCTATGTTGATTTTTTTAACAAAATTGTCAGAAACCTGTAAATAAAAAAGGTTTTATGTAGGCGGTGTTGTCCAGGACTGCACCACACTAACAGTTGTTTCTAATTTTTGTCCTTCATATGAGAAGACATCAGGAGGGACATTAGAAACTTCCACTGGGTATAATATAAAACTATGAAAAACCTTGCTTTGGTGACACAAATACCTTTAAGGTCCACATTACTGGGTGCTCAGTGACTGCATGGAAGCTAATCTATTGAGGTAAAAGTCTTTGGTGAGAGGAAAGGTTAAAAAAAAATGGATTAATATTAGTTGACTTTATCCCACTTTCTTACCTTCAAATGGAACAAGAAAAAACTGTAATTGAATTCATGAAAAAACTGCGGATCCATCCCATCAGCATTTTCCTCAGCTAATGCAGTGAAGAGACAGAGAGATTGTCCTACTTACATCTATCTTTAATTGGTTGCCTTTGATTCCTGCGTGTGTTTCATGTCATATGGCCACAGCACTGTGATTAGCATTTGCACACAACAGACACAAAGCAAAATGCAAATGGCATGCGGCTAAATCAATGCACATCGACAGACACAAGCAGTACATTTGAACACACATTATGGCCTGCGTGCACACACACACACACACACACACACATTTTTCCTGCATATGCCAATGCGGCATACAGGCTGAGAAAATGCTGACACAGTGTGTGGTGGGGGGGAAGCGTGATAATGGGGCAGTGGGGCCGAGTGTGGAGCGACGAGAAAACACTCATCAAAGCTATTATCATCAGCATGACCCTACTGGCTGCTATGACGGAGAGCTGAGCCTCCACTGCTCGCAGCTCTGCAGTAGCGTGGATGAGGGGCTGCAGGAAACAGCAGTGTGTGTATTTTCACAACCAGAAGACAGTCAACATGCCGGATCAACATGTTGGTGCAACGGAAGCATGTCTCTCGCGGCTGCCCATTTATAAGCTCAATGAGTTTAACATGAAAGATATGTGATGTGAGATATTTCATCAGTTTCCTTCAGTTAAACTAGTGGTTGTGTTAACAGTTAAAAAATGTTTTATAGAAAACATAATTAACATGTTTAATTTTCACTGATCAAAAATAATCAACACAAATGTTTTCAATTTACTATGATAAAAAAAAAAATCTGAAAATGAACTTATTAATATAAAGAGTGATTCCTTGGCATCTTTCTTGAAAATTACTCATTCAACACAAAGTGGAGGCTTTAAATGCATCTAATCATGAACTGAATTAATGGAAAGGCAAGATGGTAAGTCAGCAAAGTACCAAAGTTATTAAAATTTATTGTCTGGTGAGAGTTAAGGTAAATCTCTTGCCAAACCAAAGGCTAAAGAGTCAAAATGTTGAATTCACATACTAAACTTTATGATTGATATCAGCATCCCATGAGTCATCTCACTATCAAGCCCAAAAAGATGAAAGACTGCAAGGAGAAAGTGGGGAGAGCGAGGAAGAATTACGTAACATGTTAGAGAGACAAGAGAGAGTGTTTTGTGTGTGAGAGAGGGGTGGGACAGAGTGAGGGAGAAGGGTGAGGTAAAATGCAGACATTCTATATTTAGCAGAGGAGCTATTGTTTCCTGGCTGGGGGGAAATGGGAAAAGCAGATTGCTTGCCAAACCGAGCTTTCTGAGTAAACCTATCCAAAGTGCACAATTGCTCAGTCATGCACGTGTGAATTCACATACAGATGCACCAGAGCGCCCCTTCCCCAAACCCCCCCAAACATGTACAGTAACCTATATCTATTTCTATTCTACAAAATGTGTGTGAGCTCTACTTTCGCAACTCAGTTCACAAGAAATGCCCACCAACTCATGACTGGAACTCATCATATTATTATGATCATTATTCAGGAGCTGACCTTATCAGTGTGTGATTTACTGCTGACTTCAGTGAAGTAATATTATTATTATTCACCCACTCTGATCTCTCATGTAGGGTAGCACCTCCGTATATTTTCAGCATTACTTCATGAGGATTTTGATACTGCAAATGAACAACATGATAGAAGAAGATTGCAGAGGGTATATACTGTATGTATCTGTGTGTTTTTTTCTGTGTGTATGTGTTTGTCTGTATCACATTTAAACCTTCATATATAAACACATAAACACATTAAGAGAACCATGTTTGCATGTGTGCCATTGCACATTGACACATTTTTATTAAAGATACACTTCTTTGTATTTTTTTGTCCCCCTGAGTTGTTGAGACATCTCATTCAAACTACAAATGTCAACCCACTGATGCAGCTAGCGAACGATCAAGAGAACACCACAGTCATTAGGATTCATTATCTGGAGCTGAATAAATGCATATGATTTTATGGCAGGCTATTAAACAAGAGGTGTGATCAAGGCTTGGACTGTTCTTGTTGTGCTGCACAGTGATGTACAAGCAGCAGGTGCAAGCTCTAACTTTTTTTTGAGTAGGTATTTTAAGCTTCATCACTTGATCATCAACAGCAGCTGAGTTACATGCCTTATTGCAACCACTGGTATGCACACGTGCAATTTTCTGACTGCAGAGCAGAAGCAGCATCATGTGGGAGCCTGCAAGCATCTCCTGTCAACAGGTGAATAATCAAGGTCACTTCATGTTGAAGATCATCACAAGTAACAAGAGTTGTGTCTAAGGCTGCAGCACAGACAGCAAAAAGCAGTGGAAAAAACATCAATCTTACATCGAGCTTACTGTTTTCTTTGTTCTTTGACATCTGCAGGTTGTGCAGCTTCAGTTTTTCCCCTCAAGGTCAGATTGTTAACACTGAATACAACTGTGAGGTTTGTTTCACCTGAGGCAGAACACTCAATGCAGACAATATGAACACTGGTGCGCTGGCTTGTGGACTCTCTAATAATGGCAACACATCAGCTCACAAAACATTGGAACTGTGAAAGTTTCTCTCCTGCTACAACACAGTCTTTGTAAAACACACCAATGCTGGCTGGTGTGACAGTCTGTGCCAATGTGGTGGATCAACCAACGCTGCCACCCTCAACAATGTTATTTAGGTCAACAAGTCCCTTACGACTGAAAGGGCAAATACATTGTTTATATTTGCCCACTGGAAAGACACATATAGGTGCTTTCTGATCTCAGCAGAAAGACTATGATGATAAGAAACAGTGATCTGTCATGTTTTGCTCCCTGTAGACACAATTAATTACTCCTGAAGGCATAAGAGGTCTTTGCTGCAGGTATTTAGTGAAATAAGTAATGTGTAATTTTTCAGGGGGATGGTGTCAAACGGGGAAAAATGAATATTGTGACACTAAATGCTGTTAGTCTTTAGCCTATTAAAGCCCTTTAAGTGGGATCAGAAGAGGAGCTTTATACTTTAGGTCAGTGTTTGCTTTTTAATATTTAAACAGGACCACAATTTTTCTCATAACATCCACCAAGTGCCTTGGGTGCTTCCATGTAACTACAAAAATATCATGATATATGCTAATGCTATCAGTGGATAGGGAAAATGCACTTCCTTCAGAAAATAGATTTGAATACTGAAATAAATAGTAATGTTTTGCAGAAAATACAAAAATGTGGATTTTCCCTGAAATACATTGAAGCTCAAATCATTGCACTGCACCGCTAAAACTGGAAGCTAAGATGTAACCTAAACATGCTTAGAGCTGAAATACAGACAGTTAAACTGTAATTCTGTCAAAGCTGTGTTGTGTGTTATGTTTCTCCAATAAAAAAACACACATCTGTTGGTTAAGTATAGAAAATCAAATTTTAGAAGACTGGTTTGCACTTTTGCTGTAGTGAACAACAGAGCAGCAGCTGTTCATTCCTGAGCATCCTGACACCAGTTGTGCATCAATAGTAGCCTGTTTGCCGTCTCAGAGCTGGAGGTGCAGTTACTGCACATAGTTGGACAGCATTCCTGGATCAGGAGACGGTATCTAAGATCAATTGCCCCGAGTTCTCCCCTGACGTGGAAGTTGTGTAAAAGTTGTAGCGATGTTGCACATGCGGTGTCATTAGCATTGATCAGAGGCCGCTGTAGTTAATGACAGGGAGGCAGCTGGGTGAGGATGAGCACCACCCATGACTCCACACTGTGAGGCAGCTGGAAGAATCGATGATGAATACCGGCCTGATGTTACATGATGAGAGAGAGAGAGAGAGGGCCAGAAGCAAGTCCTCAGTGTTGCCACAGGAAGGTTTTTACTGTATTGGTATCTTGTCTTCAAGTAGCTCCCCTGAGTTAACTGGTGAGGCATTGAGTGACAACTGAACCTCATTAACTCTGTTGTATTTGTATTTCTTCTGGGGCAATATGAGAACTCAGGAGAGACTGAGAGCACTGTCAGTCATTACTCTGCTTTTTTCTGACAAGCTGTATGAATGTACGGGAGGAAGCCTGTTGAGTTTTTTACAATTTAATTGCGATTCCAAGAGGAAAAAATAAACAAAAACTGCTGTTTTTTTTCACAATCTCCAAAAGTCAGCAGAGAGTTGCCACACAAGGAATTAAAAGCTACGATACTGCAACTTTATGCCTCCAGGCAGGAAGTGAGCTGTAAGTCCTGATGCTCAGTTCGGTTAGTTCACAACCTGACACTCATCTCTCATCTTGAAGAGCTGTCTACCTCGAAACAACATTTAGCCTGAGGCTAAAAGAAACTCAATGCAGAGGAGCTGTAAGTGGATTTTTTAAGTAAAAAAACAATTATTGTTTGAAGAGGGCTTGAACATGTGGCTTGTCTACTTCAAAATAAATTGAACTTTGTTTTATTAGAATTTTAAAACAAAAATAAAAGAAGAGAAAAAAATGAAACTCTCAAGTATCACAAAATATTTCACCCAAATAAATAAAGATCATATTAACAGAAGCAAGAGGACAAAGAAAAACCACATGACAATAGTTTCATCTAATTAACCTCAAAGTGCTGAATATACCATCTTCTTCTCTTTACATTATCTCGGTTTCCATGGAGATGACCATGAAACCATTATGTTAAGGCAACCAATCCCGTCGCAGCATGAAGGGCAGAGGGTGCACCACTTCTTCAGGTTGAGTCAGGAAGAGAGGAAGTCGACAGAACATGACGATGGATTCAACTCAACAACCCCAACATGGATGATGTTTCGGCTGCTTCTCCCTCTGCGGGGTCAAGCAGGGTCAAACAGCATTATCATCAAATAAAGTACAAAAGAAATGTAAGCACAGATGAGACAGCAAGGAGAGCGAAGGGATAAAGAGCGAAGGGTCATGATTTGTACAGTATGTAGACCTTGAAAAGAAATACAAATGCTGGAACATTGTGCAATGTGCACACCGTGACATGTGTCACCGCTGCTGCTATCAACGGATGTCAGAGGCTAAAAGAAAAAAATACTGTGTGCTTACAGTTGTAAAGTAGAAAACCTCAGGTGGACGAGAGATGATCTTAAAGTCAGAATGGTCAAATATGACAAAATCTGGCTTACTTCAGGCACACTTACAACAAACCAAGTATTGAGTTAAAAAACGATGAATAACTCTTAAACAAATTGTTCATAAGTACCTATTGATTAGTCATTTATTAGTTTTTTTTTTTTTAAAAAGGAAGAAATCAGGAAAACTTGATAATTGTTAGTTCATGAACGCCTGTGAATCGATCACGCTAACCATTTTACTCTTAAGTGGTTCCTGACACAGAAGTTCTCCCAATCAGAAATATCGAAACATCAACCACAATACATGACTACGACAAAACCAGGCAGATTATTCAGATTAATTTTTTTAATCCTTCCACCTTTTTATTTATGACTAAACACTCATGAAAATGACATTCCCTGTTGTACCCTGCTGTATTTAGCATTTATATGTTGTTAGCATCCTCTCATGCTAAGTAAAGATAGTGAGCATGCTAATCATACCTGTTAAAAACACCATGCTAGTGTGTCACTGTGAGCATGTAAGCATGCTGATACATTAAGCTCCATGCACAGTTGTGCTTTAGTGCAGCCTCACAGAGCCGCTAGCATGGCTGTAGGCTCGCAGTCTTGTTAAAGTGTCATTGCAATGCTTGTCAATGTCATTCTTATTTTCCACTTACAACACCATTACCCTTAGGATGTTCAAGTCGATTTTACTGGGGGATTCTATTATTCACCCATGTCTAGTCTTTGGAGGATCCTTTACCATCTTCTGTGTTCACCTTTACAAAAAAGTGGGTGTAAATTTTCTCCATTACTAGCCTAAATCAATTATATACTTTCATTTAATGTCTCCTTATGTATAGACTTATGAGTTTCCGATCAATACCACATGGTTTCATATAGCAAAAAGAAAAGAAAAGAAGCATGATGTGTGTTAAAAAGCCACAGTGTCTCTGAGACATGCCCATCAGCATAAAGAGGCCCCATGATGCTCCTTCAGCGCACCGTTTTGAATCACATAACAGAAGTGATTGAATTGAGCCCTCTGCATCAATAACTGCAGCAGTGGGGCTCTTAATCATTCGGTGGTGTGAAAAACAAAGCAGGGACCACTCTTTAAAGCAGCCAATCTTCTGTGCAGGGACTCATTCACAGCAACCTGGTTATGTTGGCATATAAAGCAGTATAGCAGAAAGTAACTGGAGTGAGAGCATTTGAAATGAGACGGCTTTTAAAAATCAATGAGAATATCGAATGTGCTCTGCTCAGAATTGGCACTGCACCTCAAATCTTTCTAAAGAAATATTGAAAAACCCTCTTAGAGTCTATCTAGCTTTTTATTGGTGAAAAAAAGACCCTCAGGGTAACAGTTTGCAAAGCTGTGTGGATAAAAAAAAACAAAATTAGCGACATGTACAAATGTGTAATGTAGCTGAAAGTGCAAAGAAGGCTTTAAATAGCTGAAGCTACCAGCAGGGGGTCGAACTTTTGTCTTTTGAAGGTGTGGTAGAGATAACACAGAGACAAGAAAGAATAGATAGAGAGCAAGAAAAACAGAGAAAGAGATTGATAGAAAGTTGGATTCAAGAAGCATTTAATTGCTAATTAATAGGATAATGTTTGGGCTGCAACAAACTGTAAAGCCTTATGGGAACTCTAAAGTGGCTCCTTATGGTGCTGCCTTTAAACTGCCTTTGGAACACTAATTAATTCACATCCTGCTGCTAATTAATTTGCCACCGCTAATTAAACAGTAAGGCACCTTCCTTTCACCCAGTCCTCTTCGTCCCTCAGCTGCACTCTTCTTTACAGTTTCCTCCATGTTTGTGTTTCAGCCTTCCCCGGATTCAACAGCTCATCCAGGGAGCTGTATGCTCTCTTCCCCCCACAGCGTCTTCACGGCTGACAGCTGATGCTATTATTGTGTTATATGCCCCCAGCTAAAAGTGAAACATCTTGCTATTTGTACCTTTAAATGGTTTCACCAACTGGGGGATTGTTAGCAGGATGTCAAATATAATCACTCTCTAAATCCCAACACCACACTCAACCTCCTGTCTCCCACACAAACAATAAATGGCAACGTACGCGGCGAATGGCTCCTACAATTACGCAATACCGGTTATTTTTCCTTAATGATGAAAAAAATGCTGCTAATCTGTGTCTTTAAAAACACAGCTGTTTTGTAAGAGAGTGGCTTCCGATGACTCATGACTTTCATGGCAGTCCATAATGTGCTTACGTCCACGCCTGTAATTATTTTGTTGGGCATCATCTCTGAATATACTGCTTTGAAATGTATGAGGCAGTGCACTGTGGCTGAACCACAGAGAGGAAGGAAGGAACAAGGAAAGAAAGAAAGAAAGAAAGAAAGAAAGAAAGAAAGAAAGAAAGAAAGAAAGAAAGAAAGAAAAAGAAAGAAAAGGTCAAAAACAACTCCTCAGCCTGGCACATACTACCCTTGATGCACAGCTGCTGATTTGTAGTTGTGCCATACGTTGACTGATGAGTCAGATGGGGATGCGGTATGATTCTGGTCTCGCTCCGATGAGCTCAGTATGAGTTTAGCCCCCCCTGCATGCACACGCTGGCCTGCACATGCCAGCCCTGTGACCCTGCCGCAATAACTCGGTCATGGAAATGTATTGCGTGTCAATTTGATCAAGGCCTTATATCCAACACATCCATACAGGAGCTAATGTGCATAACAGTGCATGACAGTTCAATCTCATGTGAACTCACATGAACTCAGAGGACAGCTTTTCAATATCTTATGATAAGTCATGCAGTATTACATGGATTTTCAGAGTGACCAATGAGTTAGTATCCTTTATAGTTATTGTAATGTCATGCCCTTATCATTTTTGCAGTATAGCACATTTATTAGTATATATCTGATTGTATAACCTAGCAACTGAGCTCAACTAACTACTATCATTCAAACTACCAATGAAAAACAAAACAACCCAACAAACATACTTATGATGCATATGGAAGGTCTCTACACTGAAATGATTAGACTTTAAAAATAAAAAGGTCTCCATTTTCTCATAATTTGCCAAAAAAGTAGCCTTTAATATAAAAAAACAAAATATAAAAACTCTAAATGCATAAATGAATCAATACTCTGAGACAATATTGCTCAGATGGGTTTAACCTCTTTGACCCTGGACATACACACATGACACAAAGCGCCAGTGTTTGTTCACCTATTTCACTGGAATAGTGTCACACTTCTTGCAGCAGATCTTCAAACTAAATGATCTCTCAGAAGATGAGTGTAACACTTCCCTGTGCTTTAAATATCCATCCACTTACATCAATAACAATTATGAGGATGATTATGATGAAGGATTGTTCCACAGTCCTCTTGTGATTATATTACCAACGACAAAGATAATGAAAGTCATACGCTATTGATTACAGCTGAGACAAACCTCTGCTGGCGGGGTGTAAAATTCAAAGCCTCATTCTTTAGGAGAATAAGTGTGTGTGTGTGTGTGTGTGTGTGTGTGTGTGTGTGTGTTTCAGCCTGTGCAGCAACTATCATTACAGACAGTGCAGTGCAGTGACCTTGTAGGTCATTAATGATTATAAAGCTCAGGGGGTAAACTGGATGCAAACAGAGACCAAAGAGTGTGTGTGTGTGTGTGATGATCCTTTGCCTTTGAATTTTCTGTGACTCTGTAGAAGCAGATATGCGCCATCAAAACACTTTCATATGCTCCATAGAGGAATGTCATATGGTGTGAGTTTGTCAGTGTGTGAGTGTGAAAACTGACAGAAGGTATGTGTGATCAGAT
>JAPZDY010000009.1:15851936-15861978 GCA_029783645.1 Ctenochaetus hawaiiensis | reverse complement strand
TCAGTACCCATGATCCTCAGCAACCAAAAGAAGACAAAGCCAGGAGCACGAATCAGTGTAATACCAAATTCAGATCACTTTGTTGTTGCAGTCAGAAACAAAACACCAAACAACAGCTGCTGAAATCCTCCAGAATTTGCCCAGAATGCAAAAACTGAATCAATTCTGAACGTCTCACAGTGACAGTGTCCCGCACAGCATAATAACTACTTCCAGCCTGCAATTTAATCTTGTTTAAATATGAAGACAGTGTTGTTTTTTGCCTTTTCCCAATGTTTGGTCCCAGATTGGTCTATCTTAACTTTGATTCATTTCTCTAATGAGAAAATACCAATTAAAAAAAAAAAAGTAAAACTTCAAAATTCGTATAAAAAATGTCAAAGTAATCTGTGTAGAGTTTGATGTTCTGTTGAGTGACAATTCAGTGATGCATCAGAGGCAAACAGATCACTCAAATGTGGAATAATTACAATGTGTGCCTGTTTTAAGCTGGATATTTCTTCATGTTGTATGTTGCTGGTGTTCCACAACAGCTAATTGGAGCCTGTTTTGTATGTTAGTGGTGTAACATGTCATATGATTGATGAGACTGCAAGGGTTCAGGGTCTACAGTCGATAGCACCACTATATCAATTTGTCTTCTGCTCGCCTACCTCCAACCCCCCTACCGACCCAGTCTACACTCCCACACTCATACTAAAATGCTGCTACAAATGCTACAACCGTTTTCAAGCAACATCCACAACAACACCGAGCTGTGCACAACATTTGCAAAGTTACGAGTTTCCCAAAAGGCAGCATTTAGCTCAAATCAGACTGGAAGAGTACAAGATGTTTCCAGGGAATAGATGTTTTTGCAAAACAACAAACATGGATCTGATTAACACACACTCGCCCCTCTCACAAACACAGAAATGTGCAAAATTAATTTGTTTTCAGTGAGTTTTGCATTTTGGTGTAATAACAAAAAATTGTTTGTCCATCTAGTTCTACTGCCACAGACTTTAAATGATAAGTTCAGATACAATCTGTAACTGGTTGTGTTGTTCCTCTCTGCAGTTGGCCAGCCTCTACACTAGTCTTCTTCTGCTGATTTCTCTTGTTGTCCCAGTATGCAAGAACAAGAAAAGAACTGATTTATTGACATATACTTGTCTGACTCAGGTACGGCAGGTACATCCCATTTGGATCTGCTCAGGGCTTCTCTGGAATAATGCTCTGTCCAATTTTCTGCATCTTTTTCCAAAAGTTCATATCCTCATTTTCTGTCTACACATGAATATTGGGATATATAACTCCTTGGCCTGAGCAGTGTAAAGTTCATCTCCCTGTCCATCCAGAAATGTGTTTTTGCTCTTGCACCTCCCATGATGATACTTTCATGACTGTACGCTGTCCAGCTTCTAGGCTGAAGACTGAAATGGGACCAGCTCAAACCTGAGGAACATACACTGAAAGTTTTGGCTAATTTTGGGTCGACTAGAGAGTATAAGCCCTGTAATAACTGCAGTTATTGAGGTGTATTAGCCTTATACACTGAAAAAAATTAACTTAGAAGATTTAAGTTGGAGTAACACCTTTATATGTATTTTAACAGTCCTGTTTAAGCTGAACTAAAACAGTAAATCAACTTTTTCTAACATCCTGTAAACCTGCTGACAGTGTTTCTGGTTGCATGCTGACTCTGTTTGAATAAACTTTATTTTGCATTTTCTAGTAGGACAGAGATGACGAGTCGGATGCATTAGTTAATGTATTTCATCTTGTCCAAACAGTTCACAAAGGCCTGTGTGCTTTACAGCAGCAGCATGCACAGTATATATCTCCACTGTCTGTGTGCTGAACAGGGCTGTGTTTGTTCTTTGCACTCAGGATTAGTAACACAGTGTCTGAGCTATAATGAAAATCAATCAGGATTCAGGCCTGCAGTTACAACACATGGTGACACTTTCATAGTGTACAAAGGCTACTGTGCTGCAGGAGCCATCGTGCTGCTCCTGTAGAGCGAACGGCACGTATTAGATTCAGTATGTTACCTGCATCTTTCAAAGCACTCTGGGAGCCTCCCATCATAACTGGAGCTCGCCCAGTTTCCTAATACAGCTTCTGTCAACTCCGTCCAGTTTTTATTTTTATTGTTTTCAGTTGGTCGCAGGGATGCCACTGCTGTGTGAAGTGCCATTTTTAACTTTTGGTTTTGTATTCGAGTGAATCATGCATTTAAATTATGTAATAATTGCTGAAAATACACCAAATGGTGAAAAAAATCATGGGTCTCATTTTTTTTCTTTTTTTTGTAAACAAATATTGTGAGAGCAAATATTGCAAAAGATGTGATGAAACACAGTTTTGAGGAGCATCAATATTGCTCTCGGTGTCAGTCTGAACATGAAATCTGAAGAAATATCCTCCTTTTGCACACATGCACAAACACATATGCACGATTAGCTGCAGCCAACCAGTAAATATGTTCCTTCTAATTATACTAAGGCTGTACTAATATTCCAAATATCAGCATGATGCAACACTGACGCTGGTCGAGGGAACCCTGCCACTGTGGTGGAGATATTTCACCATGAAGAGAAGGAGGGAAGGAAAATAAAGAAAGAGAAAAGAAAGAAAGATAAATGGATGGATGGATGGACAGGGAGCAAGATAAGAATGAGAGAGGAAAAGAGATTTTGATGTCTTACCCCTGAGCTGGAGTGAAAACAGTATAATACTCCCCATGGGCTGCTGTGAAATAGCACAGTTTAAATGGAAAATGACAGGGGAACTGAGATTTCTCATCTCTACATGACAGCCATGATGGTCAAAATGCAACTCACTTCATCCGTCCACTCCTCCCTCTCCCCAGTCATCTCTTTTCCAATCTATCACCTTCGCTCCCATTTTACTCCTCTTCCTCTGCCTTCCTCTCCCCTCCTCTGTTATCTTCCTCATAAACTCTCCAGCCTGCTTGCCCCCCCCACCTCCACAACCATTCTGGTTTACAACCCCACCTTGCTTGTCAATATGTCACTGCTGAGAAGCTGTCATTTCGTGAATGTTTGTATGCAGCTGCAGCTGTGTGAGGGGCCATATTGCATTTTAAACACATACAGCATGTACTTGTCTAAATGCCAAAATGACCGGCTGTATACAGATCACTGACAAACTCTGCTGCCCTCAGGCTCTCTGGCAGGCTGCTCATAGGGCTGCAAACAGAGATGTTAAATCCTGTCAGGATGTTTTTGAAACAGACAGAAACTGTTTTTTAATATGTTACAGACTTAAAGCTTCATGTAGTAAAACAGTCTTGTTTCATTTTAAAAGCTAAATAAATTTAAAAAATTGGTTTTCTGATATTTTAATGTTCAGTGTGCATGATTAACTGTGGTAAAATGCTAAAAGTGGCACATTTAAGTGTTTGGGAACATCCTACACTCTCTCCTGCAGAGACATGTTGATTTTGTTGACACATTATTACAGTCCAAGTGCCAACAGAGCAGCCTTTATCCAAGAGTTTTATTTTATGACATATAATATTGATAGAGAAAATATTTTAAAAAGTTCATAGAAGTGAAATAAAATCCACTCAGAAGACACGGCTTGAGAGCTCTGAACTTTTGGACTGCATAGCTAAGTTTTACACATTTCACGCAGTAAGTGAATCAAGCAGAGTGGTGTTGTTAGTTCGTGATGCACTTATTGGAAATGGCAATGATTGGCTGCCTCTGCTTCTTCATTACTTTTTAATGGTGAATCACAACCTGGCAGATGTTTTCATGATAAGAAATAACAAAATATAATAACAGAATATCATTTGACTTAAATTTAATGAAATGTCATTAAGAATAAAGTTGCTTTTATATCTTTTTACGCTGTTATTTTGCAGTTGGAAAAGCAGCATTCCTCCTGACAGCACCAGCTCGCCTTCAACACCACACACACGCACACACACACACACACACACACACACACACAAAACTCAATTCAAAGCTCCACTAACGCTGTTTTCTCACAAAAATTGACCTAATTGATGGAGATTCAGACACCATTTTACTCAGTTTGTACTGTAGCGCCAAGCTCTTACGTTAAACTCGACTGATCTATTCATGTGTGTTGACGTGTGTTGGCATCTGCACATACAGAGCCTCAAAAGCAATGCTGTTTATCAGTCATTTAACGAAAAACTTTACATTCAAACAAATTAACATAGCAGCTTAAGTTATTAGATTTGATCTGTAAGGTCTATTTTCAAAATTGGAACTTCATTTTTCTAAATTCTACGGAAACATTGGGAACCAGCGAAAAAATCACTAAAGAGCTGTACAGATCAGTTCACTGGAACATTTCAGTTCGACCCAGGAGTGAGGTGGATGCTGTCAGATGACTGACTGATCTCACTTGCGAGCTGTTGCTCCTCATAAGTTGGAAAACTTTGCAACAGATGTACGAACAGGGGTTTTCTTGATAAACTGACTGTGTAATAAGAATTTACATGGCTACACAATCACCTAGAACAATAACAAAACTTGCTGAAGTGATACATTAACAGGCCTAAAGTCAAACCTGCAAACACCTCTGATGCTCTGTGAGGTTGGTGGTCTCTCCTCTTTCACTTTGAAGACAAGACCAGGACAACTGAGAGTGAGAAATGAGCACCGATACACACAAAACTTTTTGACCATTTTGACTACAACATCCAACCAATCAAAGTGCACTGCAGTGTAAGTATGGAAGTTAGTGAATTTGGACACAATAATAGTCACTTATTCATTCCTGTTTTGCTCTCAGTGAAGGAATGAAAACCCTGGTTCCCACTGAAGCCCATACCTGTCTCTCAGTGCGCAGCTGCACTGATTAACTGTACAGGGTCCTTCCACTCCTCATGAAAGTGGAGCATGAAAGCATAAAAACACAGTTACATAACACAGGGTGAGAGAGAGTGAGAGAGTTTGGGGAAAAACTGAACCAGAAAGCTTTGGAGGGAAAACAGGAAGCACAAAGAGAAAAGCTAAGAGCTAGGAAGAGCTTTTTGTTTCGTGTTGATTTAGACTTTGAATAAATGTTGATGGAGATATTCTATTTAATTTCATTGCAGCGTCTGGTTGTCAGACAGAATATTCTGGCTCTGGCTTAATCTAGCTTCAAGAAAGCTCTTTGTCTCTTAAAATGTAGCAACAATATTTTCTTTGGGTATTTACTCAAAATTGCCAGCTTATATCCGCAAAGTGTTTTGGAGTAATCATCCGTTAACTGCAGCACATTTTCACTTTAATGCTTTTCTTTTCTGCTCATGGCTAATGAGTTTGTCCTTCATTTTGTAATGTTATAGGCAAATTTAAAAGTCAAATCATCTTAATAGCACGTCTGCACGGTGAGATTTAATGTAAACCATCAAGTGATGGATAACAATGTGAAGGTGAGATTAGCTGAGTCGACGCTTAAGTGGCAAAGTCCCTGTTGTTTTTTTTTTTAAGTCAGCCATATCAGTGTTTCCTTAAAGGGATCTAAATAAAGTTTTTGTTTTTGTGCAGTAAACACACATCAAAACAAAAATGATGAAAGATGCACTCATCCTAGAAGTTTTTTACTTATCACAAGAACAAAGCTGTGCATACAAAACCTGTTCTCCTCACAGAGTTTAATTCTCACTGCAGATTCTCAGGCAACACTGAGAAAGACAAATAGGGAAAACATGCAAACTATACAAAATACATTTGTCTCGAGTAACATCAAGAGAAAATGAATCTAAAGGTGCCTATAGATAAAATCTGACATGTGGTTTATGTTTTATTGTGCTCAGCCTCTCATGCTAAATGTTTTTGTCTTTATATAAATGTTTTTTCTTCATAAAATCTCTTCCTTCTTCACCTCTTTCCTCTTGTTTCCTCCTTTGTAACCATCCATTCATCTCTGCACACTTCTCTCTACTCCCTTCTTTTATTCCTTTGTTCATTCATTCATCAATCATTTTTTTTTACTGTCATCCATTAGGTGTGTTTTTCTGTGTGAACCACTATAAAAATGTATAGGCACATTTACATTCCAGCCACATGCTTCCCCTCCTCCCTTCTTTTGTTCAAATGAATGTGATAAATCTTCAGGGAGGAGGATGGCGCTATGCTGCATACATATCATGGCAGAGGGATTAGACAGCAAAGCAGATGTTCACTATTTTTCAATGGAAAACAATGGTTTACACCTTATAGAGCTGCAAGGAGAGCAGAATATTTTGTATGCCATGACAAGAGCTGAAAATAGATATTTATAAGTGAAACATTCTTGTTGCATTTCGAACGATTTAAAAACTGTGGAAATTGTAAGAAATATGGAAGAAACAGAGAGGAAAGGATGGTTCAAGGATGTTTTTCTTACATTTTAAGTGTAGCAAAGGTGAAACATTTACAAAACGGCACCTGTAGCTACCAGCATCACTGCCAATAACCAATAATAAATGTTGGCTTCAGTGCACACACTTAAAAGAGGTTCTTTAACAAAAGTTGCTTCAAACCTTTCAAACCCATTAAATCACAGCTTCAACTCATTTTGTTTAACAGGCAAAATCTTTGCCAGCATCCTTCATGAAAAAAAACCCCTGCTGAGCTGATGTTTAAATAAAATGGTTTAACTTTTGAACGTCATCAAGAAGCATCAGGGGAAATGGCAGAAATGACTAACTGATGTAGGATTGATAAGGCAGAGCGCAGGGAAATCAGACAGTCTGACTGAAAAAGATGCAGTTCAGTTTTTTTACTTTGGCTTGGTTCTGCTACTTTCTACCTAATCACTTATTTAGTGATGAAAGAAACCAGTGGATTGCAATTAAATTTAGAGAAAAGAATCATTTTAAACAAACACTAATACTATATCAGTTTAAATTATAACTAATCCAAACTATAGAAAAGGAATAGCAGTTTGAAAGTGTAAATGATCTGGCTAAGTGTTAATGGCTCTTTTGGCTCATAATATATCTTGTGGTTTATGAAAAATACCATATTGGCAAGTTAGGAAGGGAAAAAAGGTGATTGTCATTGCAGGGGGTTGTTCAGCTACATTACTATGAGCTGCTTTTTGCTTGCTCACTTGTCTCTTCCCTTTACTCTTACTCTTTTATCCATCTCTGCCGGTGGATGATTCCTTAAAAAACGCGTTTCAAAAGGGCGCTTCCACCCGGCTGACAGCCCTCTAACACTTCTGAGAGCTCTTTAGAAGGAAGCCTGCATCTCAGTCAGAACACTGCAAACTGTCAGCAGGAGGAAACTGATGTTACTGAATGATGACAGTGGGATTTGTAGTTTTATCATTACACTGTTCTGTCCATTAGCAGGACAGTAGACCCTCAGACTGATCTCTCTCTCATTTCTCTCTTCAAGAATACAGCCATAGACACAGTGCATGAATAACAATACAGTGAATGGTCATGTGTTTTTAGGTGTTCTTATGCTTTACCACTGACTGGTGGTGGTGTAATGCCAATAAATGTAACAAGGTGCCAACAAGTAGAATGCTGTTAGCAAGGAAACACTGAAGTAAACACTGTACGTTTCAGATTCTTTTTAAGATTATCTCATAATACAGGTCTATATGAATTTATGTGAACTCATAGATGTGTTTTATAGGTAAAAATGTCAACTTTATTTGCAAAAAAAGTCCACAGGGTATGTTCTACAATTTTTTTTGCAAATGCATATTTATTCTTATGTTAAAAACGTGTTTAATACATTTTTAATGCAAATATCAATTTATTATATAAACAGAAAACCTGTCTGAGAGCAGATAAGCTGCAAACCTGTCTTGAACTGTGGTGTGAAGGTACTGTGTTGGTAAACTATTCAGACCAGCCACTGCTTGTTTGTATGTGGAGTCCTCTGCCCGCGTTTGTGTGTGTGTGTGTGTGTGTGTGTGTGTGTGTGTGTGTGCACTGTATCATCATTTCTGTGTGTCCAGGCATTAATTTACCCATGCACAAAACCGCTGAGCATATAATAAACCACTTTCTACTGTTCTCATCCCCTCTTAATCTTTCTGTCTGTCTCCCTCCATCCATCTCCACCTTCCTCTTTGCTCTAAGTGATGTCTATCCCAGCAGCTTAGCTCATGCTAATATCTCCAGCCATTAAGTGGATTTATAGACCTGCTTTTCTATGAGAGCTATAGGAACCTTTCTAAGACTCCCAATCAATGCTCTTTCTCTCTTCAAATAAACCTGCCTAACCTGGTTTTATGAGAGTGAGCTTTGTCAGTTTGTTCGAGCCAGCAACATTTCACACATTTTATTTAAATAGGCATGTAAATATAAAGAAAAATAATCTCAATTTTAATCACTGAACTTGGATACAATTGGATTTATTAGACTTGAGGAGTATTTTGTAGACTATTTTGTTCCGCAGTGAGAAACAAATGAGGGAGACCCAAGAAAGAAGAATCGTGTAATTCTTTAACTTAAGAAGCCAACAGTGTGGAACTGGCGAACCAGCTCCACTGCACATGCGCAGAAATATTCTGCACAATCTTTGCTGTACACCTCTAAATGCTCCAAAAAGTGTCAACAGATATAGATATTACCAGCTTAAAAACAGGAATGTGTCTTGTAGTCTGTTTGTAATTCCCTCAAGCCTATTATAGGTAACATTTCACAATAAAATGTCTAAAAATGACAATAACTGTGGAATAAATTTTGTTGATTATCAGATTTACATTATCTTGAATTTTATAACAATGTTCAAACCTAGAGGAATCCATAGTTTTAATCAGAATAACAGTGCTTTTCACTTTGATGCCTTCCGTTAACTTACAGGGAAACATTAATTACAGGAAGAGGCAGGAAAGGCAGATGTGACCAAAAATACTATAAATAAACTTTGATAAATTACCTTGTGTGTGAACAATTTTGTCGAAGTCAGTCAGAAAGATTTTATCCGGCAAAGGTGACTGTTATGTGATGAAATAAACAAGTCCTATGGTCCTAAGCTACTTGATACTGCATCAAAGGACGTCTTTTGTTTGTGTTTTTTGATTGAGAGACCTCTAGTGGCAGAAATGAAATACTTTAGACTGCTGCTTATATATGAACCATTTTCATTAAGTAATATAAGCGTCACAGATCGGCCCATAGCAATGGATGACCTCTATAACTCTGACGCTGGAGGACACCATGCATGTGTTGGCATCAAAAAATAAAAATCAAATCCTGTTCATGTTCAGAATCAGCTTTATGTACATCACTTCTATGTACATACAAGGAGGTGTTAAACTAGATGTGCTTATATGCCTCTGCATGTTATATGAAAGAAAACAACAGTGAAAGGATGCAGAGTACAAAGACTGCTGCAATATATTTTGAATTATTAATGCAACAGAATATTTTAATGATAATTATAATTAATTTACGTATATTTACATGCCAATGCATGTATACGTGTCTGTGTACAGTGTATACAGCATTTAGATTCAAATGTGACGATGTTCATCCAGTCAGTCATTTTTGAATCATTATTTAAATGTTTGTATTATAATATTGTAACCTTTCCTCCCACAAATATGGAGGTTTAACAACATATAATTCACTGGGTTGATTCACTGTTGAGTTAAAAACATGTTGTTTTATGACCTACTGTCACAACATTGTGTGCACACAATCTGAGGACACGTTTTTGGTGTCTGTTTTCACATCCCATCGTAGATAAGTTAGCCAGCTGGTAAAAACACACGGAATATTCCTTTAAAATGTTTGCCCAAAGAAAGGCAAGATAAAGCATCATCACAAAGCAATGGGAAAAACTGAAAGAGGGCTGGTGAAGGGGGCTTTTCTGAGAAGACGCTACAAGTGTGTGTGCTCATACGAGTACGTGTGTTTTTGTGAGTGTGTGTGTGTAAGTGAATCAGAGGGCAGTTTGTCATGTTGCTGCTCCACAGCCCTGATCCAAGCTGACAGGTGAAGCTAAGCGCAGCTAAACAGCACACGTAACAGAGAGGACGAGAGAGAGAGAGAGAGAGAGAGAGAGAGAGAGAGAGAGAGAGAGAGAGAGAGTGAGAGAGAGAGAGAGAGAGAGAG
>JAPZDY010000009.1:15838471-15851836 GCA_029783645.1 Ctenochaetus hawaiiensis | reverse complement strand
AGAGAGAGAGAGAGAGTGAGAGAGAGAGAGAGAGAGAGAGAGAGAGAGAGGGAGAGAGAGAGAGAGAGAGAGGGAGAGAGATAGAGAGAGGGAGAGAGAGAGTGAGAGAGAGAGAGCGAGAGAGAGAGAGAGAGAGAGAGAGAGGCAGTCAGGAGGCAGTGGAGATAAGGGAAGAATGAGAGTGTGGGAGATGAGGAAAGAGGGATGGACAGAAAATGAGTGCGAGAAATAAAGGAATGAGAAGAGAGTTGTCAAAGTTAGAGAGCCATTAAAAAGAGAAACAGGCAGACGAGAGCAAGATAGAGAGAATGTGAGCAGAATAGAAAGCTTGGGAAAGAAAGAAGTTGAGATTAACTGGTGAAAGAGACTGGTTTTATCAAAACAGTGAACTGTGCAAGTTAATTTTTCATACCATCACTCCATTAATCTATCCATCCCTCCCTCTCCTCCTCTTTTCATGTGCCCCTTCATTTCTTTCACTTCCCCCTGGAATATCGGTATGTGGACATTTGGACTGATTGAAAGTTTCAGATGGTTCTTTCTGCAGCATTATTTTCAGTGTTATACACAATTCAATCACATTAAAATCAAAGTGAATTATAATTATTGTTTGCTAATTTGTCTGCATATTTTAAGTTATTGGGGTTAAAGAGAAAAAAAAGCAGGAAGTGGAAATGCTATGAAGAGGCAGATATGCAAAACTTGTTAAAAGGTGTGTTGCTAACGGATATTGGAGGAAATGTTTTAAAAATGACAAGAAATTAAGTTATAATGTGTTCAGTTAGCACCTACTCAAAACTACCTTTAATTTCCTTTGCGCTCCTTAGAATCACATTTTTGAAACCTTTAAAAAAGTCAGGACAAGTGAGGTAAAGCGGCCTAATATCAAATTACACTCTTCTTAGTAAGTGAAAGTTTGTTAATTTGAAGAGAATTATATCTTTCAGAATAATAAGTGGGTAGAAAGACAAAAGAAAACTGCCACACAAGGAGAGAGAGGAGTTCTAGGGAATGAATGCAGAGTGAGATTATAAATGAAATGGACCCTCTCAACACATCGGAAGATAAATCGACGTATGAAAGATGATGCAGACAAAGACGGAGGTTGAGAGAATGGACAGATGGGGTAACAGGGATGGAGAAAAAAAAGAGTATAGAGGGAGAGAGATGTGTTTGGATGAAATTAGAAGTCAAGTCAGACAGGTTGATAGATTAGAGTCATTGATGCGAGCCAACCTGTACTCCCTGCACTCACTCAAGTGAGGCCAAGAACACACTCGTTGTACATGTGTGTGTAAGTGTGTATGTGTGTGTCTGATTTCATGACAAATGAGGAACAAGATTTGGCTGCGAGACCTGCTTATCCATTAGTATATTATACCGCATTGTCCTTGCACTCTGTGTGTGTATGTGTGTCTGTGTGTGTGACAAACTACATATCGCATATAGCTTTGATGTCTGTGTTCAAGGCTGAACTTTGAGCTGAATGCACTGTGAAGGGAAAATCCCTGCATGAGTGAACGTGTGTTATGAGCTAAACACAGGTTGACTCCTGGCTCACACTCCTGTTGTGCTGCATTGCAAAGCTTTTATTAATGTTGCTCTCTGTTGCATTACTTTGCATTGCATCAAACTTATTGTACTGCGTCAAAAAGATTAGAGGCCAGTTGTTTTGTTTGAACTGTGCGAGCAGTACAGCTACAGAATTAAGTGTTTGGAGATTAAAGGCTGCAAGAGTGAAAAAGTAACACATCTAGCTGCAGTGGCCAGTAGAGTGGCATTGTAAATCGCTGTGAGACTGTTGGCAAACCTCTGGTGCTAAGTTAAGACTGTTATCTGGGGTATACAATATCTGGTCCAAAAACTGTGGAAGCAGTGCAGCTTTGAAGTGGCAATAATTCACATTTTTCTATCAAAAACTGATCAAATAATTTTGTGAAATGTATAAAGTCTCTCATCGTGACGGACCCGCAGAGAATCATCACATCCGCTTGTTCGACTTCTTTTCAGCTCTTTGTTTTGATTTTCTGCCAGGCAACTTTATTATTTTGTTTTGCTCTCACTGCTCTGGTCACGTCACTTTAGGCTACAGCAGGCACTAGTTTAGAAACTCTAAAAATAACTGCACGCTACCTGCTCAGAACCAACCTGCACACAGTTAGTGACTACCTGAGGAACATGGAAGAGCATTCAGCAGCTAAAGTATCCCTCTCAACAGATTTGAAAGAAATGAATACTGAGCATGCATCCATGGAGCGGTCTCAGCACTTCAGTTGAATGTGTCGTTGCCTCTCGATATTGTTTTGTTGAACACATGAATGCGTAACTGTTTGCTAAAAAGTTCCACCAACATTAAATGTCATAAAATGTGAGTTTTGTGCTCACTGCTAGTGTCTGCTGCCAAAAATATCAATATTATTTCAACATTTTGGATAATAAACTCATTTGTTTTCCTGCAGAGAGTTATATGAGGAGATTAATACTACTTCCATGTCTGTGCTGTAAATATGAAGCTACACCCAGAAGATCGCTAGCTTAGCTTAGCACAAAGACTGTAAAGGGGAGAAAACAGCTAGCCTGGCTGTGTTTAAATTACAAAATGTGCTTTGCAGTTTTAAGCCTCAGCAATAAACATATATTATCTGGTCTGTTTAGTCCAACAAATTGTGTATCATGGCGAGTTTCATGCCTGTTACTGTCACTGAACTTTCTGCTGGTTGCCTGATAACTGTCACTGATCTCCTCATGTAACAGTTAGGAAGCCAATACGTTTATTTTCCAAACTTTGGATGTTTTTTTTGAACATGTCTGATTCATTTAATGATATTATCTCTGATTCAAGGACAAAAACAAAACATAAATGGGTTCTGGATTATAAATCTGGCACGACATGATGCCAATATGATGCCAAAAACCTAAAACACAGATGTGGAGATGTGTTCTCATGCATCAGGTGTTCTGGGTGTCTAATCAAGCTGTGCATGCCTCCATTGATAGTTCACATCACTGGCTGACCAGCTGCATCCCCTTAGCCACAAATAGCACCCATCTGGGGAGACACAGAGCTGCTACATCCCGATGCTGATGCAGATTGCAACAAAAATGAGCACAGTTAAGTTTGCCATGCAGCCATTCATCTTCTTGTGTTTTTGCTTCTTTTTTTTTTTTTTAGTTGTGTGTGTTTGTGCGGGTCTCACCTTCCTGAACTGAGCAAACAGCTCCCAAGGCAAATGACCATCACACTGGCCATGTGTCCACGCCTGCGGTTGTAATCCAAGGTCACTTAACTTCACAGTTCACACACCATGAACATTTACTAGAGCATGTCACTGCACACAGATGATAGAGTGATGTGGTATTACTAATTCATCAATGCTGCCCTTACCGTGACATTTTTATAATAATGACATTTACAGGTCGTGTTTTTTAGCCCACATTGTTGCGTCCATAAAACAAAAAATTGATCTCACTGTCCATGTAAAGTGTGAAGAGGGTGAATGGTTGGTATGGTGACCCTACTGGCTAAATCCAGTGGAAGAAACAGCAAAAGTTAAAAGTTTTTTAAAGCTCAATATGATAGAAATAAAAAAAGCTTCAGCACATCACTGCAAGTCTAAAGGTTTAATATTAGAGACTCATAAAGAAAAAAACAATTAAATAACAGTGGAGTTGCTTAGTGTTGCATTAGCATATTCTATTCTGTTTAATGGAGACCTTCAGTGACTTCAGCACTTTTCCAATGAGTGGCAGTTTAGACTCTGATAGATATCTGATAAAACAGATCAATAATCTTCTTTCTATCTCAGTGTAATGATTGATGATGTCGAGATCATGGCATGATGAGTACCTGTATCAATAATGTCAAAAGCCTTCACAGGATGATAAATATTCTGCTGACAATGTGTGTGCATGTGTGCCTGTGTGTGTGTATTCATGCGTGGGTTATGTGTGCGTCACACTGATGAATGTTTGAGAACAAATCCCTTGAGGAGAATGAATCTTTGTGCGTGTGTGTGTGTGTGTGTTTGTTTCTAAAATAAAGATGGCCAAAAATAATGAGTGCAGGCAGTGACTCAGAGGTTGACATATGGTATTTTCTGTGACATCATCTTCAGCAACGCCACAGCATCATCACTGAGATCCTGCCAGCGACTGGTTCACGTGGCTCCCAGCATGCTAGCTCTGAATTTGTTAATTTTATATTTTTGTTTTACTGCTGAGTCCAGACATGTAAAAACTTGTGAATCAAAGTCAGCAAAGTTGTTCATTGTCATTACTGTAACATTTTTGGAGACAGCAAAATGGAGATGAGAAGACCAGTGACTTACAGCATGATGTTGCATTAACATTACACAGTTAGCCTCACTCTGCTTTAGAGTAATACACAAACACACTATTCTCAGTAAATCATTAAATCCCAGCAGTCATTAAAAACTCTGCTGACCCGGCATTACAATGGCATATAGAAGGAGGATGCTAGGTGAGCACTGCATGACCTGATTGTTCAAAAAACTGGATTTCCACTCCCTTTTTTACTGAAATACTGTCCCCTTGTTTTTTCAGTTTGTTGCAGCTTTTTTTTCTAGTGGAACTACAAGTACATATTTCCATATTCTACATATTCTACATATTTCCATATTACTTTTTTCCTAGGAACTGATTAAGTTTTGCTAATATTACTAGCAGTGGCATAACATTACTGACTGTGAGTTTTCTGCTCATAAGTACAGCAGGTCAAGCAGTTAAATCAATTTATGAAGAGAACATGGTTCGGCAGCAGAGGACACCTTGTCTGTGTGAAAGATACATGCAAGTCACCGAATATGATTTGCATAAAACATTTTGTCAGCATTTTCCACTCTCAGGTATGTGCCAGTGTTTCTTCGGCAGGCTATTAGTTTACTTATCCAACATTAACAGCATTTGCTAGTTATTGGCAACAAGTACATTTCATCTTATTTATATTACTTGTTTCTGTGTGTGTGTGTGTGTGTGTAAAAAAAAATAGTTTTCATTGTGGTTTTCACTGGCAAGTACACTGCTATTTTAGGTTTTTCTACAATGTGCCTTGCTGCCACTAAAGGAAACCTGATCCTGATCTTAACAAAAATGTCTGCTGGTCCTCTGAATTTGGACTCAAGTTAAAGATTTGCAGCTATAAAAATGGACATTAAATAATATCACAAATAATAACAGAAAGGCTTTAGAAATTTCATTTTGGAGGGAATGCTAAAATGAGGTTATACCCAAAATGTTTAATGTCCTCAATGCATATTTAAGAGTTATATCTTTGGTTCTGAACATTGCCTCTCAATATTTCCCAAAAGGAATACAGTGTTTTTGAAATAAACCCCTCCTATTTAAGGTTACACACATGTGTACACACACTCATGCAAGTGGATGAGAGACTATGCATGAACACAAACAGACCCTGGCATTGCAGGCACTCAGCTATGCCAAGGGACATTATTTGGCAGCTGTCAGCTCTAATAGGAGTATAGCTGGGTGGGAGACAGATCCAGGCTCTGTACCAAGCCTACAAGGGTGCACTATCTGGCAGCTACAACATATCTGTGTGTTTGGCGTGTGCATGTGTGCACGCACTTACGAGTATGCAAATGTTTGTGTGTCAGAGGCGCTGGTATTTCAGACCCCCTCTGAGATAATGCATGCTACCACTTGTGCCTCTACAGTGCCCATTTAGCCTACTATCTATCTGGCTTTGTGTGTGTGTTGCCATCCTCTGACAGCAGAGGTGGGATAAAGTGCAGCGAATTACTGATGAAGAGAGACTTCAAGTGTTGCCTTTGACATTTCATAGCACCGCAAGACAAAGAGAAAAAGGGAGAGATGAAGAGATGGATAAACTACACATACAAATGCACAAAAACACGCGCAATACATCTTTCTGCCTTATTCTCTTGCTCACAAAGACTTAATTTTTCTTTTTCTAAACAGCCATTTGGAAGTTTAACTTAATTTACACAACAATCAGACCCTTAGAAAGAGCTGCAGAACTGCTCATCACAACCAACATGAAGGAGGATGAAAATCCAATGTAGTATTGAATAAACAGGAGGGAAATAGTAATGAATTATTTGTTTTTGTGTTTAGTTTTGGAATCTCACATTTATAATTAAAAGTGATCTATTCTCTGCAAGAGGATTTCAAAAACAACCAGAAAAATGTTAAACTAATGTAGCCCAGACAAACCCAGAGGTTGGTGAATTAGCAAAATTTTTGTTTGGCTCCTAAGGCTGTTTACAAATGAGCCACAATCTGATTGGATTAAACTCCCAGCATTCGTGTCTGAGCTGTGGATGCTGTTTGACTGCAGTAACATAATGACCACTTTCTTTCAGAATCAGAAGATGTGTTTTCTTGTCCAAATACCTTAAACTCTGTTTCGTAGCATTGGGACTTGCGGCCATATTTTTTCCTGTTTTTTGCTGTTCTTGCACGTTTGCTGCTTTAGCACCCAACATTGCACAGTGTTGAAGTCGCAATAACAACTGTGACTTGTCAAAAACAGCTACTCATAGCGCCCCCCAGCTAATTATCTGCTTCAGTTGACTAGTAGATTAGATGACTCTCCTGTAAAACCAGACCCTATTGTGTGGCTATTAACTTGCATACACACTACTGCCTTGTTGGTGTGCTTGTTTAAAAAAATCCCATTCCCTGCCCCAGAGGATTTTTTTAAATCATTTGTAACCACCACACATACACACACACACGCACTATTCCCACCCACTGTAACCTCTCTAAATTACCACCCATGAGAATTAAAGGGTGAGTCACTCCTGTGTGGCATCAATTAACTCCCTCTAGGCACACACTGTAGGTAGGACAGCAGCAGCTCTTTGTGCCTGTATGTGTGTGTGTGTGTGAGTGTGTGTGAGTGTGTGTGCAGTATGCAGCCTGTTTTTGGTGTGCATGTGGGAGTGTGTGAGCCCATGTGTTTTTTGAGTTTATGCAGGTTGGTCGGGGGGCATGACTGTAGGTGGCAGGCAGCCTCAAACACACATACAGCACCACAGTCTGAAAACAGTGGGGTCGTATCCCCATGTTCAGTCCCATGTCAGGTTACAGGCCCCTGCGATCCTCTGTGGGGGGCCTTGTAATATAAACTAACCTGCTGTGACAGTGAAGAGTGATTCAGCTACAAAATGCTGTGTTGTAGACCCAGGGGAGTAAATGTGTTTGTGTGCTGCAGTGTGTGTTTGTATGTGTGCGTGTGTGTGTGTGTGTGCGCAGAACAATACTGAATGTCTTATTACAAGGCCTTGGGGTGTTTTTCTCACTTTATTTTTAGCATGAAACACTGTCTGACAATTGAAAACAATAGCGCACATTTTGTTATATAGTCAGGACAAGACTACTGCAAAGGTGTGATATACGAACACAATGGTTCTGAAACTTTTTCATGCCAAGGACCCCTAAAGTGACTGAACAACAGACCCCTGTTTGATAAGATTTTGTCCTACAGTTCCCATCTGTTACAGTTTGTGTTTAGGTTGTTTGAATGCAAAAAAGTGTTTGAAACTTAGATCCAGAATAGTTCTTTATTCTGTCATCTTGCTACATCTGGATGAAATCAGAAAATAAATTAATTCTCTTTTTTGCTTGGACCTCCCAGAACTCTGGAGGTATACTGACCCCTCTTTGAGATCCACTGAACTAACAAACACAAACTATTCCAAAAAAGTGTTTTTAGTTTCACTGCGCTGATAAATGATTTCACAATGAAATAAATGTCTGCCTCTCTCCTTAGGAGTTGTAATACAATGTGTTTGGGCTGAACAACCCAAAAAAACAAGACTCTTTAGTACTTGCAAATTAAATTCCATCACAATCTGCTCACTCATTGCTGTAACAGATTTTTTTATGCAGCTGAGTAAGAAAGAAAACAAGCCAGCGAGTGAGGGAATCACTTAATCATGCTGGACTCTTAATCTCTCTTTTGAGTTTTCTGTCATGTCACAACAACAAAACAATAAGTGCTTACAAGAGCTCATAAAGTGAGCCTGTAGCTGAGCTGCTGGAGGACTGAGTGTGGCAGAACGCTGTTCAAGGGCACATTTGAAGCTGCAGCAGAGGAAAGGACAATAATCATCCATGTAAATTTTAAGAAATAGAAGTTATATAATGACAAAAGCAACGGTTTCTTACTTGTTTTTGCTTTTTCAAGTGCTTGTTTCTAATGAGGCAATTTGAGAAAAAACTTGACACTTATCATAAAGACCTATCTTTTTTTTTTTTTTTAAATCAGTCTGCATCAGCTTGAATCTATAGTTAGTTATAATCTGAGAGTAAATGACTTGTGTGTCATAAGGGAATTTTGAAGCGGTCTGATGGGATGACAGTGTGGTGCTTATATGCAGACATGAATGGTTCAGAGAGCATAAAGTCAACCAATTTCAGTTTCCCCTGACTTTTTTTCCAACATCCCTGAGAACTTGAGTCGGTTGGTTTTGAGTGAAAGTCACAACAGCTACTCAATCTGTTGTCACTAAATGTTCCCCTGAGCTTACAATAAGTTTGGTAAAGCCTAGACTTTTAGTTTAGTGCCACCAAGAGGTTACTATTTACAATTGTCCAATACTTTATCTTTTCACAAAATATCAAAAATAAAATGACATTCCCATGAACCTTAGTTGAAGTTGCTTATGTAGGGATTCTAACATGCTAAGTTGAAATGGTGAACATAGTTAAATGTATACTGGCTTAACATAATTTCGTTCCTCATTAGAATTGACATTATTTGCATATTAGCATGCTGACATTAGCGTTAGCTCAAAACAAAACAATGACTATTTACAGCCTTGTTGAGCTGTTAGCATGCTGGAGACTTTTTTCAAATCTTTTTCTTCAATCAAATATAACTGTGATACTGTATATAAAAAAGGTTTAGCTTTCACTCATTTAGAGGGCAGAACCTATTAAGATAATGCTGGGATGTCACAATCCAATCAAATGCCACATGTTTCACCCCTGAGATAGTTCATGTTGCATGATTATGAGCACAGTTTTCAGAGACTAATTGTTTTTCCTATAAAAGTCTGAATGATCACTAAATGCACCCAACTGAAAAACTTCCATGGTGGTAGATGGAAGACTCCATTTGAAACAGTTACCACACGTACTGAAACTGCCTCACCGGAAAACATGCTTGTTCTCAGTCAGTGGGCTCACAAGGACATTTAAATTGTCTCTGTGTTCATTTAGAACAGCTCCCAGGCTGCTGGGCTTTTTAAGTTTATAACTTTTCTCAAATCTAATTTTGAGGGATATGAAAAGTAGCTTGTAGGTTTTTATATATTTTGTTCTGTCATATTTAACAAGTCTCAGTCAGTACAAAGCTGAACATGTAGTGTTTCAAACCAGTCAGACTGCCTGGAGATGTTTCTCTTGAGTTTTCGCAAAGTTCCAACAAAACCAGGGGGATTTAAACCCACTGTGGCAAGTATTTAATGCATTTTTGCTGAATTGTTTGTGTTTGTGAATTTGGCGTTATGTCTGTGCATCAGCTTTTATTCATTATTCAATTCATATCCTGTCTTGCATTGCAGGAAAAATCCATTTTTTAGTCATTTAATTGGAAATGAGGCTCAACGGACCTTGTGTGGATGCAAACCTCATGAAATTGATTAACAATATACAATCCAGAGAACAATTCTCCGTAAAATTTAATGATGCAGAGTTTCCAATTTGAAGAAAGTTGACACAACTTTAACAAAACAGTCTTTGTCTTTCACTTGTAGATGGATGACAAAGAAAATCTTTCAGGCAAACAAATTTTATCTGTTTTAAGAGGAGTGCAGTATGAGCAGAAACAAAAAGCAGTGGAAATTGCTTTAAAAGTCACAATGAAACCAGGCATGAGGGACTCATATGAAGATCAAAACGGTTTGACTTTGCAGTGTCAAACTTCATGGTTGGCTTTCCCAGCATGCACTTGTGGAGAACACCCTGCACAGAGGCTGCTTTGTTTCTCTACTTAGTTCAAGTAACACAGGCACAATGCTGCTGAAACAATAACAGATTAACATAATGATGAAGTAAAATCAGATTAACTGATAACACTGATAAATGATAACTTTACTAGCCACTAGCATAGCCTTTTGCTACATCAATGTAGCACCGTCCATCACCTCACACACCTACCATAAACTCACAAGACACAGATTTCAAAAAGGATAGCAAACAGGAGAAAAGATATCCTGAAGTTTAGCCTTTAATATTAGTCAGTGTATTAAGGAGAACTGGATACAGTGTCAGTAGAAAGGCCTTACTCATATCTATTTGCTCAGTGGAGCTTGAAGCCAAAAAAGTTCAGCATCTGAGTGATGTAAGTGATTGGGCCGTCTACATAGCTTTCAGGCCCATCCAGCTGCAGAGCCAGCTAACTTCTGGTTTAGCTCTCTGCTAACTTTAATGGGGAATTTTATTCCATCAAATGAATCAAATTAAAATAGTAGAATGGGCCACATTTAGGTGGTTTTAACATTAAAAAAAATTGTATTACTTCTCTCTCAATACATGCATATGCAGATTTTGGATCCCGCTGCATCACATGCCTGTAATTACACAGTTTGGCCACTATGTTAAATTGACTTCAAAGCCTTGTGCACTTCCTGTGGGCTTTTTTATACTCTGGCAACAAAACAACAGAAAAAAACTGTGAAAATAACTCTGATGACCATTCCAGTTATTTTGACAGGCTTTGACAAATCTTCTCCAGAGCCACAGAGGACGATCTGTGATTGTTTTCAAAGGCTGAGCAGTGCTCTTTTTGATTAGACATGAGTTTATGTGACCATATTACAAAGCCAGTTTTGCTACTGACCAACTTGGTCATTAGAGATATTAGAGATAGGAATACTTTAAATGTTTGTAATAAAGTATTACACATACATAGTAATTTCATCTTGACATTTCCTGAAAATATTTCAAATCCTTCTTTAGAGAAAACAGAGATTTACCTCATCAACTTCATCTCAATTTATAAAAAAGGCTTTAAAACCACTGAGTCTCATTTTAAAGAGCAGATTGGTTTAACCTTTTTAATTAATCAGGTTTATTGCCACATACCTTCTTTTGGCGTGGTAACAATAAACATAGGAAGGGAAAGGGAAAAGGAAAAAGTACCAAACATGGACTGCAGTATGTGCTGTGTGCTTTATTGTGTGTGTGGGCCTAAAACATACTGCCTCCTCTGTCCTCCTTCATACTCTTATTCATATCTGTGCTGGAAGTGTGTGTTGTTTGAAGTCGCTGTATGTCAACACTTACAGCTTCCACCCTTATCACGACAGAGCCAGATATCCCTCGGCATATAGACTGGGTGGATGCTATTCTGATCTGGGGTTCACATAATATTTAAATCAATACTGAAGTGGTGCAGATTTTCTTTTTATTTTCAACATTTTGGGCATTCGGCTGTGCCTCTATCTCATGCAACACAGCAGCAAGAGTGCAAGATGCCTGAGTGCAGATTTTACTGACATTTCACAACATTTTTTGAGCTGATAGCAAACACCGATGTCTTCTTATCACTCTGTATCATTTCAAGAGTGCCAATATTGTGAGTCAGAAGAGTTTCCTTAGAGATTATAAGAAAATATTAAAGGATGAGTAAAAGTATTAAAGAAAGAAAGGAAGGAAGCAAAGACAGAAAGAAAGAAAATAGAAATTAGACCAAAAAGTGAGAGACTGAGAGATTTAAGACAGACCAGACAAAATGACAGAAGAGTGCAAGGGAGGCAGATCAGGAGAACAGAGAGGAGAAGAAAAAGAGAGAGACGGAGGGTTGAGGAAGAAACACAAGATGAGATAAAAGACTTGTAGTGACAAAAAAAATGAACAAGGGAGAAAGATAACAGGAGGATGGGGAGTCAGACTAGAAAGTTGTGAAGATAATACAGACAGGATTAGAAGAGGAGATAAAGAAAGAGAAGACGTTTCCAGGGAGAAAGAGGGTGTCAAGAACAACAAGCGCTCAACAATGGGGCTCCTCAGCATTCTGAAGGAGACGCGAGGAGGAGACGCAGAGCGGGTGGGAGGGGAGACGAGGGAGTGACAGAGATACAGCTTCAGCTCGCTTTATTACCGCCGAGAATGAAAGAGGGTGGGGAGAGTGGAAGACAAATGAAGTAATGAAATGGAAGTGGACAGATATTGATGAGATGAGAGAGAGAAATGGATTGTCTAGCAAGCAGAAAATGCAAAGAACAATTGAGATGCATGTGTGGGTACAATGTATGTGTTCCTGTGGCAAATATGGCCGCACTTTCCAGATTGGGGGACACATTATTGTCCTTGCATCTCCATCAATGCACCAATTTCCCAAAGCGAAGTTTCATTATGTCCTCAACCTTTGTGGTTTTACTGTAAAGGGTAAATTCCATTACCGAGCTTACACGTTGTGTCACGTTATATGTCAGAAAACATGATTTTCATCTCAGCGTGGGTCTAATTTCAAACTAACTTTTTTATTGATTTTAACTTTAACCTGAGGAGGTTTTGCTGATGCTGTGTGTTTTTCAAGGAGCTGCCCTGTACAACCAGACTCCAGTCGACTGGAGCAGCTGAAGGTTCCCTAACGGCACCGTGGCAATTAAAGAAACACCACATTCATTTCAGATTTTTCCTGCCTGTTTTATTTTTATTCTGTACTGGAGTTTGCAGTCACTGATGTAGACAGGCAAACCCATGAACGCTACTCTACCCTCTAAACAGCACTGAGGGGCAATTTATTTTTTTCTGTCGAGTGGTTAATTAATTGTACTGCATAAATGGGAGAGCATGTGTCCTCCCTGTCCAACTAATTAGTTTGTTTCTGTCTCGGCTGAATATTTGAAAAGTTCACACACTTGTTGTTTAGTCAGATTTGGTGGACGAGTAACTCATTAAGACAAAAACAACTGATCACGTATTTGGCCTGTTTGCCAACATCTGACAAAATCCCCTGACTCAAAAAGCACAGTAACTTACATTTCACTTACAGGAACTTTAATTAGAAACTCTACCTGGTAAATGCCTTCAGTTAATAACACAAACATTTTGTGATGAGAGCCAAAAAGACTGTTTTCACTCTTAAGTCACACTCTTCATTAGAAGCAAATACATTCCTTGGTCCAACACTAGTGGATTGTCCCTTTAGGTAATTCAGTGTAATAAATGGCACATTTGCATAGCTATGATGGAGTCATACAGTAGGCATGAGGCTAAATGTCATAAGTCATCTGCACCAGGTCAGTATGCCATTGCATACTTGTACTGAATCAGAATCAGAATCAGAATCAGAATATTTATTGTCATTGTCACAAAGAACAACGAAATTACGTTGGAGCATCCATACAA
>JAPZDY010000009.1:15825828-15838371 GCA_029783645.1 Ctenochaetus hawaiiensis | reverse complement strand
TTTTCTTCCTTCATTTGAGAACAAATGACTCAAACATTTAAAAAAGGAAACATATTAATCTTCTCAGTTTGTGCTGAAAACTGTGTTACATTGTTCAGATGTTTATGTTTAGGTGCTTACTGCTCCCATGATATGAGATAAACATTTTACAGCAGGTTAATGAAAAGGAAGTTGCTCTACTGCATTTTAGAAGGTTTATGGGTCTCTTGATAGCAGCTCTCTGATTTGTTTACTTTATTGCTTTAATTTGCTCGTCAATGGCAACATGCTGGAACTGAGCGCTCTCTTATTTTTAGACCCTATTTATGTAAGCAAATACTGGAAAGTTTAAAAAATCTAAAGTCTTTGAGGTGAAAAATGGTGGATAAAATAAATAAAAGTAAAGCCTCTCATCTGAGCAGATCTTTGTAGAGCAGGTGTTGTTATTTTGGCCTCTGTATTTTCTCTTAATATGCTGAAAAACAGTGGCAAGAAAAACTTGGAAGCTGACACTCTGAAAGGGCAAGTAATATCTTTCAATTTCCACAAGTGTTGTTCACTGCCGCCATTAAAGTGCAATTACACAAATGACAGTGATGCAACTCTGTAAAAGGCACACAATAAAGTTAATCAAACTGAAACCACAGCTTGTTCAAAAAAGAAATCCTCTTTCTCTTCTGTCTTGCACAGACAAAAAAATAAAATGCATCAGCTTGAAGTAAAATACAGCAAAATGTTGCAAATTTTTAACTTACAATCTGTGAAAACAGTCCAACAGCAGACTTTAAACAATAAACTGTCCACCATTACTGAAACATAAGATAACAGTGGATTGACAGACCAATGGATCCTCACCTTTTTCTAGCAGTTGTACCTCCTGCAGTCCTGTCACATAACCTCAAGTACCTCATCATCAGTTCGATCACTTTCCATTCTTATTTTTCTATTAATGTTGGAAATCTATAAACAATTTATCCATTATTTTTAGCTGTTTATAATTAAGACCATCCATTATTTACATACCTGCTGGGCTCACTGCTATTTGTATGTTACTATTTTAACGTTTAATGTTTGTCCAACATGCATTTTTTTTTTCCATTTATCAATAATGTTTGGCAAAATATATAAATTGTATCCACATAACTTATACCTAACTGTTTATCCATCACTTTTTAAATATTTTGACCATTATTCACTATGTTAAGTGAACTATTTTTAGCTTAAGCAATCTGTTTTAACAGAAAAACATTTATTTTTAAGAGTTTCTTTAAGTTAACTGTGTGGACTTACTTGCTGGATTTAGGCTGCAGTCGACCAGCTTCCTTCTGTCTGAGTCCTTGTTTGCAAGCTGCAGGTTCTGTTTGCCGCTTAAAGAGTTAAATGTGCTTGTTTCTGCCTGTGTTCCAGTTTGGCATCAGGACTTGTTCAAAGGCATCACACAATAAAAGACGGCAACAGGGAAAGTTGCTTTATATTTTATAGATGATTGATGCTCCCAGTTGGAGAGCATCCAGAAATCCATCCTTTTTATCCTCATTTCCACTGTTTTGAAATTTAATTCTGTGTGTTTTCTGTTTGGGTTTGTTTGTATAGTCTTGATGAAAGCTGGTTTGGATGTTTTCAATAATGGATTTTAACAGTTAGTCCACACTGGTGTTTGCATCTTCTTCTTTTTTAAATCTTTTATCATCTTTCTCAATCTGTCCACACAGTCTCTCAAACACACTCCCTTCAGTCCTCTTTCTTTGTTTAGACACTTTTGATGCCTGCAGTCAAGTTTGTAAGACAGTTTGTTTAGTTTTTTTGTCTACATTTCAGTTTGTATGCAGCACAATTTGACAAAATGCGTAAATGTGTGTATTTTGCTTCCTCCTCCAGGACTCTGACGGAGCTTTTGAAGCAGCCAGGGGAGGCAGGAGTGGTCGATGGAACCGGGGTTCATCACCCTATAGGGACAAATGGCATCTCAGCCAGGACGCTACGCTCCAACAATGGTAAGTCCTCTGCGTGTGTCTGTGAATTTGCATCCAAGGACACTGAGCTGATTCAAAATGAGTGACAAATAAAGTTTGGCAGTTGTTTAATAAGTGATATTTAAAGTATTTTCCCTTAACTGTACCCTAATTTGTCAAGGTCCCTCTGTTGCCCTGTGGTGACCCCAACTTACAAAATCATGCTTGTATTTTAAAGTTGAAATTGTGAGCTAAAATAATTGATTAATTGTATCAGCTAGCCAAAATTATCAAGAGCACATCACAAACAAGGGGGTGGATTAATTAACAAGCCTGTGAAAAATCCACTGTGACACACCTTCTTCATGCCCTTTAACACCCTCACAAACGCAAACACATGAGTACTGAACTCAAAGGACAGTGAAGACTTGAGTTTCACCTGAGGATGTTTTTCATGTACACACACCTCTTACAGACCCCTTACATGCAAAGGACATATATGAATCTCTGTATCAAAATTGCCCTTGCACCCATTCACAGTGACACACACGCAGAGGTCTCACTCTCTGTTTGTGTCTCTCTCACACATAAACACAAGCACACATGTGTCATCCATAGGCAAGGAGTCGCAGGGACAGAGAGGTCATATTTAATTAAGATGTAATTAGCTGTGTTCCAGCTCCAAACCCACAGAGGGAACGCTGTGCGACCCATCTGTCTCCCTCTTTCTCTGGACACTTTCACCACACACATACACACACACACACACACACAAACCGTGTGTATATACAGTACATGCTCAATATAACCCTGTGCTCCTTCAGTGGATTGAGACTGAAATTAGTGGCCATATTTCCTGAGGGCTCATTTGTGACAAGACTGATGGCATGCTTTAAAGGACAAAGGTCCCCGTTGCCTCATAGTTTGGTCCTCATAATCAGGCGCAGCAGGAAAAATGTGAGCCATTCTTTGGTCCACTTATTTTCTAGTGTCCAGACTGAGCTGTGTTACAGTTTGGTACTGAAGATGAACGTCACCACCATATTCCACTTAATCTGATATCTGTTTATTCACCAAAGCAGGCATAAAGCTGGTTTATATGATATCAATAAACATGATTTACTAAAGAGAGCTACTGTATCGAACATACCATCACAGATACAAAGATACAAAGTTACTGCATAAATCATATGGGATCTGGGCCATAAATAAATTATTATGATGTAAAAAATTCTCATTTCACACTGTCACAGATGCACACACTTACACATGCAGTATTTATTCACACATAAAGACAAAAGGAAAGTACAGATGCTTCCTTTACTTTTATCTTCCCACAACGGCAATAAACAAGTTCTGGCCTCTTTTTCATGCTGTACTGCGCTTATTAGCACTCGGCTTTCTTCTGTTTTTCTTTCCCTTTGTCCTCACATTTCTTTATTCCCCTGCTCTTAAATCTCCTCAATTACATCCCTGGCTTTCTCACATTATTATCTCTCGTTATTTTTCTGTAGTCTTCAAAATTAATCCACTGAATCAGTATCTAATCAGCACCATGCAAATGCAAGTTCAGTATGATAGTGTTTTTTAGCATTTCCACTGATATTTATTCAGGTATTTAATGCATGCTATATAACTATCTTTTGATCATTGCTTCTTAAAATCTTGTGTATTAAAAAAACAAAAAAAGAACCTGTAAGAATTCGGCTCCATCTTGTACCTATAGATATTTATGTTTACTCCAGCACTCAAACCTTATTAGTATTAAGTTGTGTTTATCATTAGTGTCCAAAGGAATCACTTCATTTTTATTGTTAAGTAAAGTTTTCCCCTGTCCTCTCTCTGCCAGCTTTAACTATGTAATTAGATGTAATGACACACACAGGCAGTAAATTTCAAGCACTTAGGTTATACAAGAAGGAAGAAGAATTATTTGAGAGTGTTTCACCACTCAGAGGAGCAAGAAGAGCAGAAGAAGAAAGAGGGACAATGAATCATGCAGTTAAAAAGATAATAAAAAAGGAAAATAACAGGGGAGAGGGTGTGAGAGGTGTGAAGGAAGGGATAAACAGGGCAGGCATAAGGAGGAGTGTGTGTGTGTGTGTGTGTGTGTGTGTGTGTGTGTGTGTGTGTGTTGGAGGGGCTGAATGGGGGTACAGGGTGATGACAGTGGGGGCGATGGGATGAAGCCATCCTGATCCTGCTGTGTCAGCTGTCGACACATAATCACCTCTTAATTAAACACATTTAATCCTTCAGGCCACTTAGACAGAGAGAGACAGAGAGGCAAAGCAGAGAACAGGAGGAAAGGAGAGAGAACGATGGACAGATGAGTTTAAAAGTAGATGAAATCTTTTGCACGTCACCGGTAAGAGTGAAAGAACTTTTGATGGTTGCATAAATCTGTTCTCTCTCCATAATCCAGACGACTTCTGGGCAGTATAAAAAATTATGTTGCACCGCTTCTTCATCCATTATTATTATTATCTGTGGGATTCAAACTCACAGTAAAAAGACCTACAGCAAAATGGCAGGCTTATAAAGTAATAAAGTCGACAGAATTAATGCTTTTGAATAGAGAAAGCATTTTGAATTCTAACAAGATATAGATTCTTTAGCAGGTTTCTGTTCGCTAACGTCTGGGTTTGTTTGTCAGTAGGTCCACCACTTTGACTGAAATAACCTTCTAACAGTTGATCATTGACCCCCTGATTTGTACATCAGCGCCACAGTAAGGTAGAACAGTCTTGCTAAGATGGAAACAACTTCCCATTTATGAAATGGATTAAATACTTGGTAAACACATTCATACAAAGACTGAAGCATTGATCACTTTGCTGCCTTTCTGGATGAACTCCAGCAGCTGAATCCACAAAAATAAGGCATTTTTGATTGAAAACCAAGTCATGCTAAAAAAATTTGATTCATGAATTTGCTTAAAGGAACAATGTAGAACCTATACCAAGCAGTTTCCTATTCTCACCACTAAACAAGTATATTAAAAAGCTGCTATGTGCATTGATGCACTGTGCCGTGCAATAGGCTGCAGCTAACTGCACAAGTAAGAGTGCAGTGAGAAGCTTGAGTGCACCTGATTAGGATGAAAATACACCGAACAAGTTCTGAGCCCTTTGCTTAATGAAGGCAGCAGTCAAATCCCCATGTTTCCATTCTGACGAAGGAATGATCTTTTTATGTGCCCTCCGCTCCCTTCCTGCTCTCTTGAGCTAATTTCCAAGGCAGATGTATATTTAATACAATATAAGAGATTAAACAAGGGATAAAAAGGGAAAGATGTTAAGTCTAAGGCTGGGAATGTTTGAAAGAAAGAGAGGAAAGAAGGAGAGAAGATAGAAAATCCAAGGTGGAAAATTTTTGAGGTCATGCAACAGTTTCAAAGACTCAGGGAAACAGGAAGATGAGTTTTTGTGTGGTTCCAAAGGACAGCTGATACGATGGAAACAAAAGGGCCTGACAGGGAGGAAGTTACTGAACAAAGTCAAAGAAGAAGGTAATGGGGAGTGGAGAGAGATAAGAGGGAGGAGATGAAACTTAGATGAGGTTAAAAGAGACATACCTTAACAACGACATTACTGAAGCATGGAATGAAATGGAGAAACAGCAGGTGAAGGAGGGCAAGAGAGAGGGAGGGGCAGTAAATGTAAAAAAGAAAAGGAGGGGAGAGGGAGATGAAAGGGAGCTGACACTGACAATGAGCAGGTAGATGAAACACTGGAACCAGCGTACAGTGAAAGTTAGAGAGAGCTGGAGTGCATACAAGCAAACAAGGGAAAGAAAAACTAAAAGAGTGATAGAAAATGCAGAAAAAAAGAATAAAGAGAGGGTGAGGCAGGGAAGATGAAAGGAGGCAGAGATAAAGGATGGATAGAAGAGACAACACGCTGCTAGCTGCGAGGGGGACAGCTGGTCAGCTGCTGCTCGGCTCTGTTCTGGTGTGGAGAGCTGCCCTGAGGATAGTCACCCTGCTCTGTGCAACACACACACACACATACACACACACAGAAACCTGCTAATGCATGCACACACACTGACACATGCACATATGCAGAAAGTTGCATGCAAACTTACAAACAAATTACACACGCTACCTTTTGCTGTAGTGATAGAGAGCAATGATTAGTGGGGTTTTGAGGAGAAAATGCATGAAAATTGAGAGAAAATAAACAAATTATAGCTGGAAAAAGGCAAAGATTTAAAAGAATAATGGAAAAAGGAGAAAAAACAAAAACATTAGATGCAAACAGCAAAGACAGAGAGCAGTTATATAAAAATGGGTGAGAGGATATCAGGTGACGGGATGTAAATAAGAATATGAGGTAGGGGAGAAGAAATGAGAGCAGAACAGATGGCTGGGAAGAAAGGGAACAATGATGGAAAGCTGGGAATGCCAGTGTGCTCCCAGATCACTTATAGCTGATGTCAGGCATGTAAACATTGCTTTCTAATTGTAGCACCAACTGCTGCACATAGTAGCAGAAATCCACCCATCCTCATACTCTTAAATGACAGTCAGCTGATTTCAGCACCATGGACAGCAGCAGTGAGGACAGGCAGAGGGTTTTTCCTGCAACTGGCTTTGTAAGAACCCCCATTGAATGAATGATTAGAGTTGGAAACATCAAACTGAGCAGGTAACCTCAAGAACAATCTTCAGAGGAAGCATATGTTGTAATTTAATGAACAAAGTTAAAACAGCTTGCATTAAGACAGCTTGCTATTACTGCAGACACAGGTGGGTTTTTTTGTTTTTTTTAATACAGGGCGAAGTTTGGGTTTTACATTTTAAACAAACCATGTGCATAAACACTGAGTATTTCTTAGATTAATTCGAGTATTTATCAAATAAAAACAATTCAATTTCATACTTTAAGGTCAAAGTTGATGAGGTTTGACAGGCTGAAAAAACAAAAAACTATAGATTTATCATGCAAGTGCCATTGCTTTATAAAAGTGAATTGATTGGTCAGTGTTAAACCTCAAACTATGCCAACAACTATTAGATGGACTTTCATTAAATCACTTTTCTTGTGCCATGATGTTCACATTTGTGATGTGCCACTACAAATAAGCAAGGATGCCATAGACTCTGGCATAGTAATTAATCCCCCTCAGGATGAAAAGTGATAACTTTGTTAATCTTTTAGCTTCAGCATCATCACTGTTTTGACTTATTTACTATCCCTGCATAACCACTGACATTCCCATCAGCTTCACCTGTACTTTGTTTGTATCTTTTGTTGCTAATTTGCGAATATTAGCAACATGAGTATGATAAAGTATAGGATGTCCAATATGATAAAAATGATACGTGTTAATCATTAGCATGTTTGCATTACTGAGAGCAAGTTAACAGGCTAATGTTACTATTTGCTCAAAGCACACCGACTTCATTGAGTTGCTGGCATGGCTGCAGACTTGTATCTTGTATCAGAAGATGTTCCATTGAAAATCTATTAAAAGTCTTGATGTCTGTCTGAGTTTCTTAAGCAAAACCTTGAAAAGATTTAATTGACCCACTGAATCAGAACCATTTGTTACCTACATAACAGTACTGTTACACATAGATATTATCCTGCTTGAGTTTCTGTCATTGTACCAGTGATTAACTGCTCATATAAACCAGAGGAACTTATGGCCTTTTTTAAAAGTGGTTTTATAATCAACCTAAATTTAATACACCTAAATGCTAATGCATCTGATGGTCTCAGTAATTCACAGACGGATGTGTAATCCTTTTTTCAGGGGTCCTCCCAGGTAACCTTCAAACAAACGATGCCCATGAATAACAGATTGAAAAGACTTCAATGGGTTATATCTGAGCTGGGTGGACTCTTCTTCCTCACTGGAGGTCTCTTCTGATACAGGAAAAGGATTTGCATTTGTGGGGAATAATTTGCATGTCCCTGGCCTGCAAAAGAGTTTAAAAAAAATAGGCAGAGTGAGAGGGAAACATAACCATCAGAATGAGAGGGGGAAGGAAGTGTGGTTGAGGTAGAAAGATGGAACATTAAAAGAGGTAGAACAGGAGAGAAAATGAGAGACAAAGAAAGAGGGAGTGAGAGAGAGTGCATGTTTGATGCAGAGAGGGGTGGGGAGCCAGAGACGGTGGAGGAGGGAGATAGCATCAGTGTGACATTGAAATCAAAACAAGGAAATGAGTATCATGGGAGCCTGCAGGACGGGTGTTAAGTGAAAAGAAGTACTATAGGCAGGGGGCTGGTGTGTGTTGGCATTTGTGTGTGTGTGAGAGAGAGTGTTTGTTTACATCTGTGTGCCCTTGATTTCTGTGGATCGTCACTACAGTGCCACATGGGGCCAGTGCCAATTATATCCGCACTGAGCTTGTCGACGACAAACCACCAGAGAGACAGAGAGAGAGAGAGAGGCAGAGGAGAGGCAGAGAGAGAGAGCAAACATGGTTAAAGAATATGTGAATGTATGCGTGTTTGTTCATACAAGCATGAAGACATGTACTCATGCATGAATGTATTGTATAGCTTGTACATCAGGTGGCTAACTTGTCTTCTAATCCACTTACGCCCATTATGTATGAATGCCTGAGAGAACCCCAGGTCAACCACTCTATTTGTTGCTTTATGGGAGTTTTTTTTATAATTACCATCTGACAGGGTGTGTATGTTGACTGATCCTGACCCCACTGGCCTTGTGACGGCTGCTGTGGCCTCAACTGACCCTCAACTGCTGGTCTCTCACAACTGGATTTAATATTGCAGAACTGAACACGTTTTATGGGATCACTGGAATGTGTTTAACCAGGCTTGGCAGCTGTAATACATCAGCACAGATGCCGCAGTGCTCGTATGCCTTAATGTATCTGTAAACAAGTAGCAACCGCCAGAGCTAAGTGTCAACGATAGAGCAGAAGAGGTATTGCTGTATTTGCAAGAATTAATAGGAAAATCTAAAACTTGTCAACAAATATCAACTTATTTGAGATACTGCAGACTCAATTATTATCCAAAAGTATCCAAATGATCAGTTTTTTAAGTCAAAATGTGTAAGCCAAATAGCAGTAGTGCTCTATGGAGGAAAGCACTTTATCTAAATATCTTAAAACTGTTGAATTGGATAACCATGCAATTTTGCGAAGACATTTATGGTACTTTGATGATAAATGCTAACACCTCTCCTTTAGCGCCATGGTCAGTTCATAATTTTAACATGTGCACACCACATTTTAGTTATAAACCTTTAAATTTATTACATTTTGCTAATTAGTAAATGTTGGCATGTTCACTCAGTAAACTGAGACTGTAAACATGACAAACATTTTACCTTCAAAAATTAGCATTATATCTGTTAGTGCGTTAGCATGCCCAAGATAGCATTTTAGCTCAAATTACTCTTAAGCTCAGCCTCACAGAGAAGCAAGCATAACTGTGGACTATTCATGTGACATTTGTCTGCAACTTGGACCCACTTTTGTGTTCATAACAGAACCATTTTTTGCATAAAATTCATACAAAATATGTTTACTTTTTCACTCTTTTTGGGTTGGGTTTTTCATAAAAACTAATAAGGAAAAATACAATGTGCTACTCTGAGATGGGAAATTGTTAATGAGGTTCTTTGACATGCAAAAAATGGGCTTCAGCAAAAACACTCTGCAAATGTTTTGGATATTTGTAGCTGTATTAGCCTTTCAAGAGACTCCAGCCTGTCAATCTTATTCATTTTCATAATCCTCTTTTAATATCCTGTTTTTTCAATCTACTTCTCCCAGTCTTGGTTTCCCTCCTACGTCCGATTTACCTCTTATCATTTTGAATGCTGTAGATCTTTGTATCTCTTTTCCTGCCTTATCCTGTTTGACTCTTGAGTTTCTTCCTCTGGCTCTTTGTTTCCTTCTCTCGACCTTCACATGAGCCTTGCAATAATCTATTATTGTCTGAGAAGAGAAATGTGACTCTGCATTTTCTTCCCCCCATCAACTTCTAACTTCTCTCTCTCTTCCCCCTACAAGGCAAAATTATCTGTATCACCCTTCACCCAAACTACACTGACACAACCAAAAACACTGAACATCCAAAAACAAACTTCATAAAGCCATTCCATACATATTTCTTAGCTATTTGTCTGAGTTTCAGATATAAATCTCTCTCTCTTATTTGAATGAGGTCAATTTATATTCTGTCTCTGGCTCATCTGAGCAGGTACGAGTTGTATTCATGAAGCTATCACACTTTCAGTTCTATAGTAGGATTGAGCTATAGATCCTGCTAGCTGGTCTTTATGGCAGGTAAATCAGGTGTAAGTCAGGCTGATGATCCTCTTGAGCATTGCTGGTTTTACTCTCCTACTCTGTCTTTTGTCGTCTCAGTCTTCCACTTCCCAGCCCTCTCAGTAGCCGCCAATCTTCTCTCCTCCTCTGCCCTCTTTCGCCTCACAGCCTAGTTTCCCTTGAGGTCTCTCTCTCTCTTTCACCCTCTCTTTCTCTTTTTCTCTCTTTCTCTGTTTCACTTATTCCGTCATCTCTCTGCCCCCTCTTCTCCTATCGCCCATCCTCTCTCTCTCTCTATCTCTCTCTCTCTCTCTCTTTCTTTTTTTCGCTCCCTAAATCATAGCCTGAGTGTCTGCAAACTGAGCTGTCTGATCCCTCATTTTCTGACTGAACTCTGAAGTCACCCAGAAATGATCACAGAGCTACAATAAATAGACCTGATGTTCCTTTTGGTGTTTTGAAAGAGTTCAAGAGTTGAATTGTGCTGAGTTGAAAGCAAACTTTTAGGGTTACAGGGACAAAACCTAGATGCAACGTGATGAAAATAAAGTGTTGAAACAAAGATAAAAACACAAAGAGTAAAGATAGTAAGTTAGCTGACAGCTAAAGCTTGTATGTCACTTTTTGTCACATTAAAAAGAAACTTTAGACATCTTAATATGACAATATGATGACAATATGATGTAAGAAACACAACATCATAATTTAGAATAGAAAACAAATCCAGTTAAACAAAAGTATAAACTACGCTATTTTAAAATGCTTAAAATAAAATGAGTCGAGAAGCAAGCACATGGACACATGGTGTGCCACTCTATTTGTTCCGTTTCTGTGAAGATCTGTCACCACTGCTGAAAGTCAACCAACTACCAGAGGAGGAACATTCAGAACAGGCTTATTAATAAGCCAGGGCCGCAGCAGATTACAGCTTCAGTGAGCCGCCAAAACAATGACTGAATCCGACAAACAGAGAGACGCAGTCAGACAGAAACCCAAGACTGAAGGTCAGTGATTGATTGGAAGAACTCTCTGATCATGAAAACAAATCAAATATACAAACTTCCAGGTGAGCAAATAGGAAAAATGACCTGTACATCGAGTCAGAGGCTAGAAGTAAAGCAGTCCAAGCTGAATAAAGTGTATTTTTAATATTAACTTCCTAACTAAAGATGTGTCATTATCATCATCTAAACCAGTTATTTGATTGCATCCTCTCTTTATTTGTAATCTCTTTAACTCATTGATTTTGCAAATATATATATGTTTGATTTTCTGCCATTTCCTCTTTTTACTTTTTTTATCAGTACACTTATGTTAGCTTGTTAGCACGCTACAGTTTGCTAGTTAACACTTTACACAGAGTACAGCTGTGGCTGATGTGGATGCCCTAAGTTTTGCAGTTGGACAAACTAAAACTATGACCTGATGTTTGCGTTAAATGCAAAGTTAAAGAATCATCAAAGTTACTGCAATTTTAACCTGAGGTGAAGACGAATGTGTGCACTGAATTAAATCAATCCAACAGTTGTTGAGTCTTTCAAATCAAAACCACAAACATGAATGTTAATAGTGGCATGAATGGAAAATTCATTGCAACTCAACCTCTCAGCTCTGTGAACGTCTGCAAAAAATATCAAGGCAATTAATCTATTAGCTGTTAAGTTTTGATCTCTGTTTGAAGACCGATTCCAGAATTTGTGACTACAACTGACAATTTAGTTACTTTTGACCACAAAAAAAAGGATTCAGTACCTATTTATATTTCTGGCAGTGTGGAGAAGGCTTTTCTGAGCTCGGAGGATATTTGCACTCACAACCTCAGTATCCTGAAATCCTGGCTCTGGCCTTAATCCATCGTGTTCGCTATCCTGCTGTGCCCTGAAAGGACTCAGGAAACCAATGCTTGTGTTCCTTTATTTCATACTAGGGGGTATTTGTGAACATTTCAACCCAGTAAAATACACAGATATACAAAAATCTTCTTTGAAAGACTCAGACCGTCATCTGACTGTTTTTTACTTATTGATCTCGTTCATAGATTTAGAAGATTTAGTTCTGGTTCGTTCAGGGTCGTCTCACATGAATCGCTGTGTTCTTGTAAGGGGGAAGTTAATACACTTAGACCCCTGCAGCTGCTGTAGAGGACATGTGTTCATCATGTACACAACATGTGTATGGGGACAGTCAGGTATCTTCAGGCTAATCTGTGCTGCTATTTACATGCACGCATGAGGAATGAAGATGCTTGTGTGTGGTGTGTTTGCATGCTTGTGAGTGTGTGTGTGCGTGCATTGATCCAGTGAGGCTCGGGTAGATTTTCTCTCAGTCATTTGAAGGACACTAGGCCCC
>JAPZDY010000009.1:15777741-15803891 GCA_029783645.1 Ctenochaetus hawaiiensis | reverse complement strand
ATTCTGCCATGTATAAAGGGATATGCAAGGTTTCCAAAAAATCACTTTTAATTGACATATATTTACCCAAAGCAAATCGTATTATTTAAAGGAATGAACTGACATTTTGGGAAATACATTTATAAAGCTTCTGCCCTGAGTTAGACAAGGAGATCAATAATTCTTGGTATGTGACTACAGCCAATAGCCAGTTAGCTCTTGAATAGCCATAAAAACCAGATGACGACTGAAAACCAGGAAATTATCACATGTAATATCAAATATTGTCCATTTTTACACTATGTTTGTATACAGTTTTAAGAGATAGCATAACATGTTAGAATATAACATAGTTAGCTTCAGAGGTGCTGGTAGGAGGATTTCTTTGGACAGACTCAGGCTAGCTGTTTCTCTATGCGAAGCCAAGCTAACTAGTTTGGCTGCTTTCTGTTTGCATAGACATGAAAGTAGGGTCAATATTTTTCATCTTACTCAGCAGAAAAATAATTAGTTTTTTTTCTTTAATATTTCAAACTATTCCGTTTAATCACAAAAACCTAAACCCTCCACATTAACTAAAATCACAGTTTTCAAAGTTCTGGGATGGTGCTGGTTGCATGCAATGAGTGAGAACACACGTATAATTTTGTAGCTTCTGCTCTAATAATTTAATGTGCACATTGGCCAGTCCCCTAAACAGCTGGTGCATTACTTTAAAAACATGTATCCTTTGTCAAATACTCACACAGAAAATTTTCTACTGTTGCAATCAAAAGAGAATTTTGCAACACGTGCCGCAAAGTAAACTTCTCCTGCATGGCCTCCTCTGACCTGTCCTGTCCTCTCAGTTGTTGTTGGTTTTTTTTCCTTCCTCTCCTCCTCCTCTCATACACTTACAAGACATGATATGACATATACGCCACTTGGCTGTTCATCCTTTGTGCCCTACAGTGCACTCACTTTAGCCTGCATGGCTAGCAGGACTCAAACTCTTATCCCTGCAAGTTTGATACACTATGCATTAAACAACACAGAACTCCACACAACTCCCTCCTCCTTGCATCTATTTTTCCTTTCTTCCTCTTTCCATCCCTCTCTCTCTCTCTCTCTCTCTCTCTCTCTCTCTCTCTGTGACAGTAGTCATGTCAGAGTAAGGCTGGCTGAAGCACTTGCAGCATTCTGCCTCTTTGATGTTGAGCCCTGCTGAATTAGGCCATCACCCAGTGGTGCTCTGCTGCTTGCCTGCCTGCACAGACACACTAGTCACACACACACATGCAGAGAACGCTTGCAAACACAGGCAACATAAAACAAACGCATGCTGGTCGGAAAACATGCACATGCGAATCAAAGTATACATGCTGGGTGCACACACTCAAGCCATGCAGGAGTCTCAAAATTTCAAATAATACACACTTAAACAAATCCAAACATTTCTTTTCTTATTCACTGCTTCAATTTCACACGCGCACATTGTGAATTACATTCTTATACTGTAAGTCCTCATTTCCTCCTCCGCTTCTCTTTAATAAACATAAATTTGAATTCTTATGAGTGCTTCTCCTCTGAGGCCTCCATACTATAGTACATCAAAGAACAGGCACACACTCATGAACACACACACGCAGGGAAAATGTAGGACATTCAGAGAGAATTTATTCAAGAATACAGGAAAGATTTTATTCCCTTTCAATCTGCGCTCTCTTGCACTCTTACAATATGGTCTTATGAATAGTGGCAAAGTGACTAAGGTAGGAAGACTGCTGAATTACACATAAAAAAACAGCCCCGTGACCTGACATTTCAGGAAATGAAAGTCATGTCTCAAAATAGAAATATATACTCTGTTCATGGGGAGAAATTCAATTTCATTGCAAAAAGATGAGACAAGGAGGACAAGTTCAGTTCCCAAATCATCTGCAGAAAAATATTTTACTGTCCTCAGTGAGGTTAATGAAATTACGTAGAAAATTCTGCATTTAAGAAATCAATATTTTATAGGGGCTATGAATAAAAAAATGTGTAATGAGAAAGGTGTCACTCTTAGTGAAAAACCCACAGAGAATTATCGGCTAACTCTGCAGCTCGCCTCAGTTCCTTTTAGCTTCTCTCAGCTCCATGTTTACATTTTCCAGCCCACTCCTTTAATGTTTGGTTCACTTTCACTTAGCAGTGTTGTGAGTGCAGTTTCCAGCAGCAGTAGGCAGCTGTTTTCAGTGTAAATGCTGCAAAGAAAACGCAGTAAACGACCCGCTTGGCACCAGGCAGCGGCGAATAAATTAGCAACTGGCTGGTGAACATGGTGGAGCATTTAGCAGCTAAAGAAATAGATATTTATTCTTGGAGCTTTTAGAAACTAGCACTAAAAAAGGGGGAAATACTGAACTTATATTCATTTGGACAAAGAGATTAGGTAAGATAGACAATAATATTGCTCCATATATACTTGATGCATAAATGAGCAACTCTTTGCTAACACATTAGCCAGTTTTTTTATATAATACTTTTCATGTACTCAAGTAGTGTTTATTGCTAAATTTGTTGCCCCACGTGGCTAACAGCCAACTCATGCATCATTTACACAGGTTTCCCTGATATTATATATGTGTGTTGTTCCATACAATTGCATGAAAGAGCCTTGTAAAAGATGTTGTCCACATCATGCAGTGTCACAAGACTCTGATGGATTCTTGTTCTCAGACCTCCTTAGTACATTAGTGCTGTAGTCACTGTAAATCAAGTTCAGTTCACATTTGAATATGATATTCAGCAAAAATAACTCAAACATAGCTCAAAACATATTCCATATCTGTTCATTCATTTTTAGCAAACTTTATTGGCTAAATACAAACAGTTTTATTTCATATATAAGATGTTAAAGAAATAATATTACCAAGGCAGGTTGCACAAGACTTGAACGAAAAGAAAAAAATAAACACAAAAAGAATAGTGTGCACATTACTACAGTACTCTGTGTATGTGTGTGTGGGTGTGGGTGTGGGTGTGTGTGTGTGCGTGCATGTATGTGTGTGTGGGTGTGTGTGTGTGAATGTGTGTGTTTGTGCTCGCTGGTGGCCAGGAACAGCCCTGTGGTCAAACTGGAGTTCAGCCAGGGATCTTTCCATCAATTAGTTGATTTTTTTCTCTCTCTCTCCATCTCTGCCTTCAACTCTCTCTGCGTTTCTGTTCATCTCTCCATCTCTCTCTTTCTCTGCCTATCTCTCTCCATCCCTCTGTCTCATTATTTTCACTGTTGCTTAATAGAAGAATGATGACAACTTGGCAAAGGCTATTTCTCCAAATACTGTTATTAAATAATCACTCGAAAGACCTTAAGAACCTACTTTATGAAGCACTTAGGGATGAATTTGAATGTGATGTTTTTGTTTATTTGTTTAAGTGTTGGATCGACACCTTGCACCTTTAAATGACTCCTTTTGAGGAGAGTAGGTAGCAGCACGTTTTACACACACAGGCAGCTACACATGCATAAAATTACAACACACAGTTGTGGCTCTCTGCACTCCACGCCAAACACAGCGTGTCATTACTGCATATCAATTACGCGGAGAAGTGAAGATCTATTTCTAATTCAATCAGTCAGCGCTGGTGTCACATCTCTCGCTCTCTGGCTTTCTCCCTGCCTCGCACGCTCCCTCCTCCTCCACCTCCTCCACCTCCTTCTCCTCGCTCTCCCCACTTCATTCTCACTGATGCGTCTCAGCCATTACGGGGCTGGTGTGCGCGGGTGTCAAGTTTGTGTGTGTGTGAGTGTGTAAATGTCAAACTGTGTAATAAACAGTTTAAGTTTTAGACTTTGGGGCTGAAGACATTTTGGAGGCGTGAGGTAATCCTGGACTGAGCCTGTTTCTTCAAGACTCTGGAGGGTTTTTAATGTTTAAGATGCTCTGTGAAAACTGGGTGTATCAGTCCTTTAAATGTGCTGTAATCCCTTATTTGGGTAACAAAATGAGTCTGATTATTATCAGTGATAGTTTTCCTAAAAATAAGACACCTTTTTTCTATATGTTTCTTATATGAAACCTGCTACTGCTGTCACTTCATCAGCTCCTTAAATTTGCATTTAGCAACAGTTGGTAACTGTGTATCCAATTTTCACTTCTTTGAATCTCCTGAGACAAATGATCTGGCTTTCAAACTGCTAAATTCTCCATTATGTTTAAAAGTGAATTGCTCACTTTTCCTGTTGTGTTGTGCTTGGCAGGTGATGTAAAGTTGTTTTTAGAAATGTGTTTTGAGGTGTTTTTTTATATTAAATTTCAACATTATGTTAAAAGGGCCTTGAAGATGGTCTGTGAGGTGGGAGGAAGTGCAGTTTGGGCGTAATTATCTGTACGTTTATCACTGAAACCAATAATTTTACGTTAAACGCTGAGATTTGATCAATATGTGATTTAAAAATATTGATTAATGCAGCTTTAAGGTCCATTCTTTCTCGCAGAAAGTGTATTTTACCTGCAAATCTCCCCTCAGCCAGGTGGAAACACAGTGCAGGTTGCATTGAGTTGAAAGCAAATGACTTTTTTCTTGCAGCTTCCTCAGATTTTTATCATCAAATTGTCAATACATCCCACTTGCCATATAAAAACACACATAGAAGCCCACGATCAATAGGAAAATTACTGGAATTACCAGATATTGACAGACGATCAAATCTATTCACAGTGCACCACAGCATGCATATATAAAGCCTCAGCCACTGAGACAAACCATTATAATTGCAGCATCGATGCAGCTGCATCACAAACAATAATTCAGTAGGAGATGCTTATGTCAGGGAACTGACCACATACACAACCGTTTTTTATCAGGCTGCTAACTGGCAGAACCAGCATGTGTAAGTATGCTGATGTGTGAATTCATATTTTTGAATCCCTGATGTCTAATGAATATTGAAGACGGGGTTTGTAAATATAAGCTGCACCAAAGCTGATCAAAATGCAGAGGAGAGGCCTTGATGTGTTTTATGTGGGAAGCAGCCAAATGAAGCGTTCTCAGCACCAAAAAGTCAAAAAAGGATCTCCTGTGCAGGGCAGAGATTTTCCAGAGACAGTGATTTGACAGCACAGATCATACAAAACAAGATGAGGATGTTTTATGAGGCTGTGAGAAACTTTTATAGTTTTTAAAGATGAAACATTACAGCCTGAAAATCTCATTGTTGTGATGTAAAATTAAGACATTTCATATATATTTTAAGCATATGCTCTGCTGTATTCTTTAAATGTAGATGTAAGGGCAGTTCATGATGTAATTTTATAATAAACTAACTTTCTCTTTAGGTTCTCTAGCTGAGAAAGTTTGGGAACTCCTGACTTGGAGCAAATGGTTTCATCCCTTTTAAAAAAAAAAGGGAGGAAGCTCTGAAAGGAATTGTGCAATGAGAAATCTGCTGGAAGAACAAATCCTCCCCTCATAAACATGAAGAGTCAATTTTATGTAAAGCACTTACACCAAAAACTATAGGAGTTACGGATAACACGGGTGTATCAGCAGAGTGTGTCAGGTTGTAATAGCTGAGCTGTGTACCTGCATAAATATATTGGAGGTTAACTGGTGCAATAAAATGGCTAATGCAATGACTTCAGTGCTCAGCCTGCAGTAACAGAAACAAAGAGAGGGAAATCTAAATGTTAAAACTTGCAAAAACACTCTCAGAATCAGCTACAGACATGACTAACCACCTTCCTATTTGATTCTGCTAGGATGAAATACTGACACATTTGTACAAACAAAAACTGTATGACTCATAATGTCACAGTTTCTCACACAGAAAGAAAACTTTATTTGTTTGTGTCTGTCAGAATGTAAGAAGACACATAAACAGTGCGTTTCCATTATAGGTTACTGTTTTTGTTTGTTTGTTTGTTATAATGCTTGTTAGCTGCTACGCTAATATTTACCTTTGTCCTGGGCAACCTGCACATCTGAAACCTTCAAGAATATATTTGTTATTTGAAGCAGAAACATTACGTAATGAGGCCTGATAGAAATGTGCACATCACTGTTATGGAGTCTCAGACAATCATGATGCAGCACAGTTACAGACAGTTTTTAATTGTGTGATATTGTTACTCCCTCTTGAGAATATTCTCATAATACTAATAGATGGAAACATTTTCTGATTTGCATTTTTTTGGCTGACACTTCAGAAATATAATTAATATGTGCTCCAGATTTAAATGGAAGCTTTCTTTCTCTCTCTCTCCCTCTCTCTCTCTCTCTCGCTCCATCAGATCATAACCATTTGAACAACGCAGCCTTGTCTCCCTTGGGCCCCGCCATGGCCTTGTCTCACCCTCACAACAACCTGGGAATTGGCTTCAACAAATACACCTCGCTCAAGGCTGTGGGTGAGTGGAATTACACACACACAAATGCACACAAGTACACAAACACACACATGCTGACTGCAGTGCACAACTTTACAGCCATGTGTGCACGTTTGAATACTTACAGATGGGATTTTAAAACAGCAAATCAGGGAATGTCTCTTGGAAGAATTGTGTTCATCCCTCATGTAGAGTTTAGGTCCTTGTACAGCATCTAACCTAACACCATACTAACACACTGTCTGTGTTCTGTTGCGTTTTTTTAATGAGGCCCATCAGAATCATGAACAATTTTCACTTTTGATATAAAAAATGGTGTTACATTGATGGTTTACAGAGTGTTGCAGGGGTGACAAATTTAAGTGTGCAGGCCAGCCAGGAAGTTAAAACCACCCTTGTTTCCTAAATAACAAGTCCCCCCCAAACAATGGCATTTTTTGTTTGGATTTTGGATTATTGCAACAAAAAAAATCTCTGTGTGAACAAGATTTACATGTTTGTAGAAAAGATTATCTTTACAATAAACAGCACTTATTGATTCAGATGCAGACTCCTCTGATCTGCATGTCAAAGCATCCCCAAATTGCTCCAGACTGCTGTTCCATCACTGTGTAAATGTGCGTGTGCGACTCCCTAATGAGCAGGTTGGCACCATGTCGAAAGCCGCCTGCCATCAGTGAGCAAATGGCTCAATATTGACTTGTGTTGCAAAGACTATAAGTATGTGACTCCACCACCTCCAAGCCTCTTACTACACCCTACTGAACACAAAATGGTGAGTCTGTAAGTTTAAAAGTTTTGGTTAGAAAAATTTTTGCAAGAGTGCAAGTATGAACCCAATGAGCCTGTTAAGGTGGACTACCTCACAAATGAGTTTCCTTGTTCAGTGTGATGATGTTTAACAACCCTTACAACCTCTGTGGTCTCATTTATTCACTTGTTTGGCCTTAAAGCTTCAAAAAAACAAACTGGGTATTTATTGAGGTGTTTTATGTTGAAGAAGAAAACATTAAAAAATAAAAATCTGAAGCTTGTGTTAACCACAGATCTTATTTTAATACATCCCACTAAAAACCTTTCACAAAAAACCTATTGATTTCAAGACAAGGGAACCGGAAGTTCACTCAGTTTGACTCATTTCCAGGTTAAAGGACTCATTCCAGCAGCACTCTATTAGTTTTTATAAAACAGGGGGAAATTCTTGTATTGAACAAAGCAGACATTAGGATCATTGTTGCCTGACAACCATGAAAAAAACAGGGGCGGGTTAGTCATCTGCCTAAAGCTCAGCCACAATATAATGCTGACAGTTATTGACAGTTTGTCTTTCTATTAATAGTAACCATGAATCAGCTGTTGGAAAAAAAAAAAGCACAATGATGGCATAAATTCACTGCTGGTGATGACATAACTCAAAACAGGCTGGTAAATCAACTGGTTTGAAATTTATAAGAGGATAACACACACACACACACACACACACACACACACACACACACACACACATACACATACACACTTGGTTGGGCACTGGTGGGTGGTGAGTGACAGTTGTCTGGACAGCAGCAGTTTGAAGGAACTGGTTCAAGCCTCCAGCTTCTCCTCTGGCCTTTCTCTTCCTCTCCCTCTCCCTCTCTCTCTCTCTCTCTCTCTCTCTCTCACACACACACACACACACACATAAGCTTATGCTGAAAGTATGCACATACAAGGACACAGGCATAAACATGTCTATAGAAACATACCATCTATCATCTGATCACTGCAGACAGACAAGGACATCGTGACGATGAGGAAGAACGACATCTTGGCACATGTTCATGTGCTGTTCATAGACACAATATGCAAAGAGCGACGGGACCGCCCATCCTTGCTGCACAGCATCAGACACTAAAGAGAATTAGACATCCAAAGGTTTCAAGAACAAAGCTGTGATGTGTGCTGGCCAATCCCATCCCCTTTTCACTCTGCTTTTTTTTATGTCTGTCAAGTTGTCACATGATATATTAAAAATGTAATGATGATAACATTTGCAGATTTACCTGTTGAAATTCTTTGAAACAATTGTGTCCATGATGTCAGACTGCGGTAGACAAAAGCAGGATTCTGTTTTAAAGTCAACAACCATTAATTATGTTGAAAAAAAATGTCACAAGAAGATCTTATCAGTCAAATTTGTGCAACATTAAAGGTCTAATATGAAGATTTAGCGCCTACTAGCTGTGAGGTCGCATGTTGGACCTTCTTATATACCCCTTGCCTCGTGTGAAGCAAAGCTGATGCTGACTGCTAAAAAAACATGACATGCCCTCTCTGGAGCCGGTCTTTGGTTTTTCAGTTCTGAACTACTGCAAATAAGGGCAGTGCAACATGGCAGACTCTGCAGTAGAGAGAGAAACTAAAGTGCCTTGCAGGACATGCATATTTAGTAAGACCCACCCTACGCTGTTTCTGATTGGCTTTACCCCTCCAGGTGTTAGCTTCAATGCTAACCTGTGCTACTAGCCAAGTCCAACAGGACTGATTCAGCCAGAGCAGCTTAAATTTTCTTTGCTGTCAGGGAGCTTAAACTTTGCACAAGTAAATGAGCGCCTGTTGGGGGCGCTCAAGCAGGCCAGTTAGGCACCACAGAACCAGCCATGAGCTGGCTGCAGCACCCTCAGGACAATGCGGTTAAAATTGCTCCAAATATAAAATAATCTATTATCAACTATTAAGGAAATTAAACCTGATTTTACTGATAAAGTCTTTTTTTTATTTTTTCATTGTGTCCTGTTACCTGTTATGCTCTCACAAAGAGAGAAACATACACACACTCCGGTCATCTTTTCACACATGCTTATCAGTTCACACCGGGCAAAAAACAAGCCACCAGGTCCAGAGATCCTGGCTGCGTGGACAAAGTCATGGCAAGGACGCACCACAGTTTGAACGCAACAGCTGATCATTTGCCAGGTGAAACAGCAGGTACCTGGACCAAGCTGCTTTGAGATCTTTATAAACACACTGGGACTGCATGCAGCTGTTCACAGCTCATGTTTGTTTTTTAAAAATATCGCATACAAAGCAAGACATTCGTAGTGAACAGAGAAAATGAAGCAGTAAGCATAAAATGAAAATGAGGAAGATAAAAGAAAGGGCATAAAAGGCCAAAGAGGTCAGGACTCTGTGACAGCAAATGTGTGTAAGGTGTAGCAGCAGGACTCTGGCACAAGCAGCTCGGATAAATCTATCTTAATTAAAGGAGGACAGGTGGATGGCAGAGAGAAGATGTGGGATAAAGATGCTAAAGGTTAGACAGTGAGAAAGTGAGGGGACGGACACGGAATTAAAAGAAGAATATCAGAGTGAGAGGAAGAAGAGAAAAACTTACATGGTAGAATTTAGATGGTCTGGGTTTGTCTTGAGGAATCAGTTAGACATATTAAATAATACTTTAAGCACAGAGCTCAAATCAGGTTCATCTCCAGGAGAGATAAAAGGCAACATTAGACGGAAGGTGGAGGGAGGGAAAGAGAGACCGTTTGCCAGGTTGCTACTCCAAGTTCTGGGCTCAGACTGGCTGAAGTTTCAGACTAAAGTTTTATGATCCAACATAAAAAAGGTGCCAATATAAATACATATTTTGATGTTTTTATTATGTCTTAATAACCATCAGACATTTGTTTTTTTTACAATCCTGTATTATAATATCATAAGTACATTTTCACTAGTTTATAATCACCTGAAAACAAGAATTGTTGTGTTTTCATTACCTTAGAATGGGTCTTTTTATAACCAGAGGAGGAGTCTGCCATTTTTAAGCATGTGCCACAGGTCATATAATGGAAAAAGTATCTTTTGGAATGTTTTATGACTACATGAATTTCAGTGATCCCAAATTCCCCAAAGATGCTTTGAAGATGGAGGAACTCCACTGGTTCAAAGTTGTTTTTTTATATTTGACACTTTCAGATGGGGTTTCCTTTTCAAGCAGTGATGAGTGGAGTACCTGTGGAGACTAATGAGGGGAAAGGTTCTTGAAATTTTCCTCACAAGGTGGAAACCTTCTGGTTTGAGGAAAGAAATTTATTATGACTTGTGAGTGTGTTGCCTGTCTTACAGGATGTGATGTGATACCGCAGGAAACTTTTCTTCCTGCAACTTTTTTAAAAATTAAATTTAACCTCCTAAACTCTGATGGACCCTCCTGTGGATCCATAATTTAAAGATGTGTACTGCACGGCAGAGTACTGCTTATAATCCACTGAATGCTCTTTAAAATAACAATGGAGATCCGCAAGTTTAGCACAAAATAGGTCAGTCTGAATTATTCCTGAATATTTCTTTTTGAGGTAATGGTGCAGCTTTGAGAACATGCATCTGGGGTTTAAATATTTTATTCAGTGTAAAACATCATATGGCTGCACTGAAGCAGTTACAAATCACTGTTAGTGTCATGAAAAAACATGCAAAAAAAGGAAATGTAAGAGAGCTAAGAGGTTCATGTTGCAGATGGCCATACTGACTGTATTTAGAGTAGTCTGTCAGTGTTTATAGTTACTCATACACAAACAAGACCACACTATTTAAACAGTATGAGAGCAGGTTTATTAGAAATGGCTGAGATTGAGATGATCGCATGAAGATGAATGTGTGATGAATTATGTAACATTGTGGCTGTTGTGTTCAAGAGCTGGGAGGTGGAGGAAGTTCTCTATAAGTTTCAAGCTTCATCCTCTCTAGCGGTTTTAAGCAAGACTCACATTAGCACTGGGAGGATTTGGGAACTTTGCGTGGACGGACCAGTGACAGCAGAGGATCCTGATATAACCAGGGCTCGAATTCAAGACCTTCTTGTTTGGAAGCTACGGTGTGAACTGCTGGTCCATGTGCAGCCCTACTGAGAGGTGGGGGAGGAAAAAATGCAGGGTTTGGAGGCGAGGGGTGTGAGAATCGAGACAAACAGAAGGGAGAAAGAGGATTAGCATTCCTATGTAGGTCTAAATGGGTGATTGAAGTGTAAAACACAGGTGGTTGAAATCAGTGGGACTTGGGTGATTGGTGTTGTGTGTGAGAGAAAAATGTGTTCTTGTTTCTAAACCTGAGTTTTAACAACTTCATGCAAAGTCAAAAAGAGGCAAATTTAACCTGAAAAGGCTCTCAAATGTTACTTGAAATGCCTTTGAAATTATAACTTCTTTATTGCAAAAACTGCACCTAAAACTTAGGAATCAGCATACAAATAATTAGATCAGAATGCTACAGGTAAATGAGTGTGAAAGGTAAATACTGAATGTAACATTAAGATGGGCCCACTCATCAAGAACACATAAGGACAATGAAATTATTTGCAGAATAATTGTGTTTAAGGTCTTTTTGCCTTTGTGATGTGTGTTAAATATGCATTATACCAAGCAGGTTTTCTCACAACAACTGCTCTGACATAATTGGATGAAATTAAAAATAGACCAAATAGAATACAGTGTGTTGTCAAACTGTGTTACTGTTCGGAGGGCCCAGCTTATGCAGTAATAAGGCTGTGGCACAGATTGGGCCCACAGGCCTCGCTTTAGGCTGCTGCTGAATACAGAGCAGAAGCTGATGTTGTTGAAGAGGAGGAAACAAATGAAATACAGATGGAAAGAATAGAAAACAAGAGAAAGAGAGAAGGAGCAGATGGGGAGCCTGTGAAATGGAGAGGAAGGCACATAATACGGTCACAGAGGACCCTGCTGTCAGGTGCTCCGGCTGGCAACATGTGTGGAAACACTCGAATGGACAGCAACAGCAGTTGTTGTGGGGAAGAAAGAGTGTGTTTAATTCATTGTTTCTGTGCCGTCCCAGATTTGTATCATCCCGACCAGAGATTTGAACCAATTTTCTCCTAAATTCTGCTTCTGTAGTTTTAGCTGCAGTCTGTTAAACTAGAAATGAGAGATACAGTGTATAACAATCGGTGAATGGTAGTGTCTACGAGAACTGATAAAAAATAAAACTGTTTTTAAAAAATGACATGTACTAAAAACCCATGGTTTTCTGTATACTGAACCTTGAACCTGTCAATCTGTGGCAATACTGCTGACGTCCAATGAGTGTCTGTATACCACTGTAACAAACAGGCAGTTGCTACAAACTGCCAAAACCGTTTGACGCATTTTACTAAGCAGACGGGTACAGATCAAGCAGCTTATATCCTTTTCAGTGTGCAAAGAATGCATGTAAATGTGTTCTTTACTGCACAATACTTAGCACACATGTACATAAATACATGAGCCCAGAGACTCAAATTCATACACACACCCATATGTGCACGGACACACAAATACACAGTTATCCCAGTCTTTAAGCTTTAAATGAAAAAAAAGCAGCTTTTTTCTCATTTTCCTCATTCTAAGTCATCAATATTGTGTCAAAATACATAATATATGATTTTATAAATACCAAATTATGCCTCAAAAATCTCTGTTAATTAAACAAAGACAGTGATCCATTTCATTGATCCCTCTCTATCTCTTTTATCCGCATCTACAAGTCTGCAGGACATGCTGTTTGTTGAGTTTTGTCTGGTAAACAAAGGAAAACCAAACACCAGGCTGTAAAGCAGTTGCTGCCTTTTCTGCTTTAAAGTTTCAAGCCTGCATCATCTTGGCATAACTGCAGGGTTTTGGTTAGAATGATAACATGTTTTTTTTTTTTGAAAAGCAGGCACTTTCAAAAAAATATGTGGCAGGTTATTGGATATTCCATCATTCCATCACCTCCCATTAGAGGTCAGCTTCAACCAATTAGATTAACAAACCATTTGTCTCAGTAGTAGAGTGTTACGAGACAAACCAGCTGATAAATCAAACTACTGAAGTCAGTCAGGAGAAGAGTAAAAAACTTCTTCTCCATTAAGAGAAGCCATTAGTGCTGTTCTTTGCTCCTCTTTTTATGAAGAATTATGCTTGAGTCCTGATATAATTAAATAGCTAACATCTGCAGGTGCTGCTATTGTTACTTTTGAATGAACAGTCGCCTATCTGGCTGTTTTTTTACACCAATACCATGTCCATTGCTGCTTAAAGTTCCTAATAGGACACCTAACCACTTGGCATATAGCCTGAATCCTGATGAGATGCCTTCAAACCAGCTAACCCCTTCAAAGGATACCAGTTTGTCATCTACCTCTTCCAGAAAGTAGTTTTGTTGGTTCTGGCACCATCTTTTATTAATATACTGTCTGTTTTGACAGTATATTAATTTTTAAATTGTACATATTAAGTGAGGCTGCTTTGTCATGTTGAGGGGAACCATCCAGGTGATCTTTGAAGCAAAGAACTGCTAAAATAGTTGTAGTAAGCAAGACTGTATTAAAATCTTTGCACCAGCTTGAAAAATTTTACTGAGGGAGTGAATGATTACCGGTGACTCCGTCTCCTTCCTCAACAGCTGCTGTTTAAGTGCCCCGGAGTTACACAGTGGACCCACATTTGAAGCGTTCAATGAGCAATTACCAGACAGTGATAGCACTGGACGGTTTCCTCACATGTGTGAATGAGAGACTACTCCTTAAGGTGCTTTCGAAAAGTGCAAAAATAAGAACACCATCTCAGTTGTCGTGGCTAGAATAAATTATTAGAAATAATCCAAATTCAATAGCTGGAGAGGAAAAAACAAGTCTAAACAGGTTAAACTGTATTTTCAGTAAATACATATTTAAATCTTCAGTCTGCCTCCAGTCAGCCAATGTTGTACTTGTGTGTTTACCTGAATATTATTTTAAGACTCTTCTTGCAAATATTTCATTATGAATCATTTACAAGAACACAAATTGTGCATGTAAAAACACAATGCTCTTTTTTCCTAAAACTGTAGACACTAAACATTAGAGCTCAAATATATAACTATTAAAATATGCTTTTGTGTAATGTAATTATGAGTTAAATTTATGTAACAGAGGACACTGAAGTTCCTGTTAGCACGGTGTACAGTGCTGTCACCAATGCATGCGTTAACGCCCACTAATGGCATTCATTGATATTTGTTATAACAAATTAAACTCAGCTGGTCATATATCTTCTTATCAGACTACTGACATAATCTTATTATGTCGTCCCTGTTTGGGGTGTAACAGAGATAAGATCAGACACACAGGCTCGCAAACAGACAAATAACACAGACAAATGTGTATTGGCATAAACACGTAGTACAAGCTGATAGCAGATGCCTCCTGTTATATCATGAGGAACCCAGATGTTAGGATAATATTGAAGAAGATCACTTATTCAGTGTTATAAGGGCACCAGAAAGAAGGGAAAAGACAACAAAGCATTTTTATCTTATTTCTCTCCAGGAAAAAAAGGCACCAGTAAAATGGGGCTAAGCAAACAAGGTTGTTAGTGTCTTTAGGGCAGAGTGTGCGTTGGAGGGCTAGTGGTAATGACCAAACAGCAGAGTCAAGTTCCACTCAGGGAGCTTGCGCTAATCTGACTTGACACGCTGAACCCACTCTATTTTTATTCCCTACAAATCTCCCGTTTTGCCCGACACTCACTCATGCTGCTTTTCCCCTGTTTCTTATGCTCAGTCTTTCTCCCTCTATTTGTTTCTCTTTGAGGCTGTTGGTATTTTTAACTCCATGGCCAGTGCATAGACAGTTCAAAGCTCAAATACATAAATACTGCATGGTACAAACACCCACATCCTCATGGACACACATGCACAGCACAGTACAGGCTGCAGAATTCATTGTCTTTGCCTTGGTTTATTTTTTAATGGGTTTATCTGACAGATTTGACAAATGTGCCTGGAATGTGTTTGAGAAATGGGCATGTGAGTATGTAGATATTCTGTATCTGTTGTGGTATTATGGGTCTGTCTGGGTCTGTGAGGTGTCTGACTAAGTTCAGGGTCAGAATGAACATATACAGACAAGAAAAAGGAAAAAAAGGAAAATAATTAGAAAAATAAAGTTTTAAACAAGATACTATAAGGTTTTGGGCCACCAAAGTTGCCAAAGTAGTTACAATATTGTAACCCTAGTTCTACAGGCTCACGCGGAGCCTTCAGTGAACAGTGCATAAGCTCAGCCCTCTCCTGGGCTCTATAGGTACATTAGGCAGAGTCCAATAGATAGCACTGATCATTAGACAGACTGACTGAGTTGTCTTTTATTTTTATCATCATTATTTAACTATCTCTCTCCGTTTATTTCCCTTTCTACTGTCTCTCTCATCTTTCAGATACGACTCCAAGAGACTACTACAAGAGCTACCCAATGGTAGATTACACCCACCGCCAGTCCCCTCCCACTTTCCAGCCAATCAACTTCCACCCCAAGGACAAGCCCTTCCTCCCTCCGCCCGACATCCATGCACCACTGGCCATCACCATCAACGCCTCCCAGATCCCAAAGCCTAAGATCTCCAAGACCAACACCCACCCGCTCACCTCCAGCTCGGCCTTTAAAGCATGGGATCCCAGTAAGAGCCACATCCAGCACCCTGTGGCCTCCCACATGGGCCTCCAGGGGCAGCAGCATCACCCGATCCAGCAGAAGCAGCACCAGACTCTGCACCAGCAGAACAGTCGGCGCCAGGCTTACTCCAACAAGAGGCAGTTCAGCATCGAGACGCTGCCGGAGCTCTTCTCACAGCCGCTGGGCTACGGTCACTCGCCACATATGCACCCCAAGCACAAGGGACTGCCCACCAACAGCAAGACAGAGGTCACTGTGTGAATATGGGGATGAACAGACAGAGGAGGAAACCAAGTGGAGCAGTTAGCAACTTTTAAAGAATTGCTCAGATATCTTTTATATCCACAGCCGTAATGGCGGGAGGGGAGCAAGCAAATATCGTGTATAATCAGATTTTTTTAACTCTTACATTTTCCTCATTATTGTTGACAACAGTAATAATAATGTGAGTGATATTTGTCTACTTTTACGACCACTGGATCAAAACAGCAGCAGCAGCAGGTAGGCTGTGAAGCTGGTGGATTGGCAGGTGTTGACTGTGATTCTTTGAACCTGGCGGCTCTTCTGAATAATTGAGTGGCCTCTCAGTGTGTTGGCACCGCTCTCTCTCCTCCTTCTCCTCTTAACCCTCTCACACCTCAATGGCACTCTGCACCACTCCGTCATGCACAAATGTTGAAAATTATACAAACAGACACTATTTACCCCACAAACCACCCCAATCTCACTCTCTCTCCCTTTCTTCCCACTTCTCTGAGACTGTAGGAAAGGCTGGAAGGGGAGTGTTTCCCCCAAGACTTTGGCTCCCCATCAGCAGAGACAATACTATTGTGTTGTCAGTTCCCGTTGCCCTCCAGCCCCTCCGGAGAGTGAGATATCAGCCTGGCAATTCATACAAGAGTGGAGGGCAGGGGTGGGAGAGGAGGGGGTTTGTTATTCATCTCATTCCAGGGGCAAATGAGATGAGAAGGATCTGAAGCATGTACACACACTGCACACTGAACACTTGTCAAAAACTACAGAAGGTTCCCAGCAGTGTCAGAGACCAAGGGCACCCCCCGCTGACACACAAACAGACACACACTTGTCTTTTCCCTACGCTGATCTTCAAAAACCGTGGGAGTAAATAAGCAAGCCCTTTTGTTGCTGTTGGTGATGGATTGTTGGGCTGAATTTCTTAGTCATCCTCTTTTGTGATGCTGTGTGGAGCTAAACAACCTCTACAGAAAGTCCAGGGTGTTTCACAATGCCTAGAAAAAGAGTAAAAGAGTCCATGTATTCAGAAAAGTCATTACGAAGTTGTTACATTCAATCTTCCTCTCTGCTCCACAATGGCTTTTACAAATGAGACTGTGTGTCAGAGAAATGTTAGCCAGCGCTGCATATGGGTTCATCTGTTTAACTGTATTCAGATTCAGAACCACAAGTTTGCAACACAATTACATAATCTGACAATATGATAAACATTACGAAGTGTTTCTGGTAGTAGAAAGAAAAAAGCACTGATGCATTGCAGGAGAACCTTTTCCCAGCATGGCTTTGCCTTAGCACATCTGTTTGATGCATGTGTTTACTGTTGCAATGCTAACATAAACTCGGTGGCTGAAACTACTTGCCGGTGCTTTGCTATTTACTTTGCTCCTTGTAAGTGAAAAAAGCTACTTTAACATCCACAAATGAATGACTGCTTGTACTTGCACAAAAAGCCTTGTAATTCCTGCTCTGAATGCATGCAACAATACGGTCAACACATCTGGTTTATTTGGCATGAAAATGGCCAAATTTCCATACTATTATTTAATACAGACACATGGTGTGATGTTCTGTTTTCAGTAATGAGAAATGTAAGGTAACAATTTAAAATTAAGTAATTACATTACACTTACTCCATGCAATAATGCTCCCTTACTTTGACAATTTGGGGTTGCTTGTTCTTATAACAGGAGTTTAATGGATGTTTTTCAGCATAAGCTTGGTGCAGGTGCTGCAGGCAGGACTAGGTTAGCCTTCATCAAAATCAAAGACATGCTTCTTACTTTCTCACTTGTCAAACGCTTGACAACTTCCCTTGTGAAATTGTTTTTCTCTTTTTAGCTGGTTTGCTAGCATTAGACCCGTACTTGGCCCACATTTAGTTATCGGCTAGTTTTACTGCATGAATTACTTGAGGGAGCAGCATGCAGTCACCAAGGTAAATGGTAATCTGTTGGTGGCAAGTGATTACAGTCAAACTATGGACTGGCTTTGTTAAAGCAAAAAATGGTGTATTTCAACTTAGTGTATTTCCCAGGAGTGTGGTACCTACAGGAGCGCCACTAGTCTTCTGACGTACATTGTACTTCAGGTCTCCTGTGCGTGCCTCCAATTATTACAGTCAAACATCAGTAAAATGACTCACAACATCTTAAAAATAGTTCCCATGAATAAATGACTATGTAGGGTGATCAGGTCAGCTGAAAATTATCTTTCAGTACAGATTTTCCATGTAGTTGGCCATAGTGACCATTCCAGGCAGCAACTTTCTGCCCTAACTTTTACTCTGACTCAGAGATTAGTGATAATTCCAGAAAACATTATGTTTATTTCTAAAACTGTAGGAGACTCGCACAGCTTGCCCAAATTTGAAATGTTTTTGCTTGACCCCTTGTTTACCCTAAAACTCTACAATGATGATGGTAAAAGAGAAGTTTGCACAGCCCATTGAGTAACAGAGGCCACATGAAAGGGACATACACTTGGTTGAAACATACCGGAATTTGTCTTTGATGAAGCTGCACTGAGCAAAAGTAATGAGTAATGAGTAACACAGATAATTATTTTAACCAATGAGTAACATTTTAAGCAACTTGTCCAACTCTGGTTACTGGTGGCTGCAGTCTACAAATTCATTAATGCTTCAAAATTGCCACACCACGTACTGCCAACTTCTCCTCCCACACGCAGAACAGTCCAACAGCCAGTCCGACTCACTGATTGAATTCACCTTCATTTGTTATCATGAGGGCACCAGCTACGCTGCAGTGCATATGCCTGGCACATGCTGTAGCACATCAGACAGGTGGTGGAGCCTAATCAAACAGCAGCGTTTATCGGAGTCACACTTTCTCTCACACCCTCACCCTCTCTTTCCGCTGCTCTGTCTCTCTGTTTCTCTGCTCTATAGCAGACTTTCATATCCCACCTGAACTCCCCCTGTGCATCATTTCCCACAAAAGGTTGAGTGATGGTACCAAGAACTTGTCTTGTGTTTGGTTCCCAGTGCTCCAAGCTGTAAACCCTGGTACCTTTGGGTATGGGGTTTATATGAATGAGGGTAGAGGGGTACCATACTGTAATTAACGATTCCAGACTCCAGATTCACTCCATAATACACATTATACTCAAACACATGCAAGCAAACCCACACTCAAAGGGGAACATGCAAAAGCTAGCATCCACAAACATTAGCTAGGACTGGAATCACCAGGTGCTTTCCAATATATTATACACCTCTTTGAGATATGCCGGTGACAACGAGATTTAAAGTTTTGAATCCATTTATTTATCCTCCCAGCAGAAAATGTCAGTCAGACAAAGTCCCTAATTTGCATCTCACTTTTATGAAGCTGCGAGTGTACGCAAGGAAATAGAGTGAGCAATGGAGTAAAACTTTAACGAGAGAGAATAAATTAGCAATATAATGCTTGTTTGTAATGCTGCAATGGCTTCGCTACCTCTCCAAGATGTGAAAAAAAACCTGGAAGGCAAGCTGTTGGAGCGGCGCTCGGAGCTGCTGGCATGCTTTTGTAATAAAGGATCAGCCGAGAATGGGGATCATGAATACAAAAGCATCAATGGGATATGCATGGTGTGAATATGCATCAAACACATCTGTGCTTATGCTCTCGCCAGCGCTGCACAGTATGTAATGTACCATGTTACAGAAGGTTTCTTCTCCATGGCTCTCTGCTCTCTTTGACTTCTATTCCCACAAGGTGCCACAGTTTAAGTGGGTCACTTCATAGGAAAAAGTTTTCTGGCCTCTAAAAGTCCTACCAAAATATATAGTGGGGGTCTGTCCTCGATCATTCTGGATGCATTAGAGGTTGAGAACAAATGAGGAATGACAGTGAGTAAACAAGCAATATGCATCGGTAAAGCAATAAGCGCCCATCCGTCCTCACCCCATCCTTATCGCTCTGTCTATCTGCCTATGTGGAGCCCTCCTCTGAGTTCGAGGGTGGGTGCTAATGAGGGCGGTGCGGGTGTTGAAACTAAAGGGAGAGCCGAGCAAAAAGAATTGGATTGGCACTGCAGAGGGCTTGGGAGCAGATGAAGGAGATGAGATAGAAAAGAGAAATGGGTTTGCATGAACACAGCTGATATGGCGATAGCGGTTTTTCATTAGGTTCCGTCTGGGTCGTCCAAGAAACATTAATTCTGGATTTTTATCTCTTTGATGTACTCAAATGACCAGCTTTACAGAGTGTTGTGTGTGACTAAAGCCGGGCTTTACTCTGATTCGCACAATTCAAACATTGTTATTGTTGTGGTTGGGTCTTTGGAGGAACGGGACTCCTGAAAACCAGCTGACTTCATGAACAGCACTGGGAGTTAAACACCATGGCAGCACTGGATCCAGGATTTACAGTTACAGAGTGGAGTCTACAGCAAGTCTTTTGGGACAAGCAAAGCCTGAGGGCAGGCAACCAGAAACCTCACAGAGACTGACAACTGCTAAACTTTCCTCAAATTATGCTGGCTGGCGCAGCTCATGACGATTGGCTGACAGTGAAACGAACACTGTGATTCTTTTCAAGATGCAATCATGCTGATGAGCTGAAAAACACCTTTAAGTTGGGTTCTTCATAGTCAGGCATCCTGGATCTGGATTTTTTGTTTTTTTTGGCAATGGATGGACTCCGTTCCCTTCAGGCAAAAGGCTGCCTGAGAAAACACAGTTGTCTAAGATGAATAAATCAGACTGAAAGAGCCTCTGACGAGACACAGTGTTGCTTCTGTTGTGGACAATGTAAATACACAAAGACATGCACAAACTTACAGACACATGCACATGAAACAAGACACAACGCTTATTATATCTTTCATACACTGTCCACAAGTTTGTGGTACAAAACAGGACCAAAAGCCTTGAATCAGGAGAAACTGAGTACACCTAACTGATGCTTCAACATCCAAAACAGTGAGAATGCTGAGACTGCTTTGGATCATCAGCTTAGAGTGCGTTTACTCAATCTCTCCTGATTAACGACAGACTATGGCGCCACTCGCTCATCTCAGAGCTAACTGACTGTTGTTTGTAAAACTTCCTCTCTATGAAAAGAAACAATGCAAGTATTCTACCACAGGTTATCTGAATGCAACCTGGTAGACATACTTGGGCTCCATGATCCCTAGCAATATTTAGGTTATGGTGTGTGTGTGTGTGGTTCAATTGTTTCTTTGTTTTCTGTCAGTTTGTTTTTTGTACTGTGTTTTTTCAAGGATTAAGCTCCTGTCAAAAACAAACAAAAAAAAATGTTTATTTGACCAATGGGAAAGTGCTTCCAGATTTTAGACTCATGGCTGCGCATCCTTCAGGCCCCCCCCCCACTCACCTTCCTTTACCGCCAGAGGATGTCAAATGTTCAAAGCTTGTGATCTTTTGAGTTACATCGTATGGTATACATGCACTCATGTATTTAATGTTAAAAGATATTGCATTGTAACCAAGTGCTTTGCCAACACATTAGCTGAAAGATGAAAGGAAGATTCAGTGATTTCTTGTACAGCTTTTGCATCTGCAAAAAATGAAAAAAAAAAATCATGCGTTGTTTCATGATAATTTGTAATGGGCAGCAATAGGCCGCCTTGGATTGCTATGTACTAATTGTGTATATATGTATGCTGTACCACTTGTCTGCTGTGAAATTTGTTGACTACTCAGCTTATATAAGGGCTTTTTATAGATATAAAAGCAGACTGGGCAATCTGATGTCACTCTCTGTAACTCAAGACAAATTTCTCTAGAAGTTTTTTTTAGGGATGAAGGGATATGAACAGAATTTTCACGCATACAAAATGCTATATAAATAAAGTTTTGATGGACTGAAATGTCTATAGGCACTCATATGACGATGTTGGCCCATTTGTCCTGTTTGAATACATCTTTCAAGAAATATAGCATTCATTTGTTAATCATACACGTGTGTACTGGGTGTTTCTGTTCAGAAGGAGCTTTATTCTAAGAAATATACAGATAAAGAACATTTTGTGACAGTCAAGGATCAAACTCAGACACTGAAGGAACAGTTCGACATATTGGGGATTATTTGCTTTCTTGCCATGAGTTGGGTAACGTAATCAACTCCAAGCATCACCACCATTTACAGCGTCAGCTAGTTGAGCATAAAGACTGGAAACAGAAAAAAATCAGCCAAAAATATATTTTGGAACCTCAGCCGGCAATCACAACCTGTTGTTTTTTTCTCTATTTGTGTCATTTAATGAGCTTAAGAGGTGCTGATAGGCAGTTTTTGTTATCTTTGATAGAGCCAGACTGTTTCTGCTTGTTCCCAACTTTATTCCAAGCTTAGCTACTTACTTAATGCTTCATGTTTACAGTAGAGACATTACAAGTAACAATCAAAGAAAAGCTCAAAAACAAACTTTCTTGGTTATTATTTATGACTCTGAAGAGCTAAGATATAAAATTCAGTTAATCTGCTTCATAAGAACTGTGTAAGTGTTTTAAATGACCGTGTTGACGTTCAAGTGAATTTTGCTAAACTCTGATTTGTGCTTCATGGGAAAATGTGACTTCAACCTTTTCAAAATAAGCCCTGCCCACTTCAACTTTTGCATACAACAGTGTGTTTGTGTAGGATCCCATTGCTTATAGCATTTAACTAGCTGTACAAATGGTTTTTCATCTAAAATTCATCAAGTTTAGCCTCGCTGGGGTCCTCAGAAAGCATCCAGAGATAAAAACAAAAAATACATGAATGAACCTGAAACTACTAAAAGCAATGACTTATGTCATATAATGAGTACAAGATTCTCAAAGAATGAAGGTGTTTTCCAAAATATTTTTAATTAATGAGGACAATATTCACTGCAGTGAAAGCAAGGAAACAGCCAAATTCCTACAAGCTGCAGCCCAAAAGATCTTCTTCAAGCTGTCATTTGACCTACTTTAACTTGATCTCTTACACAATATTCTTTGAGATTTACCAGTTAGTTACACACTTCAAAACAGAAAGGAAAGAAAGTCCTAAAATCTTAAATAAAAAATGATGGATAAAATGTACGTGGGAATGATGGCCACAAAAGCATCATGAACATCAGGAGCATCTATTTCTTCATCTTCTCACACTATCTGCACTCTGTTGGATCATGAGAAGATAAAAGCTCTCTCTCTCTTCTTCTTCCTCTCCTTATGTCTTTGTCATACACAGCCTAAAGTCTGGATCTCCCAGAGAGGCGTGTTGCCGCTTAATTTGTTCTGACATCATCTGGGATTTGACTGGATGTGTATCCTGTGGGTTATGAGCGAGCTGGCAGTGTGTGTTTTAGAGTCCCCAAGTGTGTGATGTCATCCGACAGCACGTAAAACCTTTTGCGCCGCCTTGCTTCCTGCAGACTGTCAGCACACCAATCCCCTCTGCTCACAAACATGTAATAGAAGTAAAGCTCAATTTATATTAAGAACAGAAAGAATGGTTTAGTTAGGCAGCCATGATGAGAGAGGAGACGCACATTTATTGGCAATTTTCAAGACTGCACACTGTATTGTAGTTTCATACCTAGAGAAGCAACATCCTTACAACTGGATCAGTACATTAATCTAGATTAAGAATGTCATCACAGTCATTTTACTCAATTGGAAGTCTTTAAAATTAATTGTTTAATTGGTTTTGACACTCATATTATGATTGCTAAGTTTCCTGTAATAGAATCACAGTGTTCATTAGGCCTTTAATTTCTTTGACCTGGAGAAATATTGCAAGTTATAGGTAAAGAGAGACAAAAATTGGGTCTATGACAAACAGGACTGTGTTGTCAGTAAATACACACAAAATTTTAATCATCCAGTGTCGATGCTTCGTGCACATGGCAGTAGAACAATACAAAAATAATGTCATGTTGATTGCTTGTGCACAGAAACAATGCTAACTTCTGCATAAGCACAACCAGAGACAGTAAAACAGGACACATGTTACTAGAGACAAATTTAGTTTTAAAGAAAGGCAGAGGGGCTGTTTTGATTTACAGCATTTCTTCATATTTTATTTCAAAGTTTTAAAATCATAAAAGGATGCAAGTACAATAGTACTAAATAAATCTTGTATTTTAGCCTTCACATGTAAATTACGCACATTTACTCTCTTCACATACACCCAATACTGGTAGTCAGGGTTTGGGTTACAAGAATTTTAACCTATGGTCATAAATTTGCAACAAAATAATAATAATAATAATAACAATCATCATCATCATCATCATCATCATAATACCAGATACATAATGAATATAATCCATACAATTTTACTAATAAAAACTGGAAAGGATGCAACATACTGGGCTGTGTGTGTATGTGTGCACATGTGTATGTTTGTGTGTGCGTGCGCGTGCGCGTGCGCGTGCGGGTGCGGGTGTGTGTGTGTGTGTGTGTGGGCAGGGCAGGGCAGTGGGCATCATCTCCAGCTGTCATAGATGTCACAGTTCATTTGTGTGTCTCAAGGGTTTGGACCAAATCCATCACAGAGAGCAAAAAGCCAAATGCCACAAACCATGTCCACAATAATTTTCTCTCTCTCCCTCTCTCTCTCTCTCCCTCTCTCTCTCTCTCTCTTGCCCATGGCGGGCGTCCTGGGGCTCAGAAGCAGTGTATAAATGTTCTTATTCAGGTCAGAGGATACTGGAATATTGCATTACCATTACTTACTCAGCTGCTGGGCTAATACTTATGCAGGAACTCAGCATTCTGGCAGCAAAGGGAAACCTGTTAGTGAATCTTATGGTTTACAAAATGACATTCTTTTGTGTGTGTTATCTTATTATCTTGTTGTCTTAAAATTTATCACACAAAACAGAAGATGTCTGTAAATTGAAAGGGTTTTTTATTGCATGCATACAGTAGCACAGGTCTAACTAATAACATTATGAAGGCTTCATTTTATTAAATGCCCAAAAATACAGTTTGACAGAGAGCCAAGACCCATAAACTACAGCGGCTAGCTGCATTTGAGTCATAATTCATTTTTATCAATTACACCTGTGCTTTTGTCTGCCTTTTTTCCAATTTAAAATTGTTACTGCTGCTCGTTTCTTCAAAAGCAAAGCTATTAATGTTATTAAAATCAATTACCCTGATGGATGATTTTTGAGCTGGTAGCAAAAACACAATAATGCTGTTTCTGAAAGTCGATAATACTATTGGCTACAACAAGTATTGGTTATTTTAAAGCTGGACTAATGCGTAGTTCCATATTTAAAGAAATACATTTTAGTCCAGCTTGTTAATATTAACAGTACATGCCTCCTCCAAATGAATGATTTGTTACTCTAGCTGTTTGCTAACAAGTTAGCCATATTAGTGTTCCTGCCAGAATCACTCCGTATTTTACTGGGGTTCAAGCCCTGATTGTTTTGAGTCATGTCCCCGTTATATTTTTTAATGTTAGCCAGCCTATTAAAATCAGTGTAAGTTAATAGTGTGTGTGTGTGTGTGTGTGTGTGTAAGAGAGACTGACAGAAAGTTGATAAATTTAATATTTAAATAAACTAACATCAAAATAAATGCAATTAACTGTTTTCCCAAAGGCAGATGATGGAGAAAGACAGAAAGAGACAGCAGCAGATAAAGGAAAGAGAGAACAGAGAGAGAGAGAGGGAGACTGTAGCAGATGATGAACAGTTTTTTAGGTACACATTTACATTTTTTAATGATGAACACATGTACTTTGAATGAAAATGAGGTGCCAAACTGCATAAAAGTGTCAAAATAGTTTCTTTTTTTATTTCTGTGAATGTCCACATCCTGAGTTATTAATATTGTAATTTAAGAGGTACACAGCTTTTCTCAGAAATGTTATCCTTTTTCTTTGTAAAATAGAATTACTTTTAGCAACCTCATCTTTCCCTCTGTTATTATACCTTGCTTTTTGCATGTGTACCATGCTTTAACCAATTTGAAGGCAGCATGTGACTTTATGAGGTGAAAATAACAGCTTGTTGAGCAAAGAACAAGCGGTAGGAAAAATCAGTTAATGCAGTTTTAAAACAGTTTATCATGTCATGTTTCAAATTGATTGTTTGCGTACCGCGTTCACTCTGTCAGAGTCGGTCATTTTTGTTGGCCATAATCTAAATCAGGCCCCCTCCCGCTCCACCGT
>JAPZDY010000009.1:15756164-15768907 GCA_029783645.1 Ctenochaetus hawaiiensis | reverse complement strand
CTTCATATGTTTCGCTCGCTGTGCTGTCACTTAGTAGCTCAGGGCTTCTTGTTTCAGCTCATCAGTAAAGTCAACCACACAGCGCCAGGCTCGGCTTCCTAGCACTGCGGCTCTTTGCTCACATCTGAGAAAACATCCAAAGTCTCTACAGACCCAGGAGCTAATTCCATCCATCCTAGTACTAACTAACCAGGCCACAGTGTGAATGATTTTATGTGCATTTTTTTTTTACAAAACAAAGTGTGTTAGAATAAAATAATAAGAAGTGTAAGATCAAACTTTTAGCGTATTTTAATAATTGATCTTACTAGCTCTCGTCTGCAAGACAAGGGAAATGCTGTTTATTTATTTCCACTCTTCCAAATGGGTCAATATCTTGTTAGGATACTAACTTTTTTTCCAAGGGTGTGTTTAACCTCAATCTTATGGCATAATTTTATGTTTTCAGAAACCAAGAAAGCAAAATTATGTCAAATACTTGAGCATATTATTTGAACTCTTCTCACTCATTACATGCCCGGTTCTTCAGGCCCAAGCTTGGCCCACGCAAACTTGCTTCCACATCAGGACTCAATCTGGTGCACAAACAGAAAATCCCTGTCAACCAACAGTAAAGGATGATACCAGAATGAGCTCACAAGTGAAAGTTTAAGGGCCACACCTGGGCAAAGGGCCAGAATGTATTATTGGGCCAATTTTTTTTTATTTTTTTTTATAGTGCATATTTAAGAGCCCTTTTGCAGGATTTTCTTTTTAAAATAAATCATCTGGAAACAATAAAACCATGTTTACACAGCCTGTTAAAGCCATTGTCATTCTATATAAAAGGTACTTAGTTGAAACTGTTGTTCTGAGTCAGCTGCAGAACTGATAACAGAGCCAAAAATCGATGTTTGTGTGAAAAAAAGTGAGCCAGCAGGACGGTGCAGTGACATTTTGACGATGTGTTGTGTGTGTGTGTGTGTGTGTGTGTGTGTGACCAACCACCAGGAGATTTAAAAAGCAGCCATCAGCAGTTAGCAGCTAACTTAAAGAAAAAGAACAGCAACCAAGCTGAAAATGTCTGCAAATAGGGGGAGACAATAAAGTTCTGCATCCTTTGCCTCCAACAGCCACCCCACTGTTTTCTTTTTTTACCCTTCTTTTCCTTCTCTGGGCTTATCTGTTGTTATCTGAGGACACTTCTTTATCACATCTACCAATATACGGATGCATGTTAGTTTTTTCAACTTGTTTTTTCTTAGTACATTTCTATTTCCAATACATGGCAGCTGATCTCGCTCTTAATTTGTCTCCTCTGCTTCTCTCTTCTGTCTATTTAAGGTCCAGTTTTCTTTCCAGGAAGTCTTAACCTTTTCAGTGTGACATCCAAAGTAACTCCTATAATCAAAGGTTGAAAGCACAGCATGCTGGGATGGTCAAATACTGCACTTTTGATCCTCACCACACCTGCTGTAACTTATCAGCAACTTATCAGTGTCTCACCTTGACTCCAGACTGAGCTCAGTACCCAGCAGTCCTTCTTTTTTGTTTTTCTGCCGACCCAGTGAAACCATGTCTGTCAGGATGCTGCTTCATGTCATGCCCTGTTCCCTCCCCTGGACAGAGTCCTAAACGCTCCACTGCCCACCTGCCCATGCAAATCACTACCTTTGGTCCCAACTCAACCTGCTTGAGTTTAGGTGTGTGTGTGTGTTCTAGTGTCTGTTCGGTGATGATCCTGAAACAGCTCTCTCAGTTGGTCTTGATTTTTGTGCTTTTACCACAATGCAGCCTGGTCTCATTCACAGGTCGTCACGCCTCACTGTGTCTCAAACAGAGACACAAAGTTTCCTTAAGTATCTGTATTAGAGACAACAGGCTTTTAACTAACGACAGTGTAAACCAGTCCACAGCAAGAGCAGATGCTAAACTGCTCCAAGCAGTGTGGAGGTAAAGGTTGAGTACTGGGTCATACAGAGGACCTTCACACAGCAGACCAAAGCATGTGTCTCACTTGTGTGAAGCCACAAGTGAAATAAGAGGTGAAATCTAATCACTTGGTGGTTCCTACGGGACGAACCAAAATGAGAAGGTTTCACAACATTAACCACATGTTGGAAAGGTTTTCTGGCTCGTCAGTTTTGTGCGTCAGGCACAGACACTACTACTCCCAAAGGGTCACAAACACAGACAACTGCGGACACAACGGAGGCACAGTTGTTCCATTTGTTCTACTTTTCCAGAGTCGGCTTGGAGGACTCATTCCACACACACACACACACACACACACACACAGAGGACTGATGTCCACAGAAGCAGCGCTTTCCCGTTATAACAACAAACTACAGGTATGCAGATGGTCACATAAAGTCTGCATGGATGTCTTTTAAAGATGGCATTTGCATCGTGAGGACCCAAGCAGACCCTCATGCACTTGTGCGTGTGTTCTTGTACATGTAACTTAAGTTTTACAACTACGGAGAGAGAACATGTTTGCAAAGTGATGGTGTACTGAGCAGTACTCACTTAGAGCTGGACCTGAAAAGGGCCTTTTCATTATTATAAGAATGTTTCAAAATTTTTGTGAAAATGCTTCATCCAGCACCCCATTAACTTAGCTTAGCATAAAGGCTGGAAACAGGGTAGCAGTGAGTCAGACTCTGTGTACATTATTAAAATCTGGCCAGCAGCACCTCCACTTCATGAATGAACATATTGTATCTTAATAGTTTCATTCCTTCAAAAATCTAAAACAACAGGAGCACAAACTAAATAAATCTTTATGAACGTTGTAATAATCTCATCTAATGTTCAGACATTTGGATGTGATATAAGAGTTGGAGGCCGGGGGATTAAATTTAGGGGGAAGTAAAGATGCACAATGCTGTAGATGTGTTTTAGATTGTTTAAGACCTCTTAGATATTAGAGTTCTGTAATACAATGTGATGTAATCAGTGGATTCAAGGCATTTCAAATGTACATCTGTGTGTGTGACTTTGTTATGGCTGTTCACACCTTTAGATGTTAAGGACAGGAGCTGTGGTACTGAATTTAGGAAGTGGGTTAAGGTTAGGTATAAAGGTTTAGATATGCACCAATTCAAACTGCTGAATAGGTATCTTGGCTTTCATGCTCATTTGAAATCAGTTGGTTTAACAATCAGCTACATTAATTCAGTCCTGTCAGGCCTCTGATTAAGTTTTTAGTGCCACAGCAATCCTTGCATTACAATAAGGTCTATGTACACTGATTTGAAATTTAAACAAAAAAGCACTGATTTCATAATCATTGTCCAACACTTGAGGACAACCAGTGTGAAAAAGAAACATTTTGATCGGTGCATCTATATTGGGGCTATGGTTTTATGTAATATATGTAGTCACTGGGATGTATCATCACTTAAGTGTCCTGTAGGAAAGTTTCTGTTTAGTGAATCTCAACTACAGAAGCAGTTAGGTTTTTTGCATGAACACATAAGAGAGCTAATTGAAAGTGTATCCTGTGTATATAACGAAAGAAGAAATAACACAGTAGAGGTGAGGGTTTTAACAACATGCTACAAAGTTTTACTGGTATCTGTAAAAGTTTGATGTTCCTGTAGAAAACTGGAGGTGTGTGTCTGTGATTGTTCAGTTTTGACACGTTGGCAGAAATATTTATTGTCACTGAGGCAGCAGCTCAAACTCCTACTCAAACTATGTCTTGCAGAGGAAAGATGAGCTGTTGGTAATGGCCCAACAACAGCCAGATATGAAAGACAGTCACTGTGAAATGTTTTTATTTTTTTTGTTCATGATGACAAGGACAGTTAGTGTAACAGCTGTTATGTGAAGCTGTGTTTCATATGTGCACAGAAAAAGTGACTGTGAAAGGGGAGATTTCAGAGGAAATGGCTTTAATAATCTTTAATTCTGACAAAGGAGGTGCTGCCTCTCTCTGATCTTTATGCTCTGTCTCGGTGTGTATTCTGTGACCCATCACATCCTGTGACCAGACTTTGAATTAGGGCTTTATTGTCACTACAAATGTCTTTACAAAGGTCACAAACTGTATTTTAATGGCTGTTGACAAAATGGGCAAATAAGGAAACCTATCTTTGGAATAAAATTATATTTTAGTCACTAAAAAATGGGATTTAAAAAGCTAATAAATCCATGTTTACTCAGGCTGGTGTTTTCTGCCTACAAACTGTTATAATTTGCAGGTAGCAGACTTGGCAGCTCTCTGTGTTGGAGTGTATTTCAGCCAGTGTTTCAGTACTTGATCTCGCTAGACAAAAGAGAATAGAGGCTGCCATTGTCCACACTCTGTCTATTTTCAATGACAATATTTTAATCATTCTGAAGGTTTTCTCTAAGGAGGCATTTGTGAGATGCAGTGACTGTCTTTCATCAGGACTGCCAGCTGGCTGAACCGCTTGTCTCCCTCTAAAATGCCCCAGAATCGGTCCACTCTCTCTTTTTCTGGTCTGTCTTTATTGGAACAGATCTGGGAGCTATTTCTTCTTAGCCTGTCGGGATCAAGCCTCAGTGCACAAAAAAAACCATTCATTATGGCTTTATCGCTCTGAACACACTTTAACATTTTTATAAAACATTACTCTGCAGCCGACTGTGAGATAGCTGCCATGATATGATCAGAAAAAAATGTATATCTGCATCTGGACCTATTTGTATCTGACAATATTAAGCTTTTGTGTCCTAATATTTATAAATGCCCCATGTCACACTTACTGTTGGTGCACAAGAAGTACAATATAAATAAGGATAACTAAAATACTAAAAGAAACTTAAAATTTAAGGCTGCAATGCAACGCTTGTATTAATTGGCCTCATTGTGACCATTGAGCATCAACAGAATCTGAACACTATGCTTCATAAGGGATGCACTAAGAGCATGGTTGTTTTATTAGACTGTACTGTTCTGTACAGGTGTGAACTGCACCATATTAACTGAGCCTAATGATAGAAATGTGATTAGGTGGTAGCAACAGGGTTATGTAATAGTTGTCTCTTAAATTAGATGTTCTTCCTCTGGACTTTGGTCTAACATCACTCTGTCATAATATAGTGCTGCACATTGTCCATTAATAGACTATTTCTACCTTTGTGGTCTCTACTTACAACAAATAAAGCGTCTTTGCTGCTAACATTCCTACAGTGAAGAGGCTCCAGTAACACACCATTCGTGAGTATATGGTGTCCAAGCAGTAATCAGTCAGCTCGGGCCACTTCCCTCCTATATTTGAACAACAAAGCTAGTTCACAGTCAAGGTGAACTTCCTCCCTGACTCTTTGAGTGGTGTTACCTTGGAAGATAGCAACAGACGCACCGCTACCTTGGATAAAATCACTTGATTGAACATTGAAACATTTGGTACAATGTAAGTACACAGTTCAACAAAATATCTAACAGAAAGAATCACATTTAGATCATTTATTGATGAAATGTAAAATATTTGTAAGTCCCTCTACCATCATGTTTTAAAGTATGTAAAAATATTCTGATATGATTTACATTTTGTTTAACTCTGTTATTCTACATTAATAGTAAAGACAAGCTCTGAAAGTGGCTGGAGGCACATCCACTCTTTTTTCCACAGTGAAATATTTTGGATCAGTCCTTGTGCTCCGCCCACCACCCCGTTTGCATGAGACTGACCAGTGAGAGAGCTGGATGCATTAAGATGGCAAGCCACAGAAGACACTGGGAGAAACTAGGCTCTATGCTTGAAACTCAGACTGAATCGCAACAAAGAAACACACTTTTGAGTCAAATGGGACTTCAAGTCTAACACTAAAAGCAATTTAAATCCCACATTAAATTTAATCCTAATATGAATGTATCAAATAAAGACTGGATTCACTGGAGGTTTTGTATATTTTGGTTCATCAGCTCTACATCAGAGTCTTTGGTGTCGTAGCTTGTCAGCAAGCCATTTATAAACAGGAACTTGCTGCGTTGTTGCCTTCACTATTGAGTGTGTCTGTAATGGTTTACAGTGGACTTCTAATTAAGAAAATCAAAACAAAATGTGTTAAAATCTTTGGGTCATGTTACACTCGCCACACATGAAGACACACTCACACAAAACACAAAACAGCTGCATATTATTAACCATCTGAAGGATGTGTTCTGAGCTGGTGCCATCAAGTGGAAAATGTAAGTAATGCAAAAACACAAACCATCAGTTCTGTTACTGAGGAATTTAAAGCTTCAAGGCTTTTTCTAATTTTAGTGAGCTATATCACATCCTGAATCAAAACAACCTCTGCTATGCAAACATGGCTTGGACTGTCTTGATATGATATCTAGGAGTTCCTTTTTGAAAATGTACACACAGTATTTGAAGAGATGGTTGTCCAGAGTGTAGAAAGACAATATTTGTGATCAAAACAAAACAAGTCTAATTTTTTTGACAACCAATGCGTCCATTCAGTCCTCAGCTATTTGGTAATTAGTGATGTCTTCTCTCACTTGCTGCTCTGTTTTCTCTCTCTGAACCTCCTTTTGTCCTCTTCATCACTCCCAAATCTCTCTCTCTCTCTCTTTTCCGCCCACCTATCTCCAACTTACAGGTCTCCAGGCCCCAGATCAGGTCTCTGTAGACTCTGACAAACCACAGCTCACCTCCTCTAATGAGGCAAAGAGGGAGTTTGCAGTCCCAATTCAAATCTACCATGGGCTAGTGGATACAATGGTAGATCAATTTCGTGGTAGAAGTGTGAGTGTACGTGTGAATGTGTCTTACTGTCTACATGTGTCTACACTGTGGGGACTCACCTTACTAATTGAGACAAATCAAAGGCCACCAAAACATAAATAATTCAATTTCAGGGTGAAGTCTTGGGTTACGGCTAGGCAAGTAATGATTATGGTTATGTTTAATGCAAATCTCTATTATAGATTATAAGTCCATGTATGCATGAATGTCCCCAAAACTGATGGAAAAACAACTGTATGTGGGTGGCAGAGGCATGCATGGATTGCTTAACCTACACAGGGTATTTTCAAAATAAAGAGTATTTCCTGCCTTATGCTTGGTTTTGGCCTACAAACCATACAATTTTTTTAACTTTTAAACTATTTTAAGATTTAGGGGAATAACATTGTTTTCTCTCCTGCTAAAAGTTAGATGATAAGATCAATACTTCTCTAGACTGTCCTTTTAATATTAAGGTACTGCCAGCAGCCAGTTAGCATAAATACTTAAGCTTGACTTTTTATATTGTCTTCACTTTTTTTTAACAAAAACTAAAGTTTGTGAATGTATTATTACTTTTATTACTTCTGTATTATGATGATGATGATGATCATAATTATTAATATAATGTTTTTTTAATACAGGTGTTTAAAAGTTAACATTCAATTGATAAACAAATAAATGTGAGATAGTATAATATATGTTTAGATTTCAAATTCAGAAAAATTCTGTAGTTTCAAATTTGTTCTGACTTGACTTTTGTAAAAAGTGACAGCCATTACAGGCACAAAAAAAGTCATTACTGAAAACAGACACATGCAGGCAGATACACATTAATTCACCAGCATCCACACATCGTCCAGATGGGACAGCCCAAGGGCATCACAGGAAACGACTGTGAATGGTGAGTGATGCAGGAAAAGGTCTTGAGGACAGTTCATATGTCTCTCTTTATATTTATGCATCTATGTATTTATGCAAGGGCATGGCAGTTACCCTGACCTTGGCTTGACATAGACAAGGAACACACAGCAGCTGTTGACCCAAGTGATTCTAATACGGTGACCTGACCAGCTGGTTGGACCCGTCCTCAGCCGGCTGCCTGTGGAGGAAGCTGACAGGTTGGAAGGTGAGGTAAAGAAAGGAGACAGAGGTGGTCTGAATGAGCTGATAGACATACAGTTTCATAGAAGGAACAAAGGGAAGCAAGGATGTCACACCACTGTGATCTTGCTTTCATCCGCAATTTAATGTCAAACACATATAATGTTCTTAATTTAACATCTCAAAGTAATCTGATTCTGCATAAAATGAACACTTTATAGAAGAGCATTAGGGTCATGGATAAGAAAAAAATCCTGAGGAATATTTTTTTTTATTTTGAAATTTAACTTTATCTCAAAATTTCAAGGAAAAAGTCAAAATTTTAAGATAAAGTCGAAATGAAGTTTTTTTGTCATGCATGTTAAAAAAAAGTCAAAATTTTTGAGAATGAGGAAGATTTATTTTATGATGCACTTTGAGAGAAAAGTTGAAATTCTGAGAACAAAGTTGAAATGGGCATTTCAACTTTTTTATTGAGGCACATAATAATAACAAAAAAATCTTCTTCCTTAAATTTTTATTTCTTGTTCATGAAACTAATACCCTGCCATTGAATACAAAAGAAGAGATCAAGAGATCAAGTCACACTTACTTCCTAAACTTGATGACTCTAGACTCAACTTGACCAAATACAAAAAGACTTGCACCTGGACTTGACATTTAACACCAGTGACTCATGATTTCACATGGATTTGAGCTTTTTGACCTAAATATACTTTATATTTTCCCCAAACCAACGGATTAAAGCTACATTATTTAAATGCAGAAGAGAACCATGAAGAATTACCTAACTTACTTTAATTTACTCAGCACTAATAAGGAGAAAATAAATCATAGATAGTGTTGTTGGCATATAAAAACTATGCAGTGGTCAAAAAAACAGAATTTCAGTTTGCAAAACATGAGGGTTAAAAATATCAAATAAAGAAACACAACAATTTCCAATTTCACTGAGCATTTGAAGTTAAACAAAGGGCAGCAAGTCCAAGCTGTGATTTAAAAACGGCATAGCATTCACTGAAAATTGCCTCATGACTTCTTTGTCGATTGAAACTGAAAGTTGAGGATTTCAATGGGGACTGTTCAGTTTTTACCTGGGAGTGGATTGGGATCTGCCTATAAAGACTTTTGGACTGTGGACATAATCCACAAATGAATTATCTGGTTGTGACTGTGTTAGCGTGCATTTTAGCGAACAGCAAGACCAAAAAAACATGACAGACAAAAAGTAAGCGAGTGCAGAAACTCTTGTTGTTGATATGCTTTTTACTTCGCTTGAATGCATTTTTCTCAAAGTTATCTTATAGAACACAATGGAGTTCTCTGTAATAACTGCAAAAGTCTAATCCCATTTCAAGTTGAGAGTAAAACTGGTGATGGAAAATGATAGAGGTTAAGAAACAAGGTCAAGAGAGATGGAAGGGGAGGAGAGAAATGAGAGGAGGCCTGGGAGGCGGGGGAGGTGCAGTCAAGCAAAAACTCCCTGGGTAATTAAGGATTTTGAGAAAGAACAAATCAGGAAGGAGGGATGACAAGAGAGGAAATAGGGGTGAAACAGGTGAGAAATTACTCAGAATAAAAAGAAAAGTTTGGGCATGTTTGGAGGTGGTAAATTTAAAAAAGGTAGAATGCGGAAAAGATACGAGGAATGAGAGATGAGAGGAGAATTAGAACAAAGAGAGGAAGAAGAGTAAAAGGCAGCAGAGAAAGATATCCTCTCTCTGTGCATACTAAAAGAGGCTGCTGTGACGAACTGACAGTCATTAAACCTGACACCTACAGAAGAGATGAAACCATGTCCAAGCAAGCATGACTGGACAAGAATAATCATTACTTTTCTGATGTGACTCCCAACATTTATCCAGACTTCTAAGAGGCAAAACTTCATTAATTGTGGAAAAAGTATCTGTGATTGCGAGCAATGCATATTTTAACGGATTATTACACCATCGGCCAAGTTTATTCTGCAGCCTTGGCTAAGAGTACACAGAAAATCTGCTTGAATATTGGATATTTTACTCTGGTTTAGCTGCTTCAGATAGTTTGACTGTTTTTTTGCCAGAACGGGGTTTGACTGAGTGTCGAAAGAGATGTGAGAAATCAAGGCTATGCCATCTAGGAGCTTTTGCAGTGCATAGTGTTTTTCTAGCATGCAGATTTGTAAATGAGATTAGGGGGGATGTCTCCGTGCAAAACACCAGATGCAGGAAACCTGAGACAAATTATAGTTTTTCGGTTACTCGCAACTAAAAACCTGACACTCTGCCACTGTGCAGTGCAAGCATTAATTATTCCTTCCTCAAAATGTTGGAGTAACCTTCAAAAATGGTGCACGAACCCCTTAATTATGCATATCAATGCTAAATGAAACATTCAGCCGTGGGGGATGTAGTTCTCCAGGCAAAACCTTCAAGGAAACTTTCAAAAATGTAGCTTTTGAGCACTTACCTGTTAAAAGCATGTCTCTTTTCACCTTCTCTCACAGACACACACACCCACATACACTATGAGAACACAGCTCTGAAGCAAACTTACAGACACCAGAACCTTTTCATGGGACTGTCGCTGTTGTTAAATCAGTTAAATCACTCCCATTTATTTGCTATATAACAATTCAGTAAGTGTTATTGTTTAACCTTTTAACAGCTCACTTACAGTATTTTCACTACCACTGACGCTGTTTACTGTTTTTAAGCAGCTGGACTCTATCACAGGTTAGGTTTAGCTGTCCTTCATGACTTTACAACCTGCTTTCTTAACATAAAATAATAAAAGCAAACAATTCAGATAAGCATCATTAGCAGAGCATAAGATGACAGACAGCATCATTAAGCATTCTTATTATGATTCTCAGAAGTTCTATTGTTTGTAAAATCTGAGCTTACACACTTGCACATGCACACTGTTCAGACGGAGAGTTGAGAGCAAAGAAAAAAATATTGTATTTCTATATACATTTTAATGTTATCTAACTTTTAATTTTGCTTTTTGCACACAAGCAAAACCAGATCAAATGAAATGATAAGTAGTCAATTTAATTTTAAAAGCCAGAATAAAAGTGGTTGTCTTTGAGGACAAACAAGCTGAACTGTAACCGCTAAAGTTTTTGACATCATTAGTAATAGTAAGATAAACTCTGTGCAAGAGCTAAAGCAGAGCCTATAGGAGGAGAAGCTAAGTCACCCCTACATGTCATGGACGGATTTGTCACCACAGCGGGGGGAGCGGTGTGACTCATTGGGTTTTGTCACAGAGGTACTGCCATGCTAACAACTTTGGCCAGCCTGACAGTACCCTTGTAGTCAGAGAGAAGGTTAACGTTTGTCAAACGTCACATGGACACTCATAATTGTGCTACTAACCGAGCTGATTCAGCTACTCAGCCGCAGGGAGCAAGGACAGGCTAGGTCTGCCTGCATTTATTACCCACTCTGTCTTAGGAGGGGTGCTGATCTAAAGGCCGCGGACCGAGTCTGCTTCACATCTGTCTGCACAGCAGTTCTGCTGCACAATGAGATATCGGCCATCTGGAACAGTGATGCTGTCTTTCTCTTCATGATTGAGACCGAGTTGAGTTGACAAGATGACAGCAACAGATAAACAATACCTGGTGTGATTTTGTGATGAATGTTAAAGGACTGAGCGATGAGGAAATATTAGTGTGAACTCCATGTAACAGTCTGTGCTGCTTTCTGCTTGTTCACATTAAAAGCAGTTGGTTTTAAAATCAAATTCAGCTTATCTATACATTTTTAAAAATATATCAATATCAAATGAAATCATAACTTTTTATTTTTTGAGTCGTGTTTCCTTTTCTTATTGACCTTTTTTTTCCTCAAGAGGACCGAATTTTGCTGACCATTCTCTATCTATGAAAAGCACACATTTATTTCTGGTTAGCAATCTTTAGGAGCATTTAGCCAAATGCGTGCAATGCCCATACATACTCATTTTAGATTTATTAGATTAAAAACAGATATTAGATTAGATTAGATTAGATATTAGATTAGATATTAGATTTGTATTTGGAGATAAAAGTGATAGTTAATCCCTGGTTGTAAGACTGTTACATTGCTGTCAGTAACTCCTGACCTGAAGATGCAGAGACAGAGCAACACTGCCTCTTAGTGGATGCTCAAAGAACTACAATAAATCAATTGGCAAACACAGAAGTACAGTACATTAGAACAATTTACATAGGTTGATATATAGCCTACATGAGTGAAAAAAAGAAGTTCTTACAACAAAAACAGCTCTTACATAAAAATATTAGTGTTATTCTTCTAAGTTAATTCATGTAGACAGTTGATAATATATAGTAGTGTAAAGCACACTATGTGCTTTTGAAAGTGTCTCATTAACTTCAAATTGAGGGAAAATTAAGCACATTTTATCTGGATTTGATTAGTGTTAAATTCCTAATTGATAGCTCTATTTATCGGTATAACTGAGTTCTCCTGCTGTCAGAACTATTCTTCTAAAACCAGTGATGTGTTGGTGTTAAGGAGGAACTACAGGTTTTTTTCCTGTCTGAGTAACCACCGAAGGCTCTGCTTCATAACAAAACTTGTTTTCTTTGCTTTTACTTTGCTCTATGGGCACGGCATCACAAACTCACATGCAGTGCATTTCTGTATAGACTATCACCTCTGCAAGCAAGAAAACCCAGTTTTCTCAATTAATATATCAAACTGAGCAATATGTTGCATCAAGTGACTACGTTTATCATCAATGTTTAGTTCACATTGAGGCGGCTAATCTTAACTTTTAAATGAAATGAGTTCACATTTTTGTTTTAGATTTTGTGACTGAGTAGAAAATTTTTTCTAACTGTGCATTACACTACATTATTGCAGCCTGTGTATTATACTTGTGTTCATTAAATTTTTTTGTATTTAAAAAAATATTTTTACTCATATGAACTCAGTGACATGATCATGTCATTCATTTGCT
>JAPZDY010000009.1:15733130-15750907 GCA_029783645.1 Ctenochaetus hawaiiensis | reverse complement strand
ACTGATGATTCACTGCTTTAATTACTGTGTCTGAAGAGGTGAAAATGAGCTCTGCTTCACTCAAAACTCGGATGTCTGAGGATGAACTGATCCTCAAAGGCAGATTAGTATCAACTGAATCTCAACACAGCCTGTGATCGTTCATACTCTCAGCACAGTAGGAATGGTGTTAGACAGCAAAACATGTTCAGCTATCTCAAACATCAAACAGCAGGTTTTATCTGCCCCTCAGAAAATTGGTTCCATGTTGAAACCATAAAAGCTGAAAGTTTTTCCACGACCACAGTGGGTGTTTCATATTCAACAGGTTGGAATAAGAGGATGGAGAAAGCAACAATGCAGAAGTCAAATGAGAACTTGCTTGTTTTTGGGATAAAAACAAATATCTGATATGACACAACAAAAGCTTGCAGGTAAACATGTCACCGGCCATCTTACTACTTGTGCTACTGCATTGTGCAATACTCTGCATTGATAACACATCCTTGATAACAATGTTTTCACTCAAAACTGGTGGAAACAGGTTGGTCTGCAAGTAGCAACAAGGTTCCAAGAATCCTGAATCGAGCCATTTAAGGACCAGAGTCAAATTAGTGAAAAGGTTTTAGACCTATTCCACACTTGACATTCTAAGTGATTGTCAAGGCCTAAGGTTGGCACTATTCTATATCTTTATAGTTACACCACTTTTCTTGGAAAAAAAAAAATCACAAAAAAAATTCAGCCATGCATTTAGCCCACTAACAAGTGCTGTCTATGTTTCTAAAGCTTGAGATATCTTTGTCTTCTGTGTCACAGAGCTCCATTTTCTCCAAAAGGATATAATAACATAACACAACAAAACACAAAATGAACACCTCAGTGAAATTGTCAATCTAAATAAAACATGTATTATTTTTGTAAAGGGAAAATATAAAACAGAGCAGTTGTCACATAAAATTGTATAAGTATACCTAATAAACTTGCCAGTTAGCATATTTATGAAAAGACAGAAAGGAGGTTGAGAAAGAGTTGAGTAACACATGGCTGCTTTTGTTTTCCTGGGATGGGATATTAAAAAAAAAAAAAGTACACATGCCAGTGTTATCCTTCAAAAAGTACTCTGGAAAATGCAGAAAACTACAAACTGAAGTAGGGGCACGTCAGGAAGATTTAAAAAGAAATCACAATGCAAGTAACCCCTGGTAGCATGTAAGAGCATGTGAATTACTTATTCTGTGACATGCTGCGACATCTCAAGCCTGATATTATGTCTTGCACATGACAACATCTTAATAAGACTTTTATAAACACACAAGTCCTTATGAATAATCAGAGATTTAGGAAAGCAGTTCTGTGCACTGACAGCTAAAACAAATAATCCCAAAGACAGGAATCAAACTGAGGACTGTTCAGGTATTAACTGGTCTCTCTGCTGTAAACTCTTGCTTTGCAGCAATTTCCTTCATGAGCAGCTTTGATGAGACCTGCGAAACAGCTAGAAGTCAGTCCTCTTGTCACAGACTCACCGGTGAACAGCTGGAGATCCCCTCCCCTCCGAAGAAGAACTCATCACCGTATGCCACTATAGCCGTGTGCCTGGAAGAGAGGCACGAAATTACCACAGGGGTAAATTCAGGTCAGAACAAGTCAGTCTTACTCAGGTTGATAAAAATTTGCAGCATAGTGCCTCTTTGCCTATTACCAACCCAGAAACCAGCTAGGAAAAAAAATAAATAAAAGAGAAAAATACAAATTACGCAGTAATTACAGAAGTTACAGATTTTAGCAACAGTTAAAAAAAAAGATTTTTAGTCAAACTTACGCAGGGTTAAACTCCCCTCATCTAATTATGCTTCACCTTCTTAATATGATTTTTTGAGGGCAATTTTTTTTTTTTTTTTTTTTTTTAAAAAAGGGTACACAGCTGTTTTTAACTGTGTTATCTGTTTTTAAGTTGATTTTATATGCATTAGTTATCTGCTCTTGGATCAAAAATGGGTCACAGGCCTACACCTGCTCAATCCACACATTACATGACAAGCAAGTTTTCATGAGTCATGATGTCTGACCATGAGCTCCCAGGCAAGCCAGCTGTCAAAATAGCAGAAGATTCTTACCAGATACCATCCAGCTGCTTTCCTGTAAGAAAAATTGGATAAGAAATGAGATGAAATCATTTGAGCAAGCAGCTCAAAGTTATTGGGGTTAATGGAGTTGTTAGTTACAAGTTTAGCAGTTTGATTTTAAAACCCCAGTAACGACCTTTGAACCGTTCCTTAATATGTGCTAACATAAATCAGTCATGCTTAACAATTTATTTGCAAAATAAGTGACTACTGAATAAACAGGCCATGATAACTTAACAGTTACATGTATTAGCAAAGGATCAGTAAGATGTACGGTAACAGCTACATAAAAGCTACTGTACAATAGAAGTCAAAGAAAGCATCTCCACCGCCGGTGTTTGTTTTTATCACTTATTTGTCCCCAAGGCCAGGCTGTATCGGATTTTTTATCTGTACTCACCTAACATGATGGGACTCAGGCTGCGAGCCATTCCTCTAGATAGATCATAAATGTATAGTTGGACATTGTATCGTGTGGCATTCTTATCCATAGTGAAAACCCCGAGGAAGCTCTTTTATTTTTCTGTTCGCTTGGCTAGGCTAGCAACATTTAACTGCACAGCTGAGTGGGAGGTTCTAAAAGTGATGTCATCACGTCTAAAAATAATTAAAATTCTTCCGCTTCTGTTGCTTTCAAAATAAAATATTTCTTGTGAAGAACCCATGAAGGAACCGTAAAATAAAGCTTTATTTTGAAAGAATGCTGTATATTTCGCCGCTACTCTTCAAAATTTAGAAAACGTACTTCAAATTAGAACAAATATAAACATATGGGCAGCATCAATTCGATAACCCACGCGCAGCAATTAAGAAAAGCCATAGGATAAGTGCTGTGAAAACAACGGAAGTGTTTCCAAGGGACATGTCAAAAGACGGACACCAGCTTGTTTTCAGTTTTTTTTTTTCCAGTACATACTGTTACAGAGCAAAAATATAAGTGTTTTTGAGTTATTATACCATTATGACTGATCGTAAGATTCGGATATAGTTGCAAGTATTTGCAGTAAACCTAGCGTTAGCCTTTTTCCTTTTAAAAACTTAACGAAATTACTTAAACAGTTAGAACACGCTGTTAACTTGTTATAGGGTTGCTTTCAGAACTGTCAACAAGTGGGCTTATGTTAAAAAATGAAATTAATAAAACCCAAATTGTCTATTATGGTTAAAACAAAGTAATGAATATGCAGTTTGATGGCATAAATCAAATTTAAATCCATGTTAATGGATTATATAGGCTGTAGAATTAAACTCTACGGAGACTGTCAAATGACACATTCATTGCCATGGATAGCCCATAACATTTAAAAACGGAACTTGTACAGTGTTGGTTTCTGTGTCTTGGTACATAAAGTGCAGATATTGAGCACATCATTTAATTCACTACCTATTCCTAACCCTTACCATAATGACAGATGAGGCCTGCAGTCTGTAATTGTACAGAAAAGATGTTTTTATTGTTATAAAGCTATGCTCAACTACTTGAACTGCCAGTGACACTGATCCAAAGAAAAACATCTAAAGTTTGGTCCTTGAACAGCTGTAAGTACAAAATAATGACCACAGACAAAAACAAAAACAATAATAATAAAAACATATCACTCATGGTTTTTGTTCATCACGTCCTCAGTCTGCAAATTTAACCGACAACTGGCTGCTCTATGAGATTACATCAGTGGCTCATGAATCCTTCCACTATGGCTTTGCACCATTTTGCTGTACTTTGAATGAGCTATGCAAAGGTCTTGAGAAAATCTCACTTCAAGGAAACTTTAAGGAAATGTGAGCAAGATTTTTACAATTAAAAATCACTTGATTAATCAGACTGAGAGATATGCTTCATATTCTCTGTCTATTGTCTATTTTGTGATTGTCTGCTTCATATTTTAAGATTGTCTGTCTGTGATGTCATGTTTGTTCCGTGCATGGTTTGAAACATATGGCTTGTTGAAGCACCTTGTGCTTGCTGATGATTCTCACAGTTGGACCCTGTCAAAGAAAGCAGGTTTTATTAATTCACATATGAGTGCAGTAGCCTTTCTGTTTACTTGATGTGAATGGTGTAACATGGGACATGAGAAGCTGCAGTAAGACTCGTTCTGTCAGTGCTAAAAAACACAGAGAGTCCTCAAGAGCTTTTTTAGAGTTACTAGAAGGACATGCGTAGCCTAGGCTGATTTTGTGGAGGAAGGTGTGCTTATTACAAGAAGCAATAAAGATTATGTGTGTCTGTGTGTGAATATTTTTTATCATATTGTCCCTGGAAGAAGAGCAGTGTTAGTATTTTCTGACACACACACATAATCAAATAAATATCTGAAAGGCCTCAGTTAGATGGCAAAGTCTTACCCGCAAGTTCTGCGATGTTTCTCTCTATGTCACGATGAATTCCGTTTTACCAAATGTGCAATTGGAGTCTTTGCCAGCCAGGAGCACACCGTCACCACCTGCATAGTATTTCAGTCCAGCATCTCCTGGACAAGTCATAAAAACATATTCATACACATTAAAAAATTTTTAAATGCTGAAAACGATGTTGTACAACAAACTTTGATTTTTGAAAACAAGAGCAGCTTTACACTTTACGTAAGCGTTTAATTGCATATAATTATATTTTTATAATTATATTATATGATTTCACAGTGCCTGAAATCAAATAGACTCACCAGATGTACATTTCTTACCAGCAGCACTGCCCCTTTTAATGCTTGTAGTGTGCTGCTGTACTTTCACATCTCTTCTTTCACTCATGTCCACAATCCCATTACAATCAACAGCTGCTCTTGGGCCTCCTGTAGACACTGAAGAAAATGACAACTGTCCTTCAGAAACTTTCACTACGGTGTAAAAATGAGCATAAAGCAGGAATGTAACAGACTGAGATCACATTCAGGGTTTTGAAAGCTACTTCCTCCCTTTTACAAAATAATTTTCAAAAAAACTTTTCTTGACTTATACATGAAAGAAAACATATTCTTGTGAGTACACTTACACCTTGCCTCTGTATTGAATTTATTCATAGGTGATTGTACACACTAATTAAACTAATGCGATCCGACTCACTTGGAAGCAGATCCCACAACGGCATTATCCAGTTCCACACTATGTTCTGCAAAGAGGTTAAAAAAACAAAGACGTCAAACTACGAGTCGAAAAAGTTGAAAAGTGACAACAAGAAGAGTAACTCTCTCTCATTTATAAGGTGATACGTTCTGTTGCAGCTAAGTGTATTACATTAAGGAAGAATTTCAAGAAATTACCATAAAACTAGAACAGTAACTCCAAATGGACTCCATCTGCAATGACACAGATTATTGCAAAAACAAACAACAAAAAAAACCGCACAAAATTTGAGAGTCTTGCAGTCTTGACTGAGCCGTGTCATGTTTGTAAACGCACTGCATATAATATTACATTTAATAAACCTGGAATGTCTAAAATGTCTTGGGCAAGGGCGAGCTCAAATCCTAGAACCGGCATCCAGCTGTGGCTCCTCCGGTGGGCACGCTGAGCACGCTAAGTGCCGCGGCAGGTCTGTGGCATCCCGGTGTGCCACTGGAATACAGTGTAATCTCGAGATCATGCAATAATCATATTATTATCACGGGATAACGGCTCGTTATCTCTCGATAACGGGTTAAATTAATGTGTTATCATAATTTATCCCGTTATCAAGAGAAAGCGGAACAAAAAAGACGGACCTAGTTATCGATTTCATACGTCACAGCAACTTGATGAAAACTTGAGGCTTTTAACTCGTTCTTTTTACTTTGTTTTTTTTTTGTCGTGCCACTGATGGAGATTTAAAGACTGACAGACATCCTTCTTCGTCAAACTTTTAGTTCGATCCCTGTAATGTTACAGGTTTAACGTTGGCTCCAAGCACAGGTTTTCCCCAAGAAACTTTTTTCGTAACTTTCGTAACTTTTAATCTGAAAACTTAACAAATTTCGTATTACGAGTTTATCTTTGAAGCTTCAAGCCCTCCTCACCGTCAAAATGTTCTGCCTCGACGTAATGACTTTTTTTTTTGCCAAGACAGACCTTCAACCAAGTTCAAGTCAAGTATGGATTCCAAACTCTGGATGGATGGGATTGCAACGATTGCAATTGTCAAATTATGTGAAATGCCCGCATGCTGAGGGCAACGCTGACGCTGTGGTTACGCTCATCGTCACGTCTGTGTCTCTGTGGTCCATTGACTTCTTCTGGTCTACATTCCGAAACAGAGGGTGGCGGTAGTGCATCCAAAAGGTTGGTTGTTAACCACCGTTAAAATTCAAAAGAAGAACATTAGCCAACCAATCTACCAACCCATGGATGAAAGCCACAACCCTCACTACTGCCAGACCAAAATAGACAGAAGGCTGAGCTCATAACGTTGCGGAGCAGCTGACACAGACCAGAAATGGCTGCCACAGGAGTCCTTCCCTTTATAAGGGGAGTAGACCTCAGTGGAAATGACTTCAAAGTAAGGATTTTAAGTAGTATTCGTTGATTGTTTATTCATCGGAGAGTAACTAACACGTCTAGCTAGCTAGCTAAAGCTAATCCAAGAGACTTATGACAACAAACGGCTAAAGGATGAACTTGCTAAATCACTAGCTTAGCTTAATGTTTTAGCACTGGGCGTTAGCCAGTTGTCAGATATTTTACATAGACAGTAGTTAGCATCCGGTCTCGGCCACAAGGGTTCTACTTGACAGGGAAAATATTTTTTCTGTGGGAATGGTTATGTAAAGGGCAACTGTTCCTTGTTTAACATCACTTTGTTATCTTGTAGATCATTCTAGGTATTTACTGATTAACGTTACGTGTTTTGTATTTTCAACCTACGCTACGCTAGCTAATACAGCCTTACTGTGGGCTAACTCTAGCTGTCTGGGTCAGAAGCACAAGTTTTGTGACAGAATGGTATCAGCGCTCAAGTGACAAAAAGCTATTAATAAACAGTGGTACTTTAGTCAGTGTTATCGTTTCAGAGTTTGTTGAATGACTGAAGCCACATAGGGTCAATGTACTTACAAGTAAAGGTACTACCACACTCTACGAGCTATGATACATTTTTGGAAGCTGGAAAAGCTGCCCGGCTGTCACCATTGACCGATGCGGTTATTTGACTTACAGTACAAGTGAACATTTAGCTCACTTTGTGGAAAATGCCACAATATTTAAAGTTCTGTGTATCAGCCATTCAACCTGGAAATACTCGTCTTTGATCTTTGATCTTAATTGCCAAGCCCTAGTCTACCAAATATATTAACTGACAATTATTTGTATAAGCTGACTGTAAATAACTTGTGATTGTACTAGGTGTTGAATGGAACAAATGAAACAAATCTAAATTTAGTCAGTTAAGAATGACGACATTTCCTCTGCCCTATTGTGCCATAACGACTGAGAACTGCAGTTTTCTTATTCTGTCTGAGGAAAAACAGAAACTGAACTTTACAGCTGTCCTGCAATTACTCATGAAACTGATGTGTAAATAAGTGACATTGTATGATTTGTCCTGTCACACTCACCAAAAGAATAACAAAACCAACAAGAATGATGTCAACTTGTATTTCTGTATACAAAAATAAAAGTTGTATACATGAACGTATATAGAAATGTATACATTATAATATACAGAAACGTATACATTCCTGTAACAGTTTTGTTCATTTGCTTACATTTATTTAAGAGATAGAGACAAAGTGAGAGGTTTTATGCTTTTTGCTGTAGGCTTGAGTGGTTTCTTTTCTTTCATACCTTCATACCTTTCTGACATTACATCTGGATATACGGTATTTGAATGGTGCATGTGTTCAAAAAGAAAATAAAAGATGATCCTCTATCATTGTACAAAGAATGACATTGTTTTAAACCTATGTGTATGTGTAAAATGCAGTTAGCCTACTTAGAGAAGTCTTGCTGGATTTTGTTTCCTCAGCTTTACTAATGGAACTGAAACAAGGGAGAAGGCCTTTTTCCTTTTTACTATTCCTGAAGGATTATCCCAACTGCTCACAATCGCTTTCTTTCTCAGCTCAGCTACCAGTTCCATCAGTAGAGAATAACTTTTTGTGGTATGCTTGGCACTAAAATACAGTACCTCAGTTTAATAAGTACATAACAGTTTAATGGAAAGAAGAGCCTCCTTATTTCTGACAGTATTAAAATCATGCATTGGGGATTCCTAAATACGCTGGTATGCTGTAACTACTTTGCTGGCCTTGTGTAAAATTATTTTTGTCCGGTTGTTAAACATATCTGCATGTACTGTATGTCAAGTGCATGCAAGTCAAGTTTAGTTGAATTTGGCCCATAAATGACAGCATGATCTTTTACAGGCTCTGTCAGTGGGGTTGAAATACACACTCCACTAACTACATTAAAATGTAACAATATTTTTCTGGAGAAGGGTACAGGTCTGACAAAACAATATCACTGATTTTAGTATTTATTCTCTCTCCTCTTCTTCCTTGTCTCTCACCTCTCTTTCCTGCCTCTCTCTACAGGGTGGATACTTCCCAGAGCATGTCAAATGTATGAGCAGTCTGCGATGGCTGAAGCTGAACAGGACGGGACTGTGTTACCTCCCGGAGGAGCTGGCCTCTCTGCAGAAGCTGGTGAGATGTTCAGGGCAATTTGCTACTTACTATCTGTCTCACATCTCCTAATAAAGAGGCATTAATGCATAACATTAGTGTTGCTGTTGCTCTTTGATATTATCATTCTATTTCTACCACTGCAGCTCTGGCAGTGGTATCAATGTCTTATCTTAACAGAGGTAGAGTCATATTATTAGTCACAGTTTAGGAATTTCATCACATTTTTGTTTACTATAGCAAGGTTGATTCATGCAATTTGATGTGTCATCCCTTACTGCATTGTTGGTACCAGTGTTGTTAATCTCTGGTGAGTCAAAGCATACTTTTTTTTTTTTTTACTTGATGTGAGTAAGAAGGTACATCACATCAGTGATCACTTCACTGATCTCTTTACCTGCGAAACCTCACCTGATTAAAGACCCACTTTAATCCTCAGTGTCTCTCATGAGATTATTTAATCTAAACCTCTAAAACTAAAGTGAGTAGGCAATAGTAAAAAGATGATCTATGCTAACGTGCTTGATCTTGCAAAGTGTAGGTAAATAAGATTAGTGTGTTATCTTGGCTGACAGCCACAGTGTCTGGGGTGTGGTTAACTGAAATCTGCTGTGATTTGATTCTGTTAGCAGTGAGATTGTTCTATTTAAAGACAACTTGCCGCACATTGCACAGCAGTGACCTTGTAGGGCATATTTGTAGGATTTTAGATGGCTACGTTTTTGTTTATGCACTGCACTGTGTATCTGTAAACAGAACCTCATATTTTCTTTCTTCAGGAGCATCTTTCAGTGAGTCACAACAGCCTGACCACCTTACATGGAGACCTGTCCAGTTTGCCGAACCTACGGGTAACTGACACCCACACATGCATCAGAAAATGCACTTAAAGCACATGCAGATGTCTGTGTAAATTATCCACTTGCAATTAGTAACATCAATTCCTAATTGTTTGTGAGATTGTTGATTTCAAAATAATGCTTTGACAAGTTTGACAAGTGGGTTTTCTAGTCTGATCTGTATGGTTCGTCTCTGCTTGACCATAATGTAGTTTGAATAGCATCAAATATGTTTTACCATGTGTGCAGGCGGTGGTAGCCAGAGCCAACAATCTGAAAAACTCTGGAGTCCCGGATGACATCTTTAAGCTCGATGACCTCTCTGTGCTGGTACGTATAATCTCATACCCTTGCAAATTTTTTTACAGCCTACCAGCACTCACCCCAGCAGCATGCTTCCCTGGTTTTTAATTCGTCATGTAACTGAACTGTCTAATAAATAACCCTTGCAGACAGTGTTAAAAACAAAGACAAAATTTTATTTTTACACACTTTTTCCCTCTTCTCCTTTTAGGACCTGAGCTACAATCAGCTGACAGAGATTCCGAGGGAGCTGGAGAACAGCAGGAACATGCTGGTGCTGAATCTGAGCCACAACGGCATCGACTCCATCCCCAACCAGCTGTTCATCAACCTGACAGACCTGCTGTATCTGGACCTGAGCGACAACAAGCTGGACAGCCTGCCGCCGCAGATGAGACGCCTGGTTCACCTGCAGACACTCATCCTCAACAACAACCCACTGATGCATGCTCAGTTACGGTAAGAAGAAGTGACATTTGTTTTCAAGAGTGTTTTCTTACGACATCCCCACAAATGTCTTGTATCAGGTCTGAAACTAGATGGCGCTCTGACTGTCATTTTCTGGGTGTCTTTGTGTGAGCAGCCAGCTGCCAGCTATGGTGGCTTTACAGACTCTTCACCTGAGGAACACCCAGAGGACCCAGAGCAACATGCCCACAAGCCTGGAGGGACTGACACAATTAGCAGGTAAAACACACACACACACACACACACACACATACACACACACACGAGAACCAAACTCTTTTCTTCTCTTTCCGCTCACTCTGGGACCTGACACATTTTGTTCTTACTTCTAACTCTTGGCACTTAGACTTGTGGCATGGTTTTTTATAAATGTGTCATTTTGTGTGAATCCTCAGACTCTTTAGTCTGTGGAAATATGACTTTCACAGCACTTGTTCCTTCTGTCTCTCGTGTCCACCCCCCGCCCATTTGTTCCAGATGTTGACCTGTCATGTAACGACCTGACTCGGGTGCCAGAGTGCCTCTATTCACTAGGCAGTTTGAAGAGACTCAACCTAAGCAGTAATCAGATCTCTGAACTGTCCCTCTGCATTGACCAGTGGACTCAGATGGAAACACTTAACCTGAGCCGCAACCAGCTCACCTCACTGCCTGTAAGGACAACAAGAAAACTCCTTCTATGCTATCAGTGTATAAAAATTTGTCTAGCTGGATATGTTGAATAACTAAAATGTATTTAATTTCAGTTGAATTTATTTGGGTGGTGGCAAAATTCTAAGAGCATAACATCCCTTAACTGGGGGTAATAAAACCAAAACCATCCAAATTACTATCTGTAAAACTGATTTACTTTATTCCTTGAATGCTGCATTTTTGATGGTTATTTTGGTGCATTTTTCCTCTTTTATTTCTGTAAGATGTTTAATCTTTGCTTGTGTGTCTCCATCCAGTCTGCAATTTGTAAGCTGTCCAAACTGAAGAAGCTGTATGTAAACTCCAACAAACTGGACTTTGACGGGCTTCCACCAGGCGTTGGCAAACTGTCCAGCCTCACTGAGTTCATGGCCGCTAATAACAACCTGGAACTTATCCCTGAGGGACTCTGCAGGTAACACAAGAGCAAACACAGATTAAGGCCGCTGCGATCAATTAGACTTTGAATTGAATTCATGTCATTTTCATTCTGCACTGCTGGACTGATATTTTTTGTCTTTTACATCTCAGTTGCTAATTCTGTCATCTGATATGTTTGGGTCATTATGAAGGAACTGTTCAGAAGTTCAGCACAGCCAAATGTACTATTATTTTGTCTTAACACAAGAAGATGAGGTTATGTGAATATGTGGTTTTGTTTTGATGTCAAGGTGTGGAAAGCTGAAGAAGCTGGTGCTCAATAAAAACCGTCTGGTTACGCTACCTGAGGCCATCCACTTTCTGACTGATTTAGAGGTAAAATGCTCACAGTGCTAGTAAGAGAGATCATACTGGACTCAAACAACATTTATTTTAAGTACATACTGTATCAATGTCAATGGGCTTGATTATTTTATTAAAGGGTTAATTAGATCTGCTTCTAACCTCTATCATGACTGAAGAGAAAACTTGTATAGAACTTGTATAGTTCTATACTTGTATAGAACATAAATATGTAACAATAGATAAAAAATATTGTAAATAAAAGCAGGATTAAGTAAATGTGACTTAAATTAAAAATATTGTGATTTAAAAACATTTTGAGATTGATGCACTGTTTTGATGTTTTAAATGTAATATGTTAAAAACAGTAAAATCACAAAGTAGCACATTGTTGGTTCCTATACAAATATAATAGGAATAATTTATGGAAATGACAAATTATTTAGCATCATCATAATGTTTCCTTTTAATACATATATTTTATTTAATCTTACTTATTGAACATAAAAACTTTATCTTAAGAATGTTTTTTTTTTTATGTGTAGGTTCTGGATGTGCGTGAGAACCCCAATCTGGTGATGCCTCCCAAGCCGGTGGACAGAGCAGCCGAGTGGTACAACATCGACTTTTCTCTGCAGAACCAGCTGCGGCTGGCCGGGGCTTCGCCTGCGACCGTAGCTGCTGCTGGAGGAGGTGTGTGTGTGTGTCTTAAACATATGGGAATATACACCATTAGTGTCATTTTTGTGGTGCTACTGTCATGACTTGTGAAGGCTTAAATCTGTGTGTGTGTGTGTGTGTGTGTGTGTGTGTGTGTGTGTGTGTGTGTGTGTGTCCAGGAGACAGCACTCGAGATCCCCTGGCAAGGAAGATGAGGCTGAGGAGGAGGAAGGACTGTACACAAGACGATCAGGCCAAGCAGGTGCTTAAGGGCATGAGTGACGTCGCACAAGAGAAGAAGAACTTGGAGGTACAGTGGAAGATTAGAGGAAGGAATGGCAAACATGATTTGCATATTATTAAGACTTGATTTGCATATCATTTACATTGAAATCTGTTGATCCTGCAGGAAAACGGGGATTTAAAGTACGGAGATTTAAAGATCCGCCGCTGGGACCAGAGTCTGGAGAAACCTCAGCTAGACTACTCCGAGTACTACATGGAGGACGTGGGGCAGGTAATTTTTCTCTGTGTGTGTGTGTCTGTCTGTCTGTTTATGTGTGTGTATTTGGAGGGAGAAGGCTTTCTTTAAAAGTTACAAGCAAAACAAGCGCTCCTGTACAAAACACTGAATTCAAGCTCTTGAGTGGAGCTGTGCTCAACAATCTTCACACGTGTGTTTGTAAAAGTGTAGTATTCAGTGTTTCTGATGGCAAATCTCTGGTTTGCATTGTTCAGATAGCAACATACACTGATATCTATTTCTCTTTTTCCTCTTCCCTGCAGGTTCCAGGTCTAACAGTGTGGCAGATAGAGAACTTTATTCCTCTCCAAGTGGATGAAACTTTCCATGGAAAGTTCTATGAGGCCGATTGCTACATCATACTCAAGGTAACACATCAAATCTGACATCATTAGATTAGATAGATAGATTAATATTCATGTGTTAGTAGATTGTCATTACTTACAATAATATCAGACAAACTGGATTAATAATTACAACATAGATTATTCATGGCTGCAGCTGGTACATTTGTGATTATTTAATGTTCTGTCCAGACGGTTTCTCTCCTCTCCTGTATTTCTCACTTTTTTTGTGTGTGTGTGTGTTTTTCATTTTGCAATTGCAGACCTTCCTGGACGATAACGGTGCATTAAACTGGCAGATCTTCTACTGGATCGGCCAGGACGCCACCCTGGACAAGAAGGCAGGCTCTGCTATCCATGCTGTCAACCTTAGAAATTTCCTTGGAGCAGAGTGCAGGACAATACGGGAAGAGATGGGAGACGAGAGCGAGGAGTTCAGTGCCGTACGTAGAAGCAAACTGTGCATGCACACACAGATACACAAAAAAATGACAGCAACTTTCACGAACCTCTGATACTCAGTCTATGCTTTGCATAAAGTACATTCATTGTGTTTTAAAATGCTTGTTCTTTCTTTGGATGCAGCACAGACTCTAACCTCTATGTCTGTGTGTATAAACAGCTGTAAAAGAGTTTTTTTTTTTTATGTGCAGGTGTTTAACAATGAGATCTCCTACATTGAGGGGGGAACAGCCAGCGGATTCTACACTGTGGAGGACACACACTACTCCATTAGGTAGGCATAGAGGAAAAACACACTTTGCATTATTACCATTAGTCTTCTTATTTATATTTGGTCTTTTATTGTAATTTATGCAGTGACAAGTTTTTAACTTTTTTGTGTATGTGTGTGTAACAGGTTGTACAGAGTTTACGGCAAGAAAAACATCAAGCTGGAGTCGGTACCTTCAAAAGCCTCCTCCCTCGACCCTCGGTACATCTCACACAGCCTTACACCGCAAGAAACACACTAACATGGTTTACTACACCCTCACACACACTCCTGCTTTCTCTCACAAATGCAGGTCTCTTGCTTTCTAATGTTTTTCATCCCTCTGTTTTCTCTGTTTGGCATTTACTGGCAGGATTGCATTTACTGTGGACCTGCAGCTGATTTGTTGCTCATTCATTCAAACTGCTGTTCATTACCTCCACCATGTCTCATTTAGTTTGGAACTTTCTCCATCACATCCTGTTTGTCTCTCTTTTGGTAGCTATGTCTTCCTGTTGGACACAGGGATGGAAATCTTTGTGTGGAGAGGAGCAAACGCTACTCTGAGCAGCACAACGAAGGCCAGGTGAGACACCAACCGAGCGGCAACACAAACTCTTCTGTCGCTTAGTAGGAAAATCCATGTCACAGAGCCGAGTACACACAAAGGAGAAGAAACTCATTGCTAATTCCAGCCCATAAATGTTCAGTAAAAGCAAAGCTGTGTTTTAAGTGCACTGTTTTCCATCCCTCAGGTTATTTGCAGAAAAGATAAATAAGAATGAGCGTAAAGGGAAGGCAGAGATCACAACTCTCATGCAAAACCAGGAGCCTCCAAATTTCTGGGAGGCCTTGGGAGGACAACCAGAAGAGATCAAGAAACATGTACCAGACGACTTCGCTCCTATCAGACCTAAACTCTACAAGGTGAGTCTTTTAACCAGCATGTTTATAGTCTCACCCCCTCTAACTGACCTCAGCATGGGAATGTTGCTTGTTTAAGATTGCAGCAGAAGTGCACATGCAGAGTTAAAGGTAGTGGAGGTGTTATGCTTAGCAGTCTGTTTTGTTGGATGAAGGTGTGTTGAGTTGCTTTGTTACAGACTTGAAGTAGCTGTAACATATATATTATACATTAGTTGACAGCATGAATCAGCCTTAAAGTTGGTCTGATTATTTCCACTCTTAAGGGCCATTTAAAAGCAAATCAGACATTGTGCATTTACTCCAGGTTTGTTCAGCCATGTGGGAGTGTCATTCATTTGAAAATGCAAATAAACCTTTTAAGACCTTTAAGGCTGCAGGTGGCAAAAAATGCCATTGTCTTAAAATGTTAAATAGTAATTTAAAACACAATTTTTTTTCTGCATGCTTTAAAAAGTTTTGTCTTTAAATTGGCATTGCTTACGTCTTGTTTGTTTCTCGTTTCTGTGTAGTTTGTGAAGATTATTTCCATAGTTTTATTTTGTTATCAATTCGACATTAATATTGTATTTCCTTATGATGCGGGTTTTTACTATTTGCACAATTTATTTTGGTCGTTTTTAATGCATTTGAACAAGAAAGGTCACTTTTACCTTTTTTTAAGATATATTTGCCTTCTTTTTTTGCTCTAAACTATTTTGCAGACATCGAAAAAAATATCTAATTGGGAGTCTTCCACTTTTGACACATTTCTTTTTTTATAATTGTCCTATTAGGTGGGCTTGGGTCTGGGGTACCTAGAGCTGCCCCAGATTAACTACAAGCTGTCAGTTGAGCACAAGGACCACAAAGTCAAACTGGACACTCTGCCAGAGCTCAGACTGGTAAGTTCATCTCCTGCATAATCAACCCAGATTCCTTCAGCACCCTATCTCCGACTTAATATTTTGTTTCATATCCTTTTCTCCTTCACATTTCCATCCCGCTCCTCAGCTGCAGTCCCTGCTGGACACAAAGTGTGTGTACATCCTGGACTGCTGGTCTGATGTGTTTATCTGGATTGGGAGAAAGTCTCCCCGTCTCGTTCGAGCTGCTGCCTTAAAACTGGGTCAGGAGATCTGCTCCATGCTGCACCGGCCCAAACATGCCTTGGTCACCCGCAACCTGGAGGGCACCGAGTGCCAGGTCACACTTTTCATTGTTGCATCACACCGCTTCAAATATTGCTACTGCACACAGGAGACTACTGTTAGAGAGAACGTCTCATCATCTCTGTGCATCCGAACAGATATGATCTTTAAAATCATCGACGGTGGCACTCATGCCGCTTTTGTCCTTAACAACAGAAAGAGGAAAATTCTCCATTTACCTCCTGTTCTACACATTTCAGCATAGTGTGACTTAATTTTAATTTCTCTTCTTCAGGTGTTTAAGTCCAAGTTTAAGAATTGGGACGATGTGTTGAAGGTGGACTACACCAGAGCAGCTGAGACCGTACAACAGAAAGACAACCTACAGGGCAAGGTCTGTGTGTGTGTGTGTGTGCTTGTTAAGAAAGCAAGAAAGGAAGCAGGCTACCAATCAAATGCTTCTCATAAACTAGCCAGTTGTTCCCAAAGCTGAACATGCAGTTATCAGTCTTAAAAATATACAATGAACAGCTTCAACTGGCATTTTTTTCTCTATCTTAACAAGAAGTATGAAAGATGTTTGTGTGCGTGCGTGCGTGCGTGTACGTGCATGCCCTCTAGGGGTAGCTTCTTGTGGCTGGTTAGTGCAGTTAGTGTTTATCTGTGTTTTATCTCCCAGGTGAAGAAGGACGCCGAGCAGAAGGACCAGATGAAAGCTGACCTCACTGCTCTCTTCCTTCCACGGCAGCCAGCCATGCCTCTCACTGAGGTACCAACACACATACTGTTGGTAGTAAAGAACAAAAAGTTCTCCTAGCCTCCACCTCTTAACATGTTTATCTGTTCTGTTTAGGCGGAACAGCTGATGGAGGAGTGGAATGAGGATCTGGATGGCATGGAGGGATTTGTGTTAGAGGGGAAGAAGTTTGCTCGCCTGCCTGAGGAGGAGTTTGGACACTTCCACACTCAGGACTGCTACGTCTTCCTCTGCAGGTAGGGAAGTGTGTGCATTCGCATGTCTGAAATAAAGCAAAGGAGGAAATTTACATCTGAAGAAGGTCCATTGTGCTGTAAAAGTCGCTTAAATTATTATGATTTAAATAAATATGTGCATTTTAACACAGAGAGTGATAGTGTTCTGTCAGAGTGAGTCACTGTCTAACTATAATGCAATTCTGCTTTCATAGATACTGGGTGCCTGTGGAGTACGAAGACGAGAAGAAGACAGAGGGTGAAGGTGGTGAGGGAGGAGGAGGAGACTCAGGAAAAGCGGAGGAGGAAGAGGACAAACAGCCCGAGGAGGACTTCCAGTGTGTGGTGTACTTCTGGCAGGGCAGGCAGGCGTCCAACATGGGCTGGCTCACCTTCACCTTCTCTCTGCAGAAGAAGTTTGAGAGTCTTTTCCCAGGGAAATTGAAGGTATCAGGATGAACAAACATTGAAAAGTGACTCTGCCTTCATTCTCATCATATGCATATCACCTAATTGTAATGCTGGATTGACAACCGCTGCCTGTCTCGCTGTTCAGGTGGTGCGTATGACACAGCAGCAGGAAAATCTGAAGTTCCTGTCCCATTTCAAGAGGAAGTTCATCATCCACAAAGGGAAGAGGAAACAGAAGGCTGACGCTGCTCAGCCCTCACTCTACCACATACGCACCAATGGCAGCGCACTTTGCACAAGGTAGATATTTTTGGCCTATTACCAGATTTACACAAGCTTTTTTTTTTTTTTTTTTTTGCATTTTTAAATGTTTTTAC
>JAPZDY010000009.1:15699333-15721510 GCA_029783645.1 Ctenochaetus hawaiiensis | reverse complement strand
CACATTATTAACAGCCTGCATGCAAAGTTCATATTTTTATTAAAACATGCAGATGCTCCCAAGAGGACTCACCTACATATCTGACTTGCCTGAGTCACTACTACTTGACAATTATCCTCATTTTTCTGCTTTCTGGCACTTTAGCCTTCTGTCAATGAACAGTGTCTTTTTACATTGGAATGATGGCACAAGTAAACAAGCTGCATTCAGTGCGTGTGCATGTGTGTGTCTGTTTGCAACAGAGACACTAAGCTCAGATTCTGTACTGTTTTTCTTTTTACATTGTTTCATCTTGAGTGTCAGTCACTTGGAAGCTGAACCTCGATGCAGCTATTAAATACATGAATCCTGCTGCGGATTCCTCCTCAGTTACACAGACATGGTGATGTATAACAGATGATTGTTTGGAGTGTATCACAGAATCACTGTATCCTGATGCCATTGTTATTGTGGGTAGAATATTGTGATAGTATTGTATCTGCAGTTCCCACTCTTATGAGTAAGTACAGTAAACACACCGTCACGTAGAAAGGTGTCAGCGAAGCAGAGACATCGGACCACCCCAGACAGCGAGTCGTCTGCTGACCGCGGCTCGATCCTTCGCTGCACAGGAGCCACGTCCTCCTGCTCTGCCAGAGCAGCATTGGCCTCCTGGACCTGAACACAATGAAACAAAAAAAGCACAAATAAATTTAGTCTGGATGTTCTGTAAAATCCTCTTGCTACCAATATGACACAGTTATTCACCTTGCTGGTGGGTGTGGTGATGGTGCGTTTCTTCCCTGACACCCTGCTCTTGCGGATGCGTCTGAAGCTCTGTCGTAAGGATTTTTTCAAGGACTTCACTCTGGACAGAGGACCTTCCATCGCCAGGGAGTCATTAGGGTGCAGGGTGCACCTAGAACAAAAAGAACAGCAGGGTGATGCTTTTTGAATCACAGTTTTTAGTAGCAATACTTGATAATCATGTAACAGTATTTTAATGGGGAGAGAAAGAAAAGACTTCTGTTTTTTAAATAAATATTTCCTTGACACTCTTATCTAAACCAAAAAAAAAAAAAAATTGTAAAAGCAAAGATAATGAGAAGTTGCCAGGATTTAACAAACTAAGTTTTCCACAAAATGTCCATTCTTTGAATTTTAAACACAGAAAATAAAAAAATGGCAACCTGAAAAAATCAGGTTTGTATTCATGTGTGTGTGTATCTAACCTGGCCAACACAGCATTTCGTCTGTGGTAGTCAAACAGGCCAAATCCGTGACTCGTCCCAAAGGAGATCAGGTTCCACTCAGCATGCAGCGCCACCGCTGTGACCGAGGCAGGAGGCAGACACTGCACCAGCACCAGCGGCTGGAAGCCCGGAGGGAAGGGGGCGGGTTTAAGACGCGGCTCCAGCCTGTCATGGCCCTTCCAGGTGAAACCCTCCCTGTTGTGCAGCAGATCGACCACCGACACGTCCACCAAGTGGTCTGATCGTTCATCGCTTAAACCAAGGACAATGACCTGGAGAGATGGAGGAAATAAAGAAAAGGTCTCTGATTTTCTGTTTTTTACTTGACCTTTAACTTGAGTGCATGGATGAATATGTTGTGCTTTTCTCAGATTTTTTTAAACAGTTGGACATCACCACTGAAAGCTTTACATTATAGAAACACACTGAACACTAATCCTAACACACTTAAGATTGATGACACTGTAAAGAGCTTCTCTTCTGCAGAAAGTGAAAGCCTGAGTGCAAACAGAACAAATCCCTCATCATTTTCATAAGGCAGCAGTAAGGGATGATGAAGCTACTAAAAAAGTTAACAATAACTGTAAAAAGTTGTAGTATTGTTGTAACTTTTTTACTTTTTCCTAAATGTGCTGAAGTCCATTGAAAATTAATATTTACCGTATTTTATCTGTGATCAATATTCATGGTGCTTATTCATATTAATAATCTCCAGAAGATGAATGCAAATGTTTCCAGAACCTCTTAATTTGCCTCTGGCAACACTATCAGGCCAGAACTTCCACTTGTACAGAAGTATCGACACCTAAATGGGAGACGGCCATGAAACTCGCTGAGCACACACTCCACTGGGAGGAAGACTCCCACACACTTGGCTTTTTCTTCTAGCATCACCCTCAGCCAGAATGTCAATTTTGCAAACAAGACATCTCATAATCCAAGAAAGCTGAGTGCAATGAAATTTTGCTGAGCACATCGATGCTCCCAAAAAGAGGATGTGAATTTTGTCCTGAGGATTTTTTCCATCAACATTTTCAACCCCAAACAACTTTGAAAGTCAAATTAGCCCAACCGTCAGCATGTTTATTTTGCTTGTTAAGTGTAACACTTTGTTATTGCAGGAAGCATAAACACTCAAGTCCAACTTGTCAGAACTTTGAGTCTTTTTTATAAATAACATACTTCCACTTGGTTCAGCAGCACCATCGCATCTGAGCTGCTATAAAGTGTGAGAACGCTTGTTTGACTGCAGCTGTGACTCTCTGCCTGCCAAGTTAATCAGTGAGCTTCATCTCACGCGGAGAAAAAGCAACATGAGGCTATTTGGTCAACACTGGAAAATTAGCTGTTGGCAAGCAAAGAAAAGACAGTAATTAAACTTTTAACTGAAATGACTGGTCTATTTTTACCTGGCAAAGTGTGTATTGTGTTAACCTGCACGATTTCTCTTGTGCCATCATGATGACAGAAACCCACAGAACTTAAAAAGTGGCACAAAGACTGATTTGTCTCACTGCTGAATTTTAGCTTTCAATATTAAAAATATTATTCTATGATGCTGATCATTTCTTGCATTAAAACGTCCAACTCTATTTGACTGTACTTAAATAACTTGTTCCCTGAAAAATATAGAGAATTAACAGTCTTTAGAAACTCTTTATGTCAAAAGACACGGTTCAAAGTGATTGTGGTCAATTATGAGATCATGATTCTTAACTCAATTACTCACTGACTGTGGAAACATTATGCATTCATAACTGACAAAAATGGCTTTTATACAGTAGATTTCCTTGACCTTTAAGTACAATTTGACTGGGGAAAAAATGACAAATTTCCTAAATTATATAGAAATAACAATGTATAATGTAATAAATACATTATTTAATACATAATGGTGTTACAATTTGTTGTCATTCAATCTAAATTGATACAAAATGTGTGCGAGAATATTCAAAATCCAAGTCTCCTTTTTAGCCACTGCGAGCAGCGTTTTCATAACTGCACAGACAAATGCGCATCAAGATCAAAGCGGCGGTTGGCTCAGCCAGACTTATTCAAACAACAGCTCACTAGACTGCAGCGAGCTGAAGTAAACACGCCACATCCAGGAGGAGTTTGGGTAAAAGCACATCACTGGGAAGGGAAGAGGAGCAAGAGATACAAACACGAGACAAAACGACTGCACCATGGAGACACTGAATGCAGCACAGTCATTGTTTTATAGGGATTATCCTGTTTTCGTGATCACTGGAAACAAAAAACTGCAGCTGATATCTGATAATTTGACCTGCTTTTCTGGACTGAGTCGTCTAGAAACGATGCGAGTTGTGCTGTGTGACCGAGCTCAATACATTTGCATGTGTGTGAGTGTATGAATGTCTTTACCTGTCCTGCAGTTCCAGCCACCACCAGCTTGTTGCTGTATTTGCACAGGGTGATCTTCTGGATGCCCAGCCTGGGGTCATCGCTGTACGGGTCAAAACAGCCCACCTGCACACACACACACATGCTAATATTAGCAGGATAAATGCAAAGAAACACTCTACACAGGTTGAGTCTTATGTGCTTGTAGTTTATGGAAAACACCAGTCTTTGACACTGTAACCTTCCAAAGTATCGTCACATAAATCTAAATCTCTGATCTGAATTGACCACAAACAAATTAAATGAGGCAGACTTATGTCAAAATGCCCTCCTGCAGCTCTCCTCCCCCTCCTCCTCCCCACTCAGCAAAACCTGCAGTAATGCGTCTCTCACACACTGTAGGAATTCCAAAAGAAATCCCTCTCACATAGGAAATGTGTCTTGGCAAAACAAGAAGTAGGAGAAGTTGGTCACTAACACACACACACGCACACACGCACACAGACATGCACAAAAAGAGTGGGCTGATGGGTCTGGTTTTCATTACAGAGAAGGAAAAAAGAGGAGGGGGGGCTCTTCATCCCATATGAGGGCCACATTCCTGAACATGCAGCTCTGTTACCACAGGATACATGAGGAAAGGTTGGAGGGAGTAGAAGAGTGGATAGGCAGAAAAGAAGAAGAGTAAAAGGTCAAAAAGGTGCCAAAAGCTCATTCGATCTGTTTTTCACTGCTGACTGTATCACTCAAGCTTAACTTCTAATCTTTTTAATTCATTTTCGATCCCAGCTTATCTTTTGTCATCCCACTCATGTAAATATTCGCTGAATGTTTGCTTCTGTCAGCTTCCTGAGACACGTAATTCTGCCTTCCTGTGCTAAATCAGTTTATTTAAATGTAATTCTGTTCAGAAAACAGGTCGTTTAAACAGAATCAGCCTGCAGTTCCTTCAGTGTTAAGTTTTAATGAGAGGAACAATGGGGTGAGTCTGTCTGAAAACCAAACACATGAAAACAACCAGATGAGAAAATTAGGCCACAGATGTGCTGTTACAGGACTGACTGACTCTGTGTGTGTGTGTCAGTGTGTGTGTGTTAAATACAGACTGTTTTTATTCCCACAGCCTGTAAAATAAGATACTGTGCTCGATCTCTAGAGGAAAGACTCTTATTCTTACTTCATTTCCCCTCCTCTTCTGCTCGCCTCCTCAGTTCTCACCTTCCTAAAGGGAGGCCATTCCTCCTCCTGCTGCATGTCAGGGTCGTTGCTGGGGTCGTGAGGGTCGTCGCTGGGGTCACAGTCGGTGTGGAAGACGTTGGCTGTGCTGAGTTTGTACAGCGGAGTCAGAGCAACACCTGATGCATCCCAGAAACGCACGGTGCCGTCTTCGTGTCTATAAACACACAAGATTTAAGGTAATATTTCTATAAAAATACAAAATTTTAGTGCATATCAAATCTAAATGTGTGTGCTTGTGTGTTTGTATTTGCCTGTGTGTTTGTGGTAGTTTTACGATAATGATTGTATCCAAATTGCTCTCATCCGATATCTGGTCATGACACAGTGAGTTTTTAGTTGAACACAGCCAAATAAAATGCAGTCAAACACTAAAAGTGTTGCATAAATCCTTTATATTTTGTTCTTTGTTTTTAAATGAATGAGATGTAGATGAACTTTGTGGTTATTTCTAGTGATGCAGTTTTGATTTGAAGTAAACAGCAACTGCAAGTAAAATGAAAGATGTTTCTAATTTACTCTTCATTTCCTGACCAACCAGCTGCATCTGCTAATCACTATTTAACACAAATAACACAAATAAGACTCTACTGACATGTTAGCTGCTCCATGAGCTAATATGATAATGTTTTAGAGGGTATGTTTACCATGATTAGCAACTAAGCTTCCTGGGTTAGCATGCTGATGTTTGCTAAATAGCACAGAACAAAGACCATCTGAGGATGATGGGGATATTTGTTATCTGCAGGTATTTGGTAAATTAGTCAACAAATTGAAAATTGAACTGACAATGGCACAAGAAGTCCAAAAGTATTACAGTTCATGCTCTGGAGAACATGGACACCTATATCGAAATAATGCAATCAATTCAGCAGTTAGATTATTTTTTTTGTTTTTTTTCTTCGGGTGTTTCCCCAAATTCAAACCAATCCAGCTGTTTTACTTTCTTCACACAGTTGTTTCTTATTGTGCTTTTGTGCCACTGCCGGCTCTGCCAAACATTTGTAGCTGGCAAAGTTCTGCCAACAGGATTTTTTTGTACTTCCACAGTAACGCTGACAAAATCTGGCTTCATACAGTCAAGACAAGTCACAAGCAGATCCACTTTTATGCAGGGTATGCATGTGGTTCACATCAGAAATGAAAAAAATAAAAAGTCTCCATGGAGCTTTAAGTCATTGTAGTTACTAGAAAGCAACAGATTTGTGCCAGGTTTTTGTCATAAAAAATTTTAAAAACAAGTTCACCTGTAATGTGGATGCAGCCTGTGTGTGTTTATCTATGTGTGTGGGTTTATGCGAGTGTGTGTAGATACCCCGTCAACAACAGCTCCTGTTGTTTGGGTGGAGGTGCCAGGTTTTTCCCTCCACATATGGGCCAACTCTGCACAAACAGAAAAGGGGGGAAAGTTAGAATTTCATATTAGAGGCTGCAAGAGAAATATTTCCTTAACCATTTCCATCTGATCAAAACCACAGTTCAAAATTTGCTGGCCCTGACACACCAGGCGTGACCTTATGAATGAGAGTGTGTACACAGAAACAAAGAAAACTATCAGTGCTCTCTCTGGGTTTGCTCTGTTAGAGCGCTAGTGTCTCTGGTTTGGCCTCACACAGACAGACAGACAGAAATGATTTACAAGTGTACCAGCTGCGTGTCTGTTTGTGTGTGTGTGTGTGTGTGTGTGTGTGTGTGTGTGTGTGTGTGTGTGTGCTGGTCTAATCTGCCACTAATCAAACAGCTGATCTGAGCAATAAAGCCTCTGTAAAGCCTTTAACTGCTGACACCTGCTCCTGAAGTTAACACGCTACCAGCAGGCGGACGGTCTCCCTCCTGTCGGTCTTCCCATATCTGTTTAGCTGCCAACATGTAAGTCATAATATCTATTTAACTGCAATATTTTTCACCTATTACTCATTAATACTGTTCATACAGGGCAGGAACCTAGCCTTGACATGACACCTAACAGCCACTGGGTAATAATCCAAATTAAACCCTGTAATTTGAGTCTGAAAGCATGCAGGGTTTTTTTTTTTTTGTAATGTATACACAATGATTAGTGTTGATGGTGATGCATTTAAAGCACGAGCGGCCTAGCTGCAGGCCATAGTCTGTTTATGGTGTTATCAGGTTAAGCTGCTTACATGCATCTTGGATTTACTGTAATTGAATATCCTGACTGCCATGAATAAACCCATTTGCACAATAATCGTTATGTCCTGCCAACAGCCACAGCCGTCCAACCAGTAACACAGTGTCAAAGGATGGTGCAGAAATCAACTCTGATAAACTGGAGAGGAGCAGAGGTCCTGAAAGAAGTCTGCGCCATGATTTTTTATCAAACTATCAAGCTATGCTTTACAGCTCCTGCCTCTCACCCCGTGTGTGTGTTGTCGGCTCTGCTGTGCTTTGCCAGCATTCACCAGCCTCTCCCAGAGTTTAGGAGGAACGCTGGACAGGTGGAAAGAGCAGGTGATGGCTGAGGAGTGGAGAGGAGCCAGGTAGGGAGTGGGCAGAGAGGGCCACCCGGGGGTCTGGAGGTCAATCACAACCAGCTCTTCCTCTAGTAACACCACCAACGCAGATGGGTCATCGAACTCTGAAAGAAAGCGAGACAAGAAATCTTTAAGTCTATATTACACTTTTGAAACCACATGATTTTTTTTTGCTATAAACCTATGAGAAAAAGTAAAATCGTGTATCAAAAAGGAAAAAACGTGTCAGAAATTCACAGCCATACATTATTACTGTCAGCCACCTCCTCACCTTTCTCCTGCTCTATGCTGTGGACAGTGAAGAAGTCAATGACTCGGGATGTGAAGTCCAGAGTGACGTGCTCTTTGTCTTGTTGGATGGTCAGACAGTGGCGGTCGCCGTAGCTGGCTCTGGGCATCCCACCACTGTACAACAACACTGGAGACCTGGAGCACACGGGATGCCATTTTACATTTTTCAGTCATAAACAGTTTTTATTTTGAATTTTAAAGACAAAAAATGTGTCAAAATAGATAAAAAATAAAAAATACCACAAGCTGTACAAAAACATTTAAGGTTTTTTTTGTTATTTAATGAGCTCTACTTTTCACTTTATTGTATCTTTCAAAATGTAAACAATGGACAAAGTGTCTGTGGGGCAGGAGACAACTTTTGGATTTACAGGGAACATAAAAGTGTCTTATAATATTTTTAAAAAGAAATAAGGAAAGTAAATTAGTCTTACAAATAATGAAACAAAAGGCAGAAGTAAAGAGTAATTTTCAATGTCTGCAGGAATTAAAACAACATTATGAAATCCCTGTGGCTCTACACTGACTTTTAATAGTGTAAATGGTGTCTGTGTGTCAGTAGGTAACTTGAGTAAGCTGGTAGGAAACCCTATGTAATGCTTTGCAGCACTTCATCTCACAGAAAACCAACAATTACTGACTTTGGTGAAACTGGATTATATTTTATGGAGAAAATATTTCTGGTTTTGCCTCTGATGTTCTCCAGCTGCTCTGCCTCCAATCTCTATTATTATTTAGAGAGTTCCCTGAAGTAACCTGCTACTAGCTGCTATGAAGCTCTGTTAGCTATGCAGTCAGCTGCTTAAGAGAGGCTGCTGCTGCTCAAAAAAAAACTAAGCAGAGTTTGAAGGAGAGAAAAAGAAAAAGTGACAGAGAAATGGGACAGGAGAAATGTGGCTTTTAGTTGTTTGCTAGAGCTTTACAGCAAAAAAAGACTTCCAGACAGGCGCACAGGTGGACTGCTTAGTGGAATATAAATTTATTTTCTAGACATTTGTTTTCAGGATAATATATTGTATTTACGCAAAAGAGTTCTGTTTGTAGTAATAAGCCAACTTTGTATCAGTTAGAGAAACCAGCAATCAATATTCACCAGCGTGGTGTTGCACTCAAACTTCCAGGGGTGGCATATTGCACAAAATATCAATTGTTACATAATGCTGCATCAAATGCACTCAAACAGGAAAAATCCACACACTCACCCTGTCTGTGTTGTCCTCCACAGGATCTTGTTGATGGCCTTACAAGGAAATGGACCTGTAGTAGACAACCAGGAACGATGGTCACATTTCATTGGTCAGACAAAAACTGAAAAAACTCCAGAAAGCTTTTTGTCCAAGAAAAGCTCAAGTGCTCAGAGCTTAACTTTCCCATCCATATTCTGGATCATCAGCATCATTTCATCGTCACTCTAATCTCAATAAAAAAACAAGACACTTAAAGTCACAATATGTCGGCAAGCATGGTGCATGAAGTCATTGTCAGTTACTGGACATCATCTGTGGGAAATGACATCAGCACCTCCACCAGACCTGAATGACATCACATTGAAACACACCACGTACAGACACAGGCAGGGAATAACAAGAGAGGTGTGTAGGTGTGTGTCTGCGTGTGTGATGTATGCATTTCTCACCGTATGGGATGGTGGAGGACACTGGCTGCTGACTGTATGTGTTGCCATTAGTAACGGCCCACACAGAGTAGCCCCCATCGTTATGGGAACTGACAAACAAGTTTCCAGAGCGTTCCCACACTAGGCTCTCCAGCTGCTGCAGAGAGGTTCACACACACACACACACACACACACACACACAGAGTAGTAAATACAGAGCCATTAAACCAGGTTTTAACAAAAGAATTACATCTCAACACATGATTAATCAATTTTAAAAAGTTCTCAATTGTACCACTGATGAAAGTCATCAGTAAGCTCTGATCTGTAAGCCAGGTACCTGTTTGCCCAGGAAGAGCTGCTCGACATGACGGCTGCTCAGATCCCACAGGACCACCAGGCCTCGACTGTAGCCAATCAGAATCTTCCCTGACTGCTGAGGATGTTCCTGAAGAGACTCTACCGGCCCGAGGGATTTCCCACATCTGTAATCATCTGGTAGGCTGGGAAAACAAAACATTACCCATTATCCCACATCTGCAGCCTGTTTGTAACCTGGAATGCTGCAAATTAAACAAGCCTACGGGTCAAAAGGAGGTGAAATAATGTCTGCAAAGAATGAGCATAAGATAATTAATACTAACATTAAGACCCAAGGTGGACCAGCAGTCAGAGCAACATTGGAATGATTAAAAAGGATTAAGAAGATTCAAATATAAGGAAACTTTACTTATTTTGACAGTTTTTTTCTTAACTTACATTTCATAGTTCATGTAAAGACAAATATAAGTGGACCTTTTATGTTTACACTATTTTGTTTTATATACCATGGGTGTAATGTTCATTTAAAATACATGGTTTGGATTGAGGTTTAGAAAGAAGTCCCATGTTCAGAGAAAGTTAAGGAGATGATCAAAGGAGCAGAGGATGAATCTGTACATATTGATAAACTTGCTGATAAGTAGAACATTAGGGCTGAACAGCAGAGATAATCCAAGGCATTCTTGTTCTTTTACACCAAAATAACCTCCAGCAAAAACTCAAAAAGTGCTTAAACTTATGTATAGTATAATTAACACTGAGCTCAAAGCATCTGTATAAACAAAATATCACCACAGGCTGCTCTTCTAACAACAACAACAACAACAGTGAAATCAACATCGAGCTGGAGCTGAGCTGCTGGAGCTGGTGAACTAGACATTCCTCTGAGGCAGCGGAGGAATGTGGAGCAGGACACACCCTCCAGATGACAGAGGATTCCCCCAGCGAAGGACAGCGAGAAGAGGAGGAGAAGAGAGAAGAAGAGAGGAAACAGAAAAGAGAGATGGGGAGGTTAAAAACAAACAAAACAAACAAACAGAGAGGAAAGGAGAAGAGGGCAATGCAGCTGTCTGGACTCTCTGCTGCAAAAGATCATCACAAAAGAGATAGTCTGCCTGTGACACACACACCCGTGCACACACGCCAACATACACGTACACACAGACACACACGTACACTCTGCTTTGGTCCACTAAGGAAGATCCTCTCCGGAAGCACAGAGACATTCCCAACAAAGCATTCCATTGTGTTGGTCTCCACATTCACAAGTATTTTCAGGGAATCCAGCATCCTGCTAGAGTCCCGGTGATGAGCCTCTGTGTGTGTGTGTGTGTGCATGTGTGTATGGAGATTCTGTTAAACCCTTCCCAAACCGGAACACCGCGTGTTGGCAGCCGGTACAAAGCCTCAGTGTCTAAAACCTCCCCTATTCCACACACACACATCATACAAATCACACAGACTCTCTTGCTCACGAGCCGTATCAGGGCCCTCGTTAGGCCTCAGTTCTCCCCACTTCCCTAAACAAGCCTGGTTAATGAGGGGTTTGGCCAACTGGTCAGACAGTCACACAGACGAATGAAAAAGAAACACAACAGTAGCTCTGTGAAACCCTGCCAGTGCATCAACGCAGGAATGCAGAGAAAAAGACTGCAGCATGAAAAATACAGGAACTACTTTCTAGTTTGTGGAAAAAATACACACACACACACACACATACACACAACAGCGTGCACATTAGTTGCCCACAGATTATGGCACTGTTATAATGTGATGTCCTCATCATGTTAATTTGCAAAAAACTGCAGTTTGTCCTGCAGATCTGCGTCTGTGCTCCTCTCACACCGTGTTTGGTCTAGCTGACTGCACGCCACACTGCATGATTGTTGAGGGGCTGGTCAAAATAACAAACACCACACAGCATAACAGCCCTGTAGGGATACAATTACATTTCATTCATTCAGTGCTGGTATTGGTCCATTTGTGACCACAGTTCCTCTTTGTTTATGCTACTGCAGAGTGTTTTGGCATATCATGACTTGTGAGACATTCCCCTGTGCCACAGAGTATGTAAGCTCGCTTAGAAATAATGCATCAGCATCTTATACAGCTACTACATTAAGTTCCATTTATGTACAATGGCAGCACACTGACTCATGAAGTTGAATATCAAGTAGCACCCGAGGTGGTATCAAGTTTCTGAAAACTTGTGTCAAACGTTAGGTTTGTTTATATGACTCTTACTCTTCATGTCCTTAAAAGTAATGTTTATGGTAAAAACTAAACCAGTTATTGTTATTCTTTAAGATTTGAAAATTCCATCTGTTTCATTAATATGTTGGCTGACCTGGTTTGATTGACACTAATCTTACAACAGAAGCAAACATCGACTTATTTTCAATTAAATGCTGCAAAATCATGATATTTGGACATCGTTGTACAAGTATGTGAGAGAAAATATTGTGTTTATGTTGAAACCCATCACTTAGATTAAGAATTAAGATTTTCAAGTCCTTTAAAAGAAATTAACATTCTTGTTAAGGAGATGTCAAAGTCAACTCAGAAAGAAGGTAAGAAGTCTGCTGCTTTTTACAGCTAAATTTCACTTACTGCAAACTGTTCCTTGTTTTTGGTACGCTCCATATTTTATCTATATATTATATATACCATATATATCTTATCCCCCTTTAACCCCAAAAACATCTTCTTAAATTCCTTTCCAAGATTTACTGTTCGTGTTCCTAGCCACAATGTCCCAAAACAGATGCCTCTTCATCTCAGTTCTCTTCCAGTTTGAATGAAATAATGCCATTATCTTCATATGAATCAGTTTAGCTCACTACCATCAAATCCAAAAACTACAACTTTAAATACCTTTTTTTTTGTTTTTTTTTAATGTCTTTTGCTCTCTTTCCTCTTATAAACATTGTTACATTGTTCACATTTAAAATGTTCACATGGTCCCTGAACCACACGACCCTGACCTACCGCCTGCTGCTGCCGGGGTTGAGAGGGATATTTGTTCTTGCATGGATGTGTGTTTGTCTGACCTGCTCAGCTGGAGCTCTGAGTGGAGGAAACTGAAGTGTTTAGTATTTAAAAGAAGACATTCTAAGGCAGAAATCCAGGGGAGAGAATAAAGACAGAGTCAAGAAGGCAAATAAAGGGCGAAACTAACCAAAACTACAACAGGAAGGACTTAGCAGTGACGCCTGGTGGACCCTTAGATGCTCTATGTTTTAATGAATTTTACTTTTTTTGTATTAGCTTGTTGACTTTTCATTTCTGTGAAGTCAATTAAACGATAGTCTCACCTCTGCGTGACCTGATCCTGGAGCAGTGTCTGGTTGTCCTTCAGTGAGAGGCGGGGCAACTCCAGGAAGTACACGCCTCCTCCCTCCGTTCCAATGCAGAGCAGGTCACATGACCTCAGCAAAAGGAGGATTGTCACCCGAGTGGCACTGCGGTAAAGAAGAGAAAAAGGACTTAGAAACTAAATGGCAGCTGCCACTGAATTTAATAAGAAAGAGGGTACAAGTACTTGTTTCCAGTGACAGATTCATGCACCCTGTTTGCTTGTTTAGGGCTGAATCTGACTGAACTCCTAAATGCATAACCACAAAGTCGTCAAATGACCAATAGGTTCGAGAAAGGAAGTGGGGTTAATTGAGACTGTCTAGGATGGTGGAGTACTGCAAACTACTATATAAAAAGTGGCATCTACTGATTGAAGATAGAATTAATGGCTGGAGCAGATTTATTGCCAGCCAGAATGGTATTAAAAAAACTGAGTTTGTATAATTAAAACCTTAAAAGTTTTACCTAGGTGTTACTAGACTCTAATGTACCTGCAGCTCTCAATGCCGGGTCTTCCTGGGAGACTGTAGCTGCTCACTTCCTGTATGCAGACCACACCTTCTTTCTTAAGCCCTCCCACCTCCCTGGGGGCACTGGCCACCAGCTCCCACAGGTGAATCGTGTTGTCGTCCAGCAGTGACAGCAGGCGGCCCTGTCACAGAGAAAGGAAAACATTTTCATCAACCACCACTTGAGTTGGCGTTCTAATCACCAAAGAGGTCTAAAGGGGTCACATTGAGATAGTAAGTGGCGTGGAGCTCACCTGTCCAGGCAGGAAGTGGATTTGAGTGACAGCAGTTGTGTCTTTGTGCAGTCCTGTAAACTCAACACCAGGGGCCCCGTAGCTGCAAGGTTTTGTTAGGGAAACTCACAGTAAAGCAAACTATAAACTGTATGATGGTGGGAATAATAGAGCTGTGCACATATTTATAAGTCTTCACAGTGAGCAGAAACAGCAGAGTCCCAAAACAGCTTCAAGTGCTGCATATGTAAGCCACATGGCAGAAAGAAGAAACACAGGAGAGACTTAACTTTAGTGTATATGATATATAGATGGTAATAATTTAGGGGGTCCTACCACTTTTATGATGCGAGAGTAGTTGTCTCAGTGATACAAATTACTTTAAACTTTCAGAGTGTCTTTTAACTACAGTATAGCAATGCAAGCAGGGAAAAAAGCTGTAGATACACAGAAAATGTCAAACACACTAATGAGCCACTTATAATTCAGCAGTATTAACATAGACTTCTTTCATTTAACCTTTGCTTCAATGCATCAGTGCTAACAATGTAATGTGGAGTTTGACTGTAACTGTCTAATGAGAGAAGATGGAAAAATTTTGAATATGAAGTCTGAGAAGATGCAGAGGTTTATTGTTTATTTCCACATTAAGAAAATGCAGCACAGTACACCACTAAGAATAATATTTACATATATCAATACATAGCGTTCATGTGCCACCATTAAGCTGTTTTTCCCCATAAAACACAGACACCCATTGGAAATCAACCCATGGATTACCCACTATGTGACCAGGTTACCCAGGAACAAGAAAAGTCACAAACACACACATGTATAAAAACACAAGCAGGCAAAAGTAAAAGTATCTTAGAGCAACTCTTCTTCCTTCACAACTTTTAAAATTGAGCCTGAACTAAAATGTCTGACGGGAGTGCAACATTACGAACAGTTAAACTGGTAATTCTGAGCTGTAAACCAGAAGAAAACACACTGGTTGAGTTTAATAATAGAGGAGAAATTAGAACGCTAACAAAACTCATAGCAATTACCAACACCAGATGACGCAGATGCCGAAAACCACTCTGTGATTGTGTCTGTGTGTGCGTATGTGTGCACAAACTCATCAGCGATCTCCAGAGTCCTCCCTTTGTGAGTCTAGTAAACAGGTCTGAGCTGATAAAATAAAAACTGCAGTCAAGAACTGTGACGCCTCAGACACAGCTAGGCTAAATTGGTCTGAACTGCAAATTAGCACACACACACACACATTAAGAGCCCCACACATTCACGCATTTGTGAGCAATACCGACACACTGAAGTACTGCACTGCTTACATAAGCTTGTAGGAATGTGGATTAAAAATGCAGTAAAATAAAAGGGAATCTGGGGAGTTTTGTGTTTGTATTTGAGCTGCTTTTCTATGTTCCTAATACCATCGTTTTATGATATTTATCCTTTTGATAGAGGATAAACATTAAAGCTTGATACATTTATTATCCTACTCTTTCCATTCCTCTTTAGACACTCAACCTTCACAGCTTTTTTTTCTTTCCTGTGTTTGCCCACAAAGAAGTGTAAGCAAACTCAGTTACCTCCATCTCTACTCTCCTCCCTTCTTTCCTCCAATCCATCCACTCCTAATTCCTGTCTGATGATAAAAGAGATCAGTTATATACACCCATTCCAAACTTTCTTTAACCCTGTCTTTTTATTGTTTTCTAACAGCTTTTTTGGTTACAGGAAAAGATACTACAATTTGTTTCCTGGCTCTGACCATCTTTCCCATCTCTGCCTGAAACCACTTGTTTTTCCCATGGGGGCCGAGTGGACTTTTAATACCAACATTCCTCTACCGTCTCCTTTCTCAGCTCTTAAGTTCCCTCCTTTTTTTCTTGGTAACACTCTTCTTTTAACTCCTCTCCACTGTGATTCCCAGGCTCAAGAGAAACGTACCTGCCCTCCTCTTTCTCCTCCTACCGTAAATCCCTCATTTATCGCTCCCTCCCTATCCTAACTCCCAAGAGGCCCAGCTGAGTGTTATACTAGCATTCCTTCAGTGTTGTCACTTCCTGTCCCTGGGTTTATTCACTGCAATAACACATGCCTAAGACAGCTGGAGGTGGAGGTGTGAGGGGAACCTTCACTAATGGGTCATGAACCACCAACCAGACAAAAGAGAAAGGCAGAGAGACCAAGAGAGACAATAACTGAGAGAGAAATTAGGCACAATTAAAGGAAAACAAACAGTATTCAACTCCTTTAAAGGAAAAGCGCAACATTTTCAGAAATTATGTTTTGCGCTTCCTTGCAAAGAGTTGGATGACAAGATCAATTTTCCTATGATATTTGTATACGTAATGAGGCCTGCAGCCAGCTATCTTAGCTTAGTACAAAGACTTGAGACAAGAGAAAACAGTCCAGCACATTAACCCACAACATGTAGTTTCTACCATTAAAGGACTCTAATAAAGCAATGAAAACTTAAAACAAAGTTTGATGACATCGTGAGATAGCGCGGGATCATGGGATTTGTTTATCTCATTGTTTAACAGTCACCCTTTCAAATGAAAATCTATCCGCCTGACTCAGCAGAAATATTCACAGACGAGTTGGCGTATTAAAGTCTTATTCATGTTACATTTAGTCATGTTTGCCTACTTCCTTCCTCACTTTCTGACTGGTGTTACCCTGACAATAAGCTGCAGGCAGCTTAATAAAACATTACATGTAACCTACTTAAAATTAACATATGAATTTCTCTGGTTTTGGCCATTGTTGGAAACCTTATATACAAAATTACACATTTAACAACAAACAAACAAAGCATACAAACATACATAAAAATATAGTCACTTTTAGACACTTTGACTGGGAAATGTTACTCATTATTTGTTTAACCTGTAACACACCGACATGTTGTTTTTACTCTTTGTTTTTGGACTTTCAGACACAGTCAAACTACCTGTTCTTTCCCTTGCTTCCAGTCTTTATACTAAGCCAACTATCTCCTGGCTGTGGCTTCATATTTATCAGACAGACAAATCTTCTGATCCAACTCCAACCAAAGGAAGAATGCTGAAGTAAGAGTGAACATGAAACTGCAACATGTGCCAAACAGCTGTGTTACAAAGCGATGGGATGTGAGAAGTGTGGTTGACAAACTGAGAAGAAACAACCATGAAGATGATGAAACATAACTGAAATTACTGTTGAGCTTCAACATCAGAAGTAAAGAGACTGTCAGGAGTAAAAATCAGAGTTCCAAAGAGATTGAAGACAGATGGACAGCAGTCGTCTGTGTGTCTATGCCAGGTATGTAACGACGACCACAGCTCTTTCATCGCATATCTATACAGCATCAACCACAAATTTAAGCTGGCTGTGCAAAATAAGACTGTGATGAAAGCTGCTAGTGCATGGAGGGGGAAAAAAAGACCACTAATGACTATTTAAGAATATGTCAGAGCCTTGACACTTGGCTGGTCTTTAGCACCTCATACAGGCTACTACCAGCTCCAATTTCAAACCATGTTATTCCAACACAACCCCAAATAGAAATGTCCAACGGGCAGTGGAACAGTTGTAAAGCCGGGCAGAGGTTCCTACTGCGATCAGGAGGGAGGACAAGCAAAGTGAGATCGATTAAGATGAGTTAAAAAAAAAAAAAAAAAAAGTCAACTGTGACACATAATTCATAGATCACACACAGTTCCTGGTCATGATGACGTCAGAGGACAGCTGGTGAGGGATTCCCGGTGATGATGTCATCACCTCTTCACCAGGGACAGCTGTAGATGGAGTCCCTCTTAATATTATCTCATTATAAATGTGGGTGCGTATATATGTGTGTGTGTCCCCTTCGAATAAAACTCCCTCCCCCAGGGGATCTGCTTACTGGCCAATAGTTCAAACCCTACAATAGTAGTAGGCAGATAGTAAACGTGTCACCCTGCATTCCTCCGAGGCTGTTGTGTTAAATACAGGTACATAAAACTACTTGTCACATTATCACAGCAGCTTTGCAAGTTTTTTTTTCTTTTTTTCAGAAACCAAGTAGCTTGAAAGTTTGACTGGTGTTCCACTGAGTTTTCTTCCATCTTCTGAAGTAACTACAAGTTGTTTTTTTTGTTTGTTTTTTTTTCCTGAGGGAAATATCAATGTGTGTACTAAATTTTAGCTCAATCCATCCAGTAGTTGTTGAGAAATTTAAGTTGGAATCGAGGTAGTGGATCGACCAGCAATGGCATACCTTGAGACATGCAGCTAGCACAACAAAAAACATATACTCTAATTACATTTCTAATAAACGCCAATCATTTAAAAAAATACCATGGAAAAATGTACCTGAATTAAAGAAATTTGGGTAAAAATAAGGAAATGTGAGATAAAAGGAACAGCTGTAAATTCTCAGGATGCCTGACCAGGAACATCAGAGGCTCCTTCCACAGTTCAAACACAGGTCAATACTGGGTAAAGAGCTGGAAACACTGACTCAAAGCAGTAATTCAAAGGCCTTCTCATCCAATTTGGATATGAAAATTGAAGGCATTCATAAAATGAGCCACAGAAACTCATAAAAACAGTGAGACAAGCTTCAAGGACACTCAAAGCTGTGTGTAAATGGATACAGTTGAGGATACAGCCATAAAATAAACGTTCAGCACAGTGCTAAAAAATGAGGCCACACTAATAGATTCAGAAATATTTCTACATGTCAGACATAAAACAAAGCATCATTCAGCAGATTGTTGAATGTTTGAACTGTGCTGATAAGTGCAAGGAAGCTGTTCATCGATGTGCAAGTTCTGAGAGGAAAACGCAAAGATCTGCTGCATTGCTCACCAGACAACCCTGAAATGCACACAATGGAGGCCTACAGTAACTCATAATCACTGAATCACTGTCTCTTCCTCTCAAACACACACACACATAGACAAATAAGTGCGATTGCCTAGTGATGCAGAGAGAGGGAGCGTTAGCAGGGATAAAGCGATTTCACGGTCTGAATACAGACAAACAGAAGGCATTGTCCTCCATGCGGACACACAGACAGCAGCCAACACACCCTTCAACACACACACACACCCACACACACACTCGCTCACTCACACACACACACACACACACACACACACACACACACACACACAAATGTGACAGAAGATAGGAATGGACAGGAAGGACCGATCACTTAACACATGAATATACACAAGTTGACCACACACAGAAAGAGAATAAGACCCTCTATGCCAGAGAAGAAGTCAGAGTTTAAAAAGAAAACTTGAGACTTTAGCAACAAATCAGTTTTAGTTTATAAGTTCTAATGTATCTTCTGCTAGCATTTTCTCCAAATCCCTTTCTTCCTTGCACACATAGCAGCACACACATACACACCATCACAAACTCCTCAGACGTCTGGCAAAAGGCAGTCTACAAAAAAGACAAGCCAAACAAATCCACCCTCCCACTAGAGAAACAATCCCGTCTCATTTGCATCCACTGCCTCGGCTAGTACCTCTCCACCTCCAACACCTCCCCTCTCTGCCCCACCCGCTCGCTGCACACACTCCCCCTGACATGGCAGCACTCAAACTTGAATCTATACTTGACTGTCAATTCAGACACAAAACACAAAAAGAACAACATTTATCTACAATACTAAAACATTCATGGTCCCTGGAAGATGAATCCTACTGAATATCTGTAACTACTGAAGAGCTGCTATGAGAGTTGTTACCCGCAACCATTTTCCTTTCATTAGGAATTTTAATTTCTCTGATGATCAGTTAACTTTATAGCAAGATCGTCAGGTCCAGATTAAAACCTAAGTACTTTGGATTATGACTCAATAGCTGCAAAACAAAGTATTGTTTCATTTTCTTCAGCTGTACTTTGCAGTAATCAGCAAATGTTAGCATGTTAACACACTGAACCGTAATGGTGAACATATTAAATATCATAACTGCTAAACATACCTGCTAAGAGTCACTATACTACTTCTATTTTAAACCAAGTCAAAAATGTATTTGATTGATGAAATTAGATTCTAAGAAGACTTATATTTTACAAGAGCCAGAGTCACTGTAAAATGCACACATTTGTCATGAAATTAGCTAAATGGGCTATTTATTAGCTGAAAAGTAACTTTAGTATTATCTTTACATTTTAAGAAATAAAGCTCTCAAGCACCAGGCTTGCATTAACCATTAGTCTCAACTTTTCTTCACTTTGTTTCACTTTAATTTATCCATCTGTCTCTTTTCATTCTGCCTCTTTTTTCTCTATAAAACTTTGATTTGTCAGCTCGGGTAAATGTTTTCTTTTTCATTCTTCAAGTCTGTTGAACTTGGTAAGACCACACACCCGTTATCCCCTCAAAACAGGCCTACTCCTTGCCAACTGGATGAGCGAGTGTGTGTGTGTGTGTGTGTGTGTGTGTGTGTGTGTGTGTGTGTGTGTGTGTGTGTGTCCATTCATCTGTAAGTGTGTGTAGGTGTGGGGGTGAGGAAGACTGGCATGAACCAAAGATGGGGAAAGAGGAGGGTGGAGAGGTTGAGAAAGACAGAGAGAGCAGAATATAGAGTGGGGGGGGGGATTTCAAAGGGTCCTGCCATTCATGAGGAATATCAATGAGGAACAAGTTATAGTCGAGGGACTGAGCGACGAAAAGAGACAAAAACAGAACAGGACAGAGAGATTTTGGTCTGAGAAACCTGATTGGATGAGTGAGAATAAGAGTAAAAGACTTAAAACAGTGAGCAACTAGCGAGAAAGTTTTAGTGTGCAAGAAAGAAAGTAGAGACAGAGTTAGAAAGAGTAGGCAGCATGTGGGTGAGAAGAGAAAGAGGGAGGAAGAGGTGAAGGGTGGGAGGAATATTCAAGGGTGATTCAAAGTCTATATCTTCAACTTGATTAAAAAGCTACCACATAATTAAGCACAGACTCATCAATTTATGTAATGCACATGACAAAAAAAAAAACAGTGCAAGTTACGTAACATTTTGGAGTCTGTTCTCTGAAAACTAGCCTCCAACAAAAGCCAGAGCCTGTGCAGCAAAGCATGGAAACAAATTAATGTGACTTGGTACAAATAAAAAGCCGGCAATAAAATAAAAGGCAGGAAATTCTGTAGCTGTGTAAAACAATCGAAAGGAGACTGTGTGGCACAAACAAGCACATGGGGAATTTACTGTTTTCACCACAAGCTGCAAAAAAATTTGATGACTTTAAAGATGGATAAACAATTCAGGATTCCTTCACAAAAAGCCAACGCAGTGGTCAGAGTCCACTTCTCATGCCACTACTGATGAATGTGAGTAAAGTGAAGAAATGTCCACAGTGCCACAGTGGATAATTCACTGGGTCAAAGCACAGATTTTCCTGTATATCAAATCAAGATGCAACCCCGTGTCATCAACAAACAGTGCAGGTCAAATACTAAAATATGGAGAAACCGCAGTAAACACTTGAGAGACAAGATTCTATGACGCTGTGTGGTGTGTGTGTATGCGTGTGTGTGTGTGACCAACAGGATGTCAGACAGACAGAGGGAGAGCTGACAGCTGGAGCACACCCACAAACACACACATCAAAGCCCCGCTCGGTGTGTGTAAATATTAGCTTGTCCTCGAGCTGCTGGATTGTCGATACTGAAGTCTCATGGTCACACAGTTTCAGCATGATCGAGCTCTGACCGGATCACCCAGATAAACTGAAAACTACCTACTTTTTTTACCCACAAATGCTACATTTCTACCCACAAACTCCTCATCTAGCGTGCTGAGCTGAGACTTCTAATACCCTCCACTCAGCGAGCACTCCTCATCCTGGGCAACTGCGCTGGTTGTCTTGGAAACCAATTCAAAAGCTTCCTTTATTAAGATGAGACTCAGCAACAAAGCTCTTACTCACTCAGTGCTCACACACACACGCATGCATGCACACACGCACACACACACACGCACTGGGAGGGTTAACCCAGGGCAGCCCAACACGCATTCTTCGACAGGAGACAGACTCCCCGAGAATCGCCCCTCCACCCCCACACTTGATCTCTCTCGACATACACACAAACACAAGAGAACTCCACAGCGCATTGTCCCCTTCCCTCGCTGAGCCCCAGTCTGTGGTCGATTGCAGAAACTCTCAGGGCGTAATATGACTCTGCCTTCATAAACACGCAGAGAGTAAGGGAGGGAGAAAACGGAGAGAACGAGTGAGAAACTCGAAGAGGAGACTGAAAAAGAGAACATGCGAACAAGAGGAGAGACTGTGAGTATATTTTGGTGAAATAATACCAATGTAAACACGCAAATCTTGCAAATATCCACTTTATCTGAAGGCTAGAGTTCATAAACTTTACTTTAACTCGACCAAACGTTACTTTGGTTTTTTTTTTGCCCAGGCTCCCTTACTGCTCAGATGTCAGCGTGAGTGAGAATCAAACCACACATCTGGAACTGCAAACTGGAAGTGTGCGCAAGTGTGTGTGAGTGTGTGTGTCAGTGACTCTGTGTGTACAACA
>JAPZDY010000009.1:15671703-15699233 GCA_029783645.1 Ctenochaetus hawaiiensis | reverse complement strand
ACACAGACACACACACACACACACACACACACACACACACACACACACACACACACACACACACACACACACACACTATAACTTAGTCAAAATGAAGGCTACTGTATCAGAGTTTTGGAACAAAACTAATTGGAAGTTTGTAAAAGTCTACCGACCACAGCAGCCCTGACATTACAGCTGAAAAAAAAGATCAGTTAATTAGTTGATCAGCAGTCAGTAATTTTTTTTTTTAACTTTTTTTAATTGCTTCAGGCATTTCTTTCAGGCAAAACACAAAATATTATCTTATTTCAGCTTTTTCATTGTGAGGAATTGCGGCTTAATATTATTGCCACTGCTGACAAGATAAGGAGTTTGAACAGACAGACCTGAGATTTGAGAAATTTTAATGGACATTTTACTCACTTTCTGAACATTTTATAAACCAACTGATCACCAGAGTAAATCAAAGGAGGTCTGTGTGCTAACCCTAACTCTGAAAACCACAGTTATGTCCACTTGCACCGCTGTACAAGATTTTCAAGCGATGATTTTACCTCTGAAAAGGTTTCATCTAAATGACTTGAGAGTGCTAAAAAGATGTTATATTATCTTGTGGTATACTAGGAAATCCCTTTGATTAAAAGCACCAGGTAAGTAAACAGAGATCTAGTTACATTAATGTATAAAATAAGACACATTCCTTTATATTTCTGCAAAATGACTCTTCCTATACATTCCAGATATTCAGAATATCCAGATATACTTGAGCATATTCATGCTGACTTTCCAGAAATTCCAGCAGCAGCTGGGAGGTTGTTTAAAGCAAGATGACTCGTCTGAGCTTTGCGATATCAGTTCATTTTGGTAGAAAAGGTGTAGCTGTGCAGTGAAGTTATTTTGCCTCCTTCATCTCTTTTACACTCCCTTGTTTTCACTGCCTCTGTTTATCTCCCTCTCTCTCCTCTCCTCCATCTCTCCCTCCATCCATCTCCCTCTGGGGTGCAAGTGCCTGGCACCACCAGCCTCTCTCTCTCTCTCTCTCTCACTCTCTAAAAGCTGCATCTCAAAGAGTCGATTCTCCAGTGTAATGCATCCACACACAAGTACGGCCAGCCCCCCTTTACACACACTGATAAACGAGCATGTAATGATAACATACCATTAACAGTCACTATGAAAATACACTCACTGACATGTTTGTGCCAATAAATCAAGTTACATGTTCTTCACTGCAGCTCGTACGCTCACAAATGAAACATGCGAGACAAATATGAAACATGTGGGGCAAACGTAAAAAAACATGTACTTTGACATATGTTTCACCTTGGTTTTCTAAGGATGAGGTGGCTTGGTGAGTAAGCAAGACTTAAGCCCACAAAAACAAAGTGGCAGACTGATGTTAGCCTGCTATTAAACAACAGAACTGTCGTGTTAATTATTAAAGAGGTGACAGTCACAGAGAGACAAGCAAGACGAATAACATGACACACAGTTGTGTCATGCAGACGCTGCACGAATCTCCGTGTTTGCTGGAACTTTTGACACAACGGACACTTTAAGCCAAATTATGGTTTTGCTGCTACGGATGTCATGAGCCAAACCAATACTTACTGCGAGCACAGCTTCACTCAGAGTGTCCAAACTTACTCTGAGAAGCTCAAACAAACACAGTCTTGCGCTGCCGGTGCCAAGGGTTGGGGATTAGATTCCCACTGACTGCAAGCTCAAAAATGCATTAATGGTATTCTGGACCTCCAAGAATTAAATCATCTGCCCAACAGCACATGTAACAATGAGGTTTTGTTTTTCAGTCTTGCTCTCGTTTTCATGACTCTCTAGCCAACAGTCCAATTGGTTAGTATTACATTTTACTCAGCCAGTTAATTGCAGTAATCAGGAAGCCATGACAGCATTGCAACTGAGTAAGCAGGGCAGGAACACATGTAGTCAGACGACGCACGTGAACAGACCCACACTTGTACAGATTATTTAAACCACTTAAGCATAAATTACGCTGAAAGTCTGGTTATCTGAAATGCCAGCTGCATTGAGAAACTATTTGCTAACACTTCTGTGGGCACTCACTTTGGACCTTTGACTACTGAGTCCTGCAAGGAGTCTGGCTCACATCACTCAGATCCTCATATTCATTCATTATATATTTATTTAACTCGTATATGTACACTTGTATCTATTGATAGAGACTGATGGATGGATGGAAACAATCCTTTTCTTACTATTTTAGTGGGTATTTAGGTCAGATTGCAAAAGGTAATCAGTGTTTAAAAAGGACAGCATGAGTGATCGGTTAAATGTTCAACTTTAATTTCCCTTTGGAACAGTTGTGATGACATTGAGGGTTTTGTTTGTCACTCATGCTGCTTTCCCAAGACTCAATTGACCTAATTTCCAAAGTATCGGATATTTAGTCGGTGTGAGGAAAATGTTACTATAACCCAGCCTCTTCACTTCAGTGGTGCAGACAGTGCAATTTCCCACAGAGACAGACAGCACACACAGCAATGCACGGCTCTGCTGAAGGGATGTTATATAAACAGCTCTGCTGCAGCTACATCTGATCAGTATTTCCTCAACATTCACAGAGCACAGCGAGGCCAGAGTCAAACAACCAACATAAGAAAATGTAAGAAAAAAACAGTGCTACAGATCATAACTTACAGTACAGCCAGTAAGCTTATAACAAGTACCAAGTAGTATAAACCCTTTCATTTAGAAATTCTTTTTTTAAGTGCTTTTAAGAACCAGTACAACCTGCACAGGATACAAAATCTTACACCAAAGAATATGACATTAAAGGAGCACGACAGGTGCAGGAAACATGATTTATGTTAGCATCAACCCTAAGACAACCCTAAGACTGAAGACAGTTCTGTAGATGCACTTCAGAGCTGAAGCACAAACAGAGTAACACCTCAAAGATATATACTAACAAAAGCAGAAGAAAAACTCTTCCTTCACTCCACCAGCCACTGCTCAGAAATTTTCTTTGATTGTTTTTGTCCTAGAAGTCAAAGTCAGCTGGATTTAAGAACGCATAGTCAGCTGTGACTTAGGGCTGGACCATATGTTTTAAATTACCAACACATGTATAGATACATTTTTTACAAACTAGCGCATATTTCCCTGCCTGTGTTAGAGTGGTTTTGATTTTTTAACTATCTAAAGGTTCTGGACGCGTGAACACAAGTGCAAAGCTGATTGATTGGTTAGTGACAGCTGATTTAACCTTATGGGATGCAGTCAGGCAATTTATCCATTGAAATCGGTATAAATAAGCTTGAATCAGGAAAAACTAAAAGTTGGTGATCTCTTACTGTGATTGATGGCCCAAAAGAACCTTCTGTAAGCTGCATGAGCTCAATGATGGTAAAAGGATACACTTTGATGGCTCCTGACTTTGTCCCGATGGCCATAAGCTGAAGCTTGGGGTCAAAGGCCAAAGCACTGGGCTGATGAGGGAAACCATGCTCCACAGTCTATGAGAGAAACACAGACAGAGAGAAAGAAGTGAAAAAGACAAACAGAAGAGAGATTAACAGATGAGACACAAAAGAAGACAATGAAAATGCTCAGACTTAGTTTTTTCCTTTAAAGTTCTACCCAGTCTGTCTGCAAGTGTGTGACTACACAGCCTGTGAGGCGTCTAAAAGGGAGGACTCCCTTAATAAAGAGAGAGGAAAGTTTTTTACAAAGCACCGATTGCTTTATTAGACCGCTCTGCAGACTTAGTTACATGGAATTAACATCAATTCACAGCTTCCCCTCCTGCCAATGTCAGGAGAAGGCGAGACAGCTGGGAAAAGCATTTGGATCTTCAGAGGAAAAACAGAACAGAGATTATGGAGATACCTTAACCTACTTTAAAGAGGTCGAGGGGATCTTTAAAGTTCGGTGGCCAAAAGAAAAAAACTCTGACAGTCCTCTGTGATCGAGGAATTTGGAAAGTAATTGTTTATTTTGGAACTCAGATACGACGTGAAACATCAACTCTTTGTTTTTTTAAAGCGCCAGACTAATCACACACACGCAGAGTCACATCAAAGTAAAACTCCTGTTGAGAGACCACCTCTGATAGTTGTGGCAGCTGCTGCCGAACCTTTAGAAAAAATGTGTGCTGTTTTGTAAATGTAACAAACAGTTCATGGACTTTAGACACCACGCACCGTTCAGCAAACCCGAGTATTTACTGTTTAAGCAACAAACAACCTACACACACTACTACTGACGAATGCATTTTATACATTTTCTCTTGTTTCGTCTTTTAATGAAGAACTGCAACAACTAAAAAGAAAGGATGTCTCTTGTTTTAATCACTTAATCATCTTTGTAACCACATTTTAAACCCCTCTGTTGCTGCTGTCTCTCCTCATCTCTCACTCGAAAATTTAAAACATAAACAAAAATATTTATCTAGGTTACACAGTTCGATCACATTAATCTCAAATCTGTAAACTTGCTCAATTTTTTGTGCCATTAGAGGAAGCTAACACAACTGAAATCATGCAGTAAGGACTTCAGGGCAGGTGGTTCATTTTTGCAGCACTATTTTAGACATGTATGCCATGATAAGACACCTCTTTCAAGTAACTCAGAAAAACCGGGGTTACAAAAGTAACCTCAAGTTTTGAATGGGTCTCATTAGGATCATTAATGAGGACAAGTGCAACCCTAAAAACCAAGAAAGGTCTTTCAGTCGAGGAAGGGTCCAAGTGCAGACCCCCTTCTCCTCAAGACAAGAAACAAGCAATCCTGTTTCTGAAAACAGTATTTATTCCTATGAGATTCAAAGGGCCTTAATCGAAAGGTTTGTTCTGACTTTTAAATAGCAGTGACCAAGTTTTACACTGCTGGTTTTTCAGAGCATCCATGTTAACTACATTTTACTACATTTACTACATTTACTACATTACTTTTCAACTTAACCCAAACTTTTGTGGCAGTTATCAGTGGTTAATCACAGTGATGGAAGCTCTCAAAAAAACAAACTGGGCTCTTGAACTGAATGTTCAATAATATGGACAGTTCATCCCCCAAAAAATCAAAAACTCATTATCTTCCTCTTTCCTGTAGTGCTCTTTATCAGTCTAGACTGTTTCTGTTCTAACCAGCACGAAGGGGATAATACCTGTGTGAGGGGGACCTGACAAAACAGGTCTGGCATGGACATTATTGGATCTGTCAGTAGCAGAATTGACATGCTGGTTTGTGTGTGTTTTCAATACAAAGAAACTAAAAAATGATTTAATTTAGCTGGATAAAATCTTGATGCTGTGAGTACCACTTTTGTTCAAGCATTATTTGATTCAAAAAACAAGTCTTCTAACATGGCAGCTGTAGATTTGTTAACCAAGGCAAGAAAGAAAAAGTCTTCATTTGATTTCTTCATGATTTACGCTGCTCTATTTGCAACACATTTCTAAATAAACCCACTGAGAATGATTCATTTTGGCAAGTCTTCCAGCTTACGTGATAAACTGTGGCTTTCAACATCCTAAAGTTTGGTCAGCGCTGCTCTCTGTGACTACTTTGCTTTTTGAATGTGAACAATGTGTGCAGACAGACAGCAGCCTCACCTACACTGAGTTCAAGGCCACGGCAGAGCCAAAGCATTTCTCTCTGTGCAAAGTCTATCAAAGTGCAGTGTGTTCAACGCTGCTGTTGCATCTCCCACCAGTCAGGGCGACAACATGAAGCTCACTGAAAGTGGATCTGCTCAGTACTGTAGATCTACACAGATGGGAGGACGGCTGATAATGTTGACTCAGGCTTTGGGAAGCTGAGGTTTGCTGTACATAACCTGGTTTACATCCGTGTGGATGGGACTGAGCGGCATGAAATGTGACACCACCAATCAAAAGGGATACAAGAGCCAAAACTGTCACCACACTGACAGCCATCTTGATCAATATCTGAATGTAATATGGGTCACACTACTCACATGAACTGAACTGCATGAAGCATCAAAGCCCTGCAACACAACTCAAACTAATCTTTTTAATGCAAAGCCTGATAATCCCAATCTCTGATATAATCTGTTGTTGTTGGTAGGTAATTACAGCAATGTTCTGCAAGCTTAAGTTTCCCCGGTTGTTACTGCTGCTCATTTTTTAAACGCGGGCCTCGTCTGGGTGAGAGCCAATTAACGCCGTGAAACCAACTGAACCACGCACGCACGCGCATACACACACACACACACACATACACACCAACAAAGCGTCCATCAGCAGCAGTTTTCAGCTCATTTCTGTGTCAAGCTGGACACGGACAGGGAGAGGAGCGGACGGAACAAATGTTCGTATTAAAACATGGTCCCGTTTTGAGATGCATAGTTTTGAGGAGCAGCAGGAGAGGAGAGAGGAGGAGAAACAAACCATCTCTCCCTCCTTCCCTCTCCTCCGTCCCGTTACTTTACCTTGTTGAAGGCGAAAAGCTCCTGTTTTATCTTCTCCCTCTGCGGGTCGGTGCCCTGCCGACGAAACCTAAACTTCATCATCTTGAAGCCGGGTAGGTCTGCTGGGGGACGGAGAGGAAAACACGAAGATACCAACGAGGGGTTCAGGGGAGGCGGTGCGGCGTAGTCAGACGATGCTAAGCTAGCTAACCGACTAGCCCATGCAGGCTGAAAGCGGGGCTGCGACGCTTTTTCTGCTGCTGCTGCTCCTGCGGGTCGCGGCTCGCCTCTCTTCCCCTCTCTCCCTCCTGGTGCTGTTTAGGTCGTGGTGGGTTTGACCACAGCTCCCCCTCCTCTTCCCGGTTCACACGGACCCCCTTGGAGTTGGCCAATGAGGGCAAAGGAATCTGTGAGCAATTACTCGGGAAACGCCCACACAGCCAGGCTCTCCGGAGGGTGATGCTCGCTTTGTAGCAGAGGACGCACCGCGTACCCGTCCCACATACACCCGCCGGTAAACAGCGATAAACGGTGAGCACGTTATAAAAAATAAAAGCTGTAAGGCAGTAAATAGCCAGTAAGAGTTAATAAAGGCAAAGCAAGTGAACTTGTTCACCTTCTATTGTTGAAAAATCGTCCGTCTTTCATGACTGAGATTATAACAAAACCATTTGGGATAATGTTAATCACTAGTTGTTTTAGAAATTACTTGGAAAACTTTTGGTATCATCTATCAAAAAGACAGAAGAGATCCTTTAAACTGTTATTATATTTGGTAAATTATATTTGTGTAAGACACAATTAAGGAAACAAACGATATTTTCATCTAATTTCCATTTTCTCAGAATTGAATGGAAGAACAATGCAATAAGACTGTTGATACTAACTACTGAACTGAGTCTCTGCTAATCTCAGAATCCTAGTGTTCACTCTCTTGATCTTATAGGTAACTTTTTTTTGTTTTATTTATTTTTGTCATGTATTTTCTGATTGACATATTTTAATCTCTTTGCAGTGCTGTTTTTATTAGTTTTCTCTGTTGTTAATGTTTTTGTGGTGTTAATAGAATTCTTTAAAAAAAACAATTCACCCATCATAATTTATTATACAAACTTTAATGTATACTATTATTCACATGCATTAACAAGGTACAACAGCTATTTACAAAATATATACACATTGTATAAAGTGCAAAGTGTTCAGGGATGTGGCTAAACAAGCTTCCCTATAAAATTTCCCCTGTTGCGTCTTTCAAATGATTTCATGAAGGGGGAGATATTAAGAACATTAATTCAATTTGTGGCCTTTTCCTGTGGCTTTCTTCTCCTCTTTTCATGTTAAATGCTAATGCAACCTTATCCAAAAAGAAAGAAAGAAAAGAAAGAAAAAAATATATTATATGGGCTCACAAATAATTCATGTGGATAAAACATTTGCATGTAGTTTAGTGAACAAATATGAATCATGTCATCATTTCAAGCATTTCTTTATGTTTAAAAGAGGATGAGGTTAAAGTTAAATATGAAATTTAATCACAGTTTTCAGTTGGGTTTTTTTTACAGAGCCTCAGCAGGGGTCCTTAGCCTCAGTTCAAGATCACATTTAAATTCAGTGTTGCTGTAGGAACCCAGCTAATCAAAATACACAAATCTGCTGAAGCAGGAAAGTTTAAGTCAATTAAAAGTAGAGTGTCTATCCATTATAGTCACAGTCCTATGAAGCAACAATGGCATACAAATGGTTTTGGCTAAAAAGGTCAAACTAAAACATGAATAAGTTCTGTCTGAAGGGACATTTATCCAAGTCTGACCTTTAGGTTCTACTCCTTACACTACATCAAGCTCAAGATGTGTATGTGTGCGTGTGTATCGGTGTGTGCAAAGTACAGGTCTGTACTGACAAACTGGGGTGTATGTGTCATGATATATACCTTTCCCTGCTTTATGGTCATGCCATTATTAACCCTGACTAATCATTTAAGAAATATCAAAAGATGTACTATTCTGGCTTCTTAAATGCAAGTATTTGCTGTTTTTTAACTTTCTTATTAAGATAGGATCATTATGTTTAGGTTCTGGACTAGCTGGATGAAAGAAACCATCTGAACACAACACATTTGGCTGCAGAAAACTATGATTTTGACATATTATAGACCAAACAATTAATCTAGAAGATAATCATTAGTTGCAACCTTAACTAGATACACCTGTCATCCACCTAATTACAATACAATCATCTTATTACAGAAATACTAGCTTTACATGAAAATAGTGTGTATTTAAAGCAGAGGTAGATACAGTACATTTATAAGGCATAAAGTGTAATTTTTCTGTGTGTGTATGTTTGTGTTATAGCAGGGTGATTTCGCTTGGTGGCAAAGTGAGTCTCTTTTCTCTGACTGACAGCATGTTCTCCATGTGCATGGCAATGACTCGGCACAGCTCCAAGCCCTGAAAAGCACACACACACACACACACAGACATGCAGACATACACAGCACTTAAAGTCAGTGAAATGCACATGAAATGAAAAGTTACATATCCATATATAAACCTCTCTTATCAACTGTCTCTGCTGGTGGCACACGCACACACACATGCACACACACACACACACACACACACACACAAACACATACACGGACCTGCTCCAGCTGCAGCTGTGTGATGCGCTGGTTGAGCAGGTCTCCTATCATGATCTCCACATACGGATAACTGGAGCCTGAAGTTGGTCTTTGGGTGCGAGTTGACTGGACCTCCTTCAGAGGGAAACGCACCATGGCCTCCTATGCACACAAACACACACAAACAAACAAAAACAAATATATGAATGAACACATACACAAACAGGCATGCCATACTTACAAACATATTCTGGCTGACAAATATGAACAGATATTTAAACCCAAAACACAGTAAATACATGATTCAAAACTAGGAAAAATGCTCTGTCTTTTTATTTATATAATAAAATGCAAGGATGGACAGACAACACAACAACCAGCAGGGGGAACCAAATGCTTTGCTTTTAAATTATTACATTTCAACAGTAGTTTGCTTTAATGAAAATCTTTAGTGCAAGTGTTGAACAAGAACAAGTCTTGCTTCATATTCATACTGTTACACACATTCATCTGCCCACTCCCACATTATGCCAGCTGGCCCTGGAATGTGAAGCATGCAACAATCACACACACACTGGATTAGTGTTTGAGTGGATTGTGTGTCTGTAACATACATGAGTATCCTTGTTAAGAAAGTGAAGTCCATTCAGATTTACAGCCAGGATGCAGGGAGCTTGGATGGAGGCGGAGCTACAGCTCTGGATGTAGAAGAAGGAGGAGCCGAACATGGGGAAGGCACTGACCAGCCCTAAGTAAAAAAACACACATGGCTAACCTTTAACATGGCCGCATATCTGAGCCAAGAGTTTACTTTTTAAAAGAAAATTGCTTATTTGTACATGACAAGTTATTGTAGCTCAGAACATTTACTGTCATCACTTTAAATACAATTTTCCAAGATCTTATTTGCTGCACTGGTAATAAATCTGAGAATAGTTATTTGGGATTACAATTTGTGTCTTTTGGTACACACAGACAATCTTACCAAGGAACTGTGCACGGGCCTGATGTGGGTTTAAAGGCTGCACCTGCTGCATGTGTTGAGTTGTCATATTTAGCCACGGTTGTGAACCTTGTTTGCCGTAGAAAGGTGGGGGGACACACTCCTGCACCTCACGCCTAAACACACATAGACAAACAGACACACAAACACACGCATAAAAACAAACTAGAGATAGAACAGAGGCAGCAGTTCTATAGTACAGTTCTACCTGTGCATGCTGGCTGGAGTTTCCTGTGTAAGCATTCATTTATATACTGTGGGAAAATGCACCTGTGAACATCATATCTGTATGCGTCCTGTTTTGTGGTACTTTAAAAGGATTTGTATGTCTGTTTGCCTGTAGACGTTCAGTTGTGTGGAACTAAAGACAAGATCCATGACTTTGGCACCTCTAGCTGACGCAAATTAAGTTTGTGTGCTGCTATGACTTGTCACATAATGGCTTGTTGTAATGGGATGCTTCATGTGTTTGTCTCAGTGTATTTACAGGGTGGGCAGGTAGATGGTGTCCTTGGCACGGTGCTGCAGGGCAGCCAGTCTGGCGATCTGCTGCAGATGCTGCTCACTGGGTTTTCCCTGAGGAACCACACTCAGCAAGGCCTTTAGATAGTCTGGCAACACCTTTAATGAAGCGATTCACAGTGTAAAACAAGCCTCAAATGAAGAACATGAGCCTTAGTAGATCAGCTATAGCAGAGGCAGGACATGAGTCGTGCTTTAGTTCATGCAGTAACTCTCTACCTGATTGTAGTGCATGGTGACATAGAGTTCATTGTCAAGTTTGAGAGCCAGACTCCATATGACTCTCCTGAACCACAGACTGTAGTTGGTGTCCACTGGCTCCGCCTCTGTCGCAATGTCCAGGATGTACTCGCGATTGTTCAGGGGACGCACATTCTGGCCTACACACACACACACTTCAGTTATTACATACATATCTATAGGATATTGCTGTACATCAAGAATGATTGCAGAGTAGGTCTTAACTATGACGAGCTACATCCTTGTTACCTCTGTGTGTGACCAAAAAGACAGCATATTCATCCAAAGCCTCCGCCCTGTGCAGCCCCATCTCATAGCAAAGCTCCTCGATCACATCCAAAGCAACCTGAAATAAAGGAACTCCTATGATGTTGACCCAGATGTTGGCAGTATCTGTTTCTGTCATGTATAAAAGCTACAGTCTGCTTTTCCACAGAATCAATACAGTATCATTAAACTAGTGTGTGTGTGTGTGTGTGTGTGTTTGTGTGCTCATGCATCACTCACAGAGCATGTCTTGATTTTCAAGTGCCTTTCAATTCCACCTGGCAGCAGGAACAGCTGTCTTTTAGAGCTCCGTCCAGCCTGCACACAAACAACCAATCAGAGGGAAGCACTGACAGGCACTGACACAAGAGACTGTGAGCAGAAAAGCAGCAGCTAAATGAGCAATAAAATTCCTCAGTCATTTGCCACATGGCTTCCTCTTAGTTTGGTGCATATTGTTACACTTTAAACAAGTTCAAGTCATATAAGAAGACTTTATGGCTGAATTAGAGACTAACCAGCATAGCTTTGAGTTCCATGCTGTTGGGAAACTGAATGCGTCCGCCATATTGAAAAGTTCTCCTCAGATTCTGCTCACATGCCTTGGCGATACCTGTGAATTCAGAGCAGCAGCCACTCAACAATTGGATCAACAGTAACTAAGAAAAGCAATAAGACTGGTAGATTGAATTGATGACTGTGTCAGGTTATTAATGAATTGTCTACCTTGGTACTGCATCCCAGGGCTGGTGCAGGCGTCCTGCAGAAACTTCAGCAGAAAAGACTTCATGACATCAGAGCAGCGATGGAAAGCTGTGAGGATGTACAACAGCCTCCATCCTCTCTGACAACTGTCACTACAAAAAAAAACACATACACACAGATTAAAATGCACTGGGCTCATGATTTAGCCTTTAGTGTGTACATGTCAGATGCAGAGGAGTCTTACGGTTTGGAGCTGGTGTTGGCAGTAACTTGCTTCATCACCTGGCAGTAGGTTTCATCCTTCATCAGGCCGTGGTCGCCGCTTAACTACATTCATCAGAACATTCGAATATACACACAACACTGGAGTTTTTTTTTCAGGCTCATTGTCAATATTTTCTCCAATTTAACTTTAATACATCATGTCTAAGTCAGTCGATATCTTTAACAAATACATGAGACTGTGTATGTGTGTGTGTACCTTCAGTATATTGGTGACCAGGTCCTGCTCAGTCTGACCCTTCAGTGGGAAATCTCCCATGAACTTCATTATTGCTGGACAAACACAGTCAGTCAACACTGAATATCATGGATACAAATAATCTGATAAATCTGAACTGAGGACCTGTTTTGTTTCTTCAACAGCAAACTATACATTTAAAATAACAACATCTGTTGCCATTGACTACTTCTCTCTCTGTCTTTCTACCTCTTGTCTGTATATCCATCCCTCCTTTCTTATGTCTCTCACCTATGAAGATGTCAGCAGCCACTCTGTTCATGCCACTGTCTGAGAAGTCGATAAGAGACTCCTGGATTGGAGACTGAACAGACAAACACAAGAAATATTTGTGCAGCAGTATTGTTAAAATTAAGATTATATAAAACTGAATACATAAACATAGTCATTAATGACATTGACACTATATTTCACCTTAGAGAATTTGACCATGTCAGCAGGGTCCCTGCCCTCCTTCCCCTTTTTGGCTTTCTGATCACTGAAAACAAAATAAAGGCAGCAGCCAGAAGCCAACGTAAGCTGTGGTCTTTTTAAGAGAGGATATTTTGGCTCATGTGTGTTGTGTGTCTGACCTTCTGTTTCTCTGTGCCTCCCTGAAGTACTTCTTTGCAAACTCAGCCATGTGGTACTGGCTGCTGTGCAGAGGTAGCTCATCCAGTTCAGTGCTCACACCGTCCCCATACATCTCATTTACCACCTGATACACACACAGACATGCACTTAGAGCATTAGAGAAGCAGCAGTGCCACTTAAAGGAACACAGAGGATGTAATTACCGACAGAATATGTTCATTTCTGCAAACCAAAATATTCTAACATACACTATGCAAACAGTAGCTGATACCATAATGTAAGGGTGTTATTCATGCTGAAATGCTAAAGTTATTCCTGCTCTGAGTCGACTTTTTTTTTTTTCCTGATTTACTGTGGAAGCTGAAAGTAAGCATCATGGTCTTTGTTGCTGTAATGTGATTGAGGCATGTTCTGGTCTGCACCTCTGTGGAAAGGTCGAGCTCATGGGCAGCCACAGCTGAGCCCATCGCCACGGCGACAGCAGCAGATGCAGCCACTCGCCCCTGTCTGTCTCGAGGCTCAACACGCTCAGCGGGGAGAACCAGGAAGTCAGGAGCCGCCACTGGACGCACATACTCCCGGGGAAACACTCCTGATTTTCCATACACGGCACCGAACCGCCAGCCTGCACACACACATGCAAACACACACACACAGTCACTGAGGTTTATTTGCAAGAGAAGACAAACACCAAATGTTAAAAACAAACCCAAAACTCTCTCATGCAAAGCAATTAAAAGGCCCAAAGTGATGCCTCCAAAAGTTTTTCTTGTGTTTAAAGAAAAAGGAAAAAACTCAAAAATATTGAGGTTTTGTTACTGAGTTTAATGTTTGTCAGCTTTAAGGACAAAGAAAGGGAAATGAATTCTCTTTTATAAAGGCAGGAAGATGAAGCTCATTAAAAAACCAAGCAGCAAACAGAAAATAACAAAGGGCAATGCAAATACAGACACATTCTTACACACTCTTACACACACACACACACACACACACACACACACACACAGATCTGTAACAGCTCTGCCAAACCCACCAAACTCAGGAGTGTCTCTTTTCAGCTCCTCCAGAAGCATGACCTTCTTCCTCACTATGCAGCCGTAATGTTTTCCTGAACACACACATAAACATACACACACAGCGTGACAGACATGAAGCACAAAGAAGCAAAGACAAACTGTACATGGCTCACAGAGGGAAAAAAAAACAGGTCTACAAAGACACTGATACACCAGTCACAGGTGTGTTGTTTGTGTGTATGAGTGTGCGTCTCGCACCGGCCTCCAGCCCGTCCATGTGCTGCAGTCTGATGATGTCTCCTTTGTGGAAGTTGAGCTGACTCCTGTCCTCTGTAATGTAGTTTCTCACTGCCACCACGTACTCTGAATCCTGACAGAGACATGACGTATTTGATATCAACACTGAGGCGTCATAGTGTCACATTCCTCTGCGTCTGTCTGTGATTTAACATAAAATCCATGTGTTTGCTGGTTTTACTTTGTGTGTGTAACCTCCAGGTTTGCTTGAAATTACAGCTAGGTAAACTGAAAAACTCATGCCTGGATGAATCAGGGGCACTCCACCAATTTAGCAGAAGATCAGTCCTACTCAGCCACACAGTCACACACTCACACAGATGCAGATGCCCTCTGACCTTCTTGATCTCTGTGAGGAAGTGATCGATCATGTGTTTGACCTGCGGGGCCTTGGCCGAGAACAGAATCAGCTTCTCGTTGGTCAGGTTGAACTCCAGCATGTTCTTAGACGGAATCGACACGAACAGGATGTCCGAGTAGCTGCACAGGAAGTGATATGCAAAAACCAGGAAGTTACAGAGGAAGAAAAAAAGGCTGGGGTCAAAGCACTGCGGTGAAAAGGGTTACTTGACTGGCTGAGGAGAGAAAAGTCCCATCTGCTGGTGGTTGTGAATACTGATGACCTCTGGCTGACCTCAGACACACATGTCTGTGTTTCTGTCCAGTCTGTGAGGCTCACCTGTAAGGCCTCAGCACTCTGAAGTAGTCCGGAGCGTTAGAGCTGCTCCTCACCATCTTCAGCAACTTGATGCCTTTATGAGACACAGAGAGCACCTGCACTCCTGTCCCCACACTGCCCTGGAACACACACACAAACACACACACACACACGCACAGGCACAAATGTAACTTAGTACAGGCTTGTAGAGGTGAAGGACTCATTAAACTGAGTGAATGATGAAAGCTGCTTTCGGTTTTTTATGCACTTTTGCACAGTTGAAGTCATCAGTGTGAAACAGACAAAAACTCACCGAGGCTGGAAAGAGACGGGAGAAGTAAATGTCCCATGAATCTCTGGCCATGGTGACCACTTTCTTCTTCACATTCTCATCATGAGTTCCTGAGGTCTGATCCACCTTGTTCTCAGCTGGCACAAAAAAAAAAAAACAAGGAAGGAGTTTTGAGAGATCAAATCCTCAAGTCTTTCACACAAAGTAAATTTAGAGCCCTGTGCGGTCTATAGCATGAGACCCATTATAGCACAGAGTTCATTCATTCAGTCATGTGCGTTTTTTACATACCAAATAAAACTTTCATCCTCTGTCTCTCCTCCTGGGTGATACGGATGCAGGCCTCAGAGAAGGTGTCATGCACAACCTACAGAACACATGTACACATGCACATGATAAATGAGAAGATGCTACAGTGGAAAACAAGTTGGAATTATATAAGGTAATTTGTTCCTGCTCTCAGTTAGAGTATTATAGCAAAAGCTAAGATCATTGAGTGTATTATTTAATGTTTTCTTCTACAGTAAAGTTAATGCTGAAATCTCTATCTAAAGCATTTTTTTAGCCATTTCTTTTTCAACAAATAACTTTTACTATTCACATATTTACCATAAAATAGATTAATCTAAGATGAAAAACTTAACCTGTTGTACACAGACATATAATGATAAATGAGCAAATACCATAAAAAACAAATGGTGAAATAAGGATAGGTAAATAAATAATGAATACATAAAACAACCTGTCTGAAGATCAGATCCAGAATCAGTGGGTTGTTAAAGGTCTCCTTAGGATAGAAAACCTACAAAGATCAATAAAGAATTTTTTTGTTTTTAGAAATGATTAAAAATATCACTACTGGGGGGCAAAGGGATCATTTTTGTCCAGTTTGTATAAGTTTGTTCATAAAACTCACCTCTTTCCTCATGTAGAGTTTCCAGGGGACGTTGGAGTAAGTGTAGTATTCATCACTGGCCCTGCTGTGGAGCTGAGTCTGAATGATTTCCTCCTCTACTGGCAAGTCTCTAGAAACTGGAAACACACACACACACACGCACACACACACACACACACAAGGGCTTTTGAATATCTTACTGTGTGAATGTAGTAAAGAACTTTCTGTCATTTTGCTGTTTATTTCTGGAGATTCATGTCACATTACTGTGTGAACGGCTCACCTGGAGGAGGGGCGGGGCTTATGGTGGAGCCAGTTGGCCCTGCAGGGCGAGACTTGATCGTCTTGGAAACCTTAAGTCCTCCTTCTTCTTTGCGTAGGGAGGATTGAGGCTTCCTTTGACTCTGGGACATGAAATAAGAGTCAAATATTATTCGTGTTTGTGTGTGTTTGTGTGTAGGTGAAGAGTCAGGGTTGTACCGGATGTGGTGGGTTTGCAATCTGATCTTTGAGGATCTCCATAGCTTCATCATGTGGGTCTGGCTTCTTCGTGAACATCTTTCCATCACCTTTCCTACAGACACACACACACACACACGAACAGTGAACAAAAAGCAAATAAGTGGGTGGATAAATTAGTTTGATCAGTATTAATATTTGTATTAGGAGATCCTGAGGTGTTACCTTTGTGATCCAGCAGAGGTTGTCGTGCCTGCAGGCTGGTGCTGTTTGATGATGTCTTTGATGTCGTGGCTGGGATCCATGCGCTCTGTGTTACTTGTGCTGGATCGAACCACGTCTTCAGGAGGGGGGGCACGTGTCGGACCTGGAAATGTCAATTCATTTTTAGATTAAATTGCAGTCTGATCATTTGATTCAACAGCTGAGAGATTTAATATTTAATAATTTTTTTGCATTTTATAATGTATTTAATTTAAGGGGGTGGGAGGCATGAAGACATACTTATTTTTCGTTGAGAAGCTGCAGGCTTGTATGGCGACATTTCACTCTCTTTGGACTGCAGAGAAACAGGAAGTGATAACAGCTGAGAGTTTGTTTACTGAAACATGCTGGCAGGTATACTCGTACATGCCTGATCATAGTTTACCACAGTGCTGTGCACAGTACAGTACGTGTGTGTTTACTCACAGCGCTGGGTGTGTGATGATGCTGTGAGGGTGGAGACTGGGGAGCCGGGGCAACTGGGGGGAAGGAAGACAACATCTGCTGCTGGATCGCGATGGCCTGCATGGTCATCTGCTGAGCCTGCAACACACACACACACAAACACATGTTCCCAGAGTTTTACATACACAGTTAATTATTTCAGTTTGAAAGTTTGCATTACTTAAGAATGTGTGGCTTCTAAGATGCTAACAAGTGTTAGAGCTAAATTTCCATCGAATTCTGACAAATATACCAAAAGTAGCAACAAGATCAAAGTAGTTTAAGTGGGATATGTGACAGACCAGAATTATAGCTTGCTGGTTGATGATGGCCTGTTGCTGCTGAGTCAGCACAGCGTGCTCTGATCCTACAGGAGCAGAAACAGAAAAACATAGATGCCATGTCATAGATTATTGTGTGGTTAAAAAACAAGCCTGCACAGTTCACTGCAAACCTTGAAGACTCCTCTGCTTCACACTAACCATACAGAAGAAAATTGCAACCTTAAAACAAAAAAAGTTTTAAAAAAGGCATAAAATTTTCTTAAGTTAAATTTAATGTAGCTTCATAATGCCCACACACTTCAGGCCAAACATGCTGACAAACCTAGTGCACACCTGATTACTGTACCTGGCACACCTGTCATCACAGGCAAGCCTGGAACCACAGATGTGGCAGGGAGCGATGGCAACCCCGGCAAACCAGGGACACTAGTGACATGGGAGGCTGCAGCATCTCTGTCAGCAGTGGGTGCAGCGGTGGGTGCATTAGTGGGTGACGAGGGGGCGGGCGCTACACGTGTGGCAGGAGTGGGGCTAGAAGAAGAAGTCTGCTGCTGATACGGTTGTGAGGGACGGTTGTATTGGTGATAATGTTGCTGCTCTTGTTGCTGAGGTTGTTGTTGTTGCTGTTGTTGCTGTTGTTGTTCATGGTAATGGTGGTGGGAGGGGATTGGCATGGCAGGAATGGGTGGCATCATTCCCCCTGCCACTGGAAGTACTGGCACAGCTTGGGAAGCGATAGGCAGTAAATAGGGTGAGAGTTAAGAACAGTGCTGCTTCCAGGACTCTGAATCTGCTTTAAATGGATTTAAACTGGTATTTTTTGTCCTTAGCAGACAACAAAGGACAAGCTGATCAGCACTTCATAGTATGCGTAAAATTCTCCAACAATCATTTTTTTTTAGCAATGTATAAATAATTAATAATTGCTGATACAATCTTTAAATAGAAATATTGACAACAAATTACATTTTTTTTATGTTGCACAAACATTTATGATTTGTAGATTAACCCACACATATCCTACTTTCAGTAGCAATATTAGCGTTCAATTGTTTGCTGATTTTAACAAAATAAAAAGACCTACTATTTGTACATCAGCATGTTAGCTTGATGTTAGCACCAAGACTCTTTTTCTTGGTGATATAAACGCTGGTTTTCATGTGTTTGACTGAAATTGAGGTATCAGCTTCAACTTTGTAATAAAATAATTACAGTATAGCCTGGTTATAGCCAGACAATGATGTCATATCACCTTATTTTTATTTTTTAAAATACATAAATATTTTTATGATATTTAATTTCATATTTGAAGGTTTAGATCAACCAAACATGTGTCACTTAGATGAGCAAAGTGTGGATAAACTGACCATTGATTTAAATGAGATGCACAGTGTGCACAGAAATAAACTACAAAGCAGTAATTTACTTAACCCCTTTTTTCCCTTTCATGTATAGCACTGCTGTTGCTCTCTCTGATGCATTTTGTCCAACAGGTGAGATGCCTTGGATTGGTAAATAGGAGTTCAACATACTGTCCAGTGACTGGTATGAAGGACAGCATAAAACTCAACTTCTGGACATACAGAGGTCTGAAAATATTCACTACCTTTTCTCCACACAGGTAAAAGAAGGGTGAAAAGTTCAACTAATAAAAAAAATCAATATTTTTTACATTTACAGATGTTTCTAATCTTTTGATAGACAAAAGATAGACAAGTGATAATAAGATGTGAGGTTTGTGCAGCACAAAAGAGATTCGTACACAAAATTGCCCAAAGAAAGAAAGACTAGCAGTGGTACATAAAGAATAGTAAGAGAATGAGAGTGACAGATGCCTATAGAGGTTAAAGGAGTCGTGTGTGCTTACAGTGAATGGCTGTTCATGCATTGTGTATGATGTCAGACTGCTCGTTACAGCCTCTAAATGACTGAATAGGTTTGGTGAACTGAACCTTTACATGTCAGTCCTGTTCAGTGTCACTTTGGCCTTCACCTCCAAACAACAGGAAACATTTACAACAATAAAATTATATTTCTAATAATTGCTGATGTTGAATTTTCTCACCTTCCTTCCACTTGTTACTTGTTACTATTGGACTTTTTTGGGGGCATTTTTAATATCCGCTCATTTGTCTGATGGTTGTTTGCTTGTGTACTTATTGATTAATTTAATGGTCAACCAGATATTTTTATTTGCCTTGGAAATAAAGGTTTAAAAACCAAAACATAAAAAAAAAACTTGTGTCTTCAGCATTTCTGTAAAGCTCTACAGTGAGAAAAAAAGGATGAACTATTTTTCAACCTGAGACTAATGACAAGGATTTGGAACCAACTTAAAAAAGGCTGAATTATTGATGTCAGTAGAGAGAGAGAAAGAATAAGAGAGAGACTTGAGTGACAGGACAAAAGAAGAGCTTGAAATGAAAAAATGGCCCAGAAATGAAAAGACAAAAGAAGAGTAAGAAAACAAGTAAGATTTTAACATAATAGAAATAAATACAGAGAAAAAAAAGCTTTATGAAAAAAAAAATAATTTGAAACTTTACTAATATCAGACATAACTTAAACACAGACTAAATTCAGTGTTTTACCTCCGGGGTGTATTCCTGGTGGGTAAGGCCGGCTGGGGGGCGAATGACTCTCCCCCTCCAGTCTTTCTCCTCCTGTGATGCCTACACCTCCTCCTCCTTTTATCCTCGCTGACAAACTTCCAGTCTTTTCCATGTCCTGGTGGCCAGAGAAAAACAGTCAACGGAGATCCAGCAGATGGAAAAGGAAAGTTGTAGGTGTAGAGAAAGTGGAGTTTTACAGACATGAAGAGCGGGATAAAAAGTGTGTGAGGAGAGAGACGGATTGGCTTGTATTGGCTGACTGGGACTATCTGTGAGTGTGTCAGTAGAGCTGCAGGAACTGAATACTCTGCAGGAAGTACCGTACAACCTGGAGGAGAAGCTCCAGCATGAGCAACAACAACGGCACAACAAACCCCCGCTGTCTGAACACAACCAGGCCACATAGCTATAAAACCTGGAAAAATGCTTTAATGCACGGATGAGTCAAAGAATAGAGAGCAGCATGCTTTAAACTGCTCAAACTGAGCTGACTGAAGTAAAGTGGTTTAATGCTTTGACCCACACTATTTAAAAAGTGGAATGAAGATCATCCATAATGATCATCCATAATGAAGATCTCAATGACTCTACTTAGGCAACAGATGCTCAAAAAATACTAACTATGTATTTTTTATTATTTTCCTTTGAAATAGTGTCTTTTTGAACTGAACAATCCTCTCAGTGACTGGGCCTATTAACTTAATTTGCTTTATTATATATATTTAATGTGAGGTTTCGACAGTAGAGAGCCTTGCATGCGTGCTGCCTGTTACCGTCAAATACGGTAGGCTGCTTAGTAACCTAATCATCCCTTCTGTCTGCTCCATTCATACACAAACAGAAGCAGTGGATCACATGTTCCATCCATCAATCAACATTCTGATCTATTCACACTCAGATGGCAGATGAGGAGGAGGGAGAACGACAAGCCGGCACTGTGCATTTCATGGCTGCAGCTAATGAGCACTTCCTTAATGTCTCATGTAATGTTTTCCCACTTAATTAATTCATTGTTAAACCTAAAAAATATCAGAACTTTTTTTAAAAAATGTACATCAAGTGTTGCTAGATAGTAAGAGGTGATGTCTCAAGTTTCATAGATTATTTTGAATCAATAGTCCAAAACCTTAAGATACAATAATATGACGAGATAATATGGAGAATTGCAGACAAACAGTTTTCAGTGTCAGCACTCACTATGCTGCTGTCTGACAGCACCGGGTCAAACAGACTGTCCAGGTAGCGGTCCATTCCTCTCTGAGTCTGACCGTCGCTGAACGCATCCGACTCTGTTGGACAAACAGACAGATAGCGGTGGAGTTTATATATGGCCTCTACACTTAAGATTCATGACTCCAATAATGATTATCAAAGTTTCTAAACATTATGTAAATTACAATAAACTAATACACATGCTGTGTGTGTGTGTGTGTGTGTGTGTGTGTGTGTGTACCGTGGCTGAAGTAGCCATCAGAGTCAGGCAGACTGTAGGCTGGTCGGCTGCTGATGCTGCTGAGAGGAAGAGCAGGAGGGAGCTCCTCATCTGACTCAAAGCCGCTGCCAAACAAAGCACTGAGAGCAGAGGAGAGGAAAATTCACTTCACTTCATTACAGTTCAATCAGTATCTTTAGAGTAAATATAGACTCCTCATATGTTTGTACATGCACGTGTTTGTGTACTAACAGGCTGGCATTAGCTCGGACTCTAGCAGGATCATCAGTGCTGATGATGAAGTAGCTCTTCTGCTTTGGAAAGTCACTGGGAAGCTCCAGGTCTGCAATCAGGTCCATCACGTAGTCGTGACCTGCTAACTCCACCCACTGGCCGTGCTCCTTCATCAGAACTGAACTCCCCCTCCACCAGTCGGACACACCCCTAAAGCAAGACTGTCGCTTGTTAACACTGCACTCAAAGCATTGTATACTGTACAATATAACTGTTTAGGTTGCTTGCGATAAAATAAATAATTAAAAAAGTTGAACTTTTGGTTTTTATAATCAAATATGAGATATGAGCACCTGTGGCGCAGAATGTCCCCCGCTAAATCCTCTCCACTGGTCCACGAATGGACTGGACAAAGGAAGGATCCTCCTACAGAGAGAGGAGGCATAATATGATGAGTAAGCATCTGTAACCACACCAACTGTTTAGTGAAAATTCAATAAAATAATCTGCAATTCAAAGACCAAACTTCCAACTAAATTGCCATATTAAATGTTGGTATTGAACATTTCTGAAGACCACAGGTACATAGACAATTTCTATTATTCATTTTATGTTTTACAAAGCTGTTGTTAAGGTCTGATTAATTTTTAAAACTACTTGGTAAGGATCTTGAAAAGTCATTATTTGGCTTAAAATACTTGGTTTTGTCCCACAAGCATAGCTGAAAAAAGCCCAGTGTTGTAACCAGGAATAAACAAGGTGTTAAGGTGGTTTCAAACAATGTGCTTGAGAGACACCACCACAGGCGCCTCCACCTCCAACTGAGAGTTAGCTCATATTTTTGTGATCTAGTACATTATTTTGATATTTATTGAAGAAATGTGGCTATAATGTTGAAAAAACATACTCATTTAACATACCTGTGGTTTGAATAAACACAAAATGCCAACACTTTCTTTGGCTAATAGGCTGGAAAGCTGTGAAGTTCCATCACTTGATCCTGACTGGCAATAAATAATCAATGACCGAAGGCTGTAACTGATCTCACTCAATAAAAGTGACGCCAGCCATCCCTGCTTTACACTTCTGTTTTATTCTCTTTTCTTTTTTTTTTGAGGTGTTTGTTCATTTACACTGAATTGAGAAAGATTACTTACACAATATTCATCTAGCATTTTGAATTTCTTTGCTTGAATGAAAATATATGAAAAGATATCATGTGATAACAACTGAACATAGAGGAAAAAAGAAAAGCAGTAATTTTTGTTATTATTCCTGCTTTGTTCTGAAGTTTTTTCCAGTCAGAGGAAAAGCTTAATATGCATAATGCAAAAGGAGAGATGTAACTCACCATCAAAACAGTGCACGTGCAACACCATGTTGGCCTTTTTTCTATTGGCTGTCCACTCCAGCAGCGACAGTGGATAGGTCCTTGCAGTTTCAGGGGCGGATCCTGAGCCCACCTGCACCTTCTGATTGGCTTGGATGAGTCTGTGTTGCAGCAACGCCTGACAACCAGCAGGACTGTGGTCCGATACAAACCTGGAGAGAAAAAGGACAACTGATAACCTCATTAAAGCACTACAACCTACAAAAAGAATGAGCCAAAACCAGTCATGTGCTTTGATAAGTTTCATTTATTATTTGACTTTTTTTTTTCTGTGAAGCAGTATTTAAAAAAGTTATTATTCTTTAGTTTACACTTTTTCTACCTGTCAATACTTAGGTTTTTTAAATGAATTTTCATTTTGACTTTAAAATGAGATTATTCCAGAATATATACCAATAGCTTTTTGAAGTCTGTAAAGTAATAGTTGTTTTTCATTGCTCCATAATTAGATTACATTTTTTTTTTCAGTTGTGTATATTTTTTTAATAACATCATTACCTTACCTCTATCTTTTAAATGCATGTGAATTTGGGTTACTATTCTCTTAAACATGATCTCTGTCTACATGTAAGAAATTGTTTATTATATACTTCAGTAGGTATTTGTCCATCTTGGGTGTTGGGGCGAAGCTGCAGACACACGCCAGCAGCAGCAGCCAGCCTCTCTCTGCGTTGTCGACATTCACATTCCTCCACACTTGGTTAACAACCTGTGCCAGGATCTCATCCTGTAAGCCTGGAGATGATAAACCCCTCTGGATGATGTAATTCCCAAACATGTTCTCCTGTGCCCCGTTCAGGTGAGGGTCCCCCATGAATCGTAAAACCTGAGAGAAAAATAAGGCAAAATTCTTCAGAATCAAAAGACTTATAATGTGTCTGTGTGTACCATACGATGAATCTGAACAGAATGTGAAATCCAGGTTACAAATGGAGTTTATACTAAATTCAGTCCACCATGATGAAAAGCTCCAAAGCTTCTCCCTTCATGTCGTCCTCCACTCGGGTCAGAGGTGATTTAAGAGGTGCCGTCAACATCCCAAACTTTGGTTCCTGTGGCAACAAAAGATTTTTTAAAGAAGGCACAGATCTACAGTGACTGTAGATACAGTAAATCTACAGTAATAAATCCACAGTCACATACATTAGAAAAGCCAGTTTTAAATGAACATACAGTATGTTTAAAATTGTTCTGTTGAACTGAAACTGACTGTAACACTGTGACCACCCTGATGTTAATCTCACCCTGAAGTAGATCTGCACGTAGCGGTAAAACGGGTAGTTGTTGATGTCCAGAGGCAGAGTGAGCTGAGCCTCTTCCTGGATATGAGGAGCCTGAAGCAGAGCCAGACAGTCTGAGTGCAATTCCCTCCTGACTGAGAATGAGAGAGAGACACAACAAATCAGCTTGAATACCTCAGAGCATGAAGTTTGTTTCAGCATGAAAGCTAACAAAAACTGGAGTTCATCGACAAAAAAAACGTACACTGTGTGATTTTATATTGCTTTTGATGAGGATGACTACATATGATGCTCAGGGCATTAAGCTGTTTAGAAAACTTTTTCAAAAATGACATGAAATAAGCTAATTCAGACCAAAAAGACGTTCACAGACCTCCTGCTGTCTGCAGTAACGCGCCCAACTCTGCAGGGATCACCAAGTGTGTGACGTTCACCACCTCCCTCTTGGTCAGCTCCTGAAAGAGTAACTGTTTTTTAATTTAACTGCAAAGAAATACTAAATTTGAACAAAATTTCCCTTTTAATCAGAGTAAAACAGGAGAAGAACACATTACTCTTTATGGACAAGATCTTATACAAGCCCAGTGTAAATCCTGTCCAAACTTCCATCTCACCATCTCTCTCTTCCTCCTCTCCTCCTCAGCCTTTCTCTGGGCTTCAAATTTCATCTGCAAACAAATGAGTATGAGTGATTTATGTGGCTTTTAAAGTTTGCATTGTCTAGATATGAAAGGAAATATGTTAAACATTAAAACTGGACTTCATGTACCTTGATGTATCGCTTGCGGTTGACGTACATGTGGACGAGGGAGCGAAACCGAACAAGACTTTCCCTCATCTTCACATAGCGCTTCCTGGATGGCAAAAAGAAAAAAATGGAGTACAACTGCAATTTCACATCAACGTTAAGCAAATATTAATGCCCTAATGTCAAGTGGTGATCTCATTTTTTACATCTACAAGTACTTTAGTACAGAAGACACTGTTTTAATGCTCAGGTTTTGGTTTGCATGACATGTGCAAGTCTATTAATTTTTTTATTACATAGGCATCATTGGCCTAAAGGCACAGTTCATACTACTTTATCACAACACCCTTTCAAGTTATGTATTCTCATTAACACAAATCATGTCTGAAATAAATACCATGGAGGCTCTGCTGTGTTTGGTTCCAATCAAATCTCAGCAAAATATGAACCTTTTCTTTTAGGAATCTTTAATTATTTTAACATTAAATTAAAATAAATTAAAATACATAGTATCTCTTAAAGGTACCTAAATGTGCCATCATTTTAAAAATTTGTTCACCCAAATTGTTAACAAAGTTAATCTGTGTGTTGTAGTCTCTTTCTTATTCCCCAGCACTGGTGTAGAAAACTATTAAACAGTAAAAGTTAAAGGACTGACATATTGCTTTTTTTAATCATAGGTACCACAATTTGCTATCATAAATGCTACCTGTCATTTCAACTCAATCAGACTCTTTACTATGTGGATATGTCCTCATATCAGCTGTTAAGGTCAGCTTTGAACCCAGCAGTGACAGAGAAGCTGACCTTGTGAGGAAGCCTCGGCACTGCGCCTGCAACCAGATGATTTTCTTGCGAAAGGCAACAAAGCGTTTCCTGACAAAGAACATGCGAGTGTAACGCTGCAGGGTGAGAGCCGCAAGTTGTCGGGCGCGCTCCCATTTACACTCCAACAACTGGTAGATATCCTCCTTCAGAAACAGCTGCCATGCAAATACAGACACACAAAGATGTCATTTGAAAAAGAATCCCAGGTTATAGATAGAACCTGACATATATGTGAAAAGGTTAGAATGAAACAGTGAGAGGAGATCCTCACCTTTGTGACCCCAACATGATACACTCCTGGTCTGAGGGGACACAGCTTACTTAGCATTATCACACAGTTCTCTCCGTTTGCTGCTGGAGGCTCTCGTAACCCCACCAGGGACTTATACCTGGAGATGACACCCAAACACACATGTACAAAGAAAAACTCATTTATTGTGACATTTGGTTGAAAAAAAGGTCTTGTTAATTGGTAATGCACATCTATAAATTGCATGCATTTTTCAAATCATCCAGTGTGATGAGACAGTGTATTAATCCTTCCTGGTTACATGAATGAAGAATACTAGGTAAGACCACAGAGAAACACTGTGTGTGTCACCTGAACAGGAAGACGTGGAATGGCATTCGGACAGGAAAACCCTCTCTACGGATTCTGATGGTCTCTAAGACGCCAGAGTGTCTCAGCTGACTGCTGACCAGTTCATCCTCAAACACACCCGGTTGCTAAATGCAGGTGAACACAAAAGCACATTTGAAAACAATGGTTTTCATTACCAACAGGATACAGTGAGACCAAACTCATATGTGCAAATTATTAATGGCATAAACAAGAAATGTATGAAAGTCTACCTTCATGTTATTTGGCTTAATGCAGCGAACAAAAAAAGGATTGCACCTGAAATGGAAAAATAAACCAATAAACCAAATGAGTGATAATGTAATTCCAAAAATTTGCCTCTTGGATTAAAATAACTATATAATTTTCTAATTTTTGGGGAATTTTTTAAGTTTGTTGACAGCAACTGCATGCTATCAAAAATAAAAAAAGCACATATCTCTACATCTCTCAGTTTCACCTCTCCATCTTCTCCACCAGCTCCAACAGGGACTGCTGGAACTTGCTGCTGACAGTAGGAGCTTGGTATTTCCTGGTGACTGTGCTGCTCTTCCTCATGTGACCTCCTCTTTGCTGACCTGTGACCTCTGCATGAACCTGGAAGAGGTTTGACACCATCTGGAGACACACACAGATACATTCACAACATTCACATGTAATTACTGCTGTGGTAAGATGAGTTACAATTAACATGACTGTACATGAACATATGTGATGTGAGCATGTTTCTGTCCTCTCACCTTGTTCTTGCTCTGAATGAACAGGTCCAGCACATCTTGGCGGACCTGGTCATAGTTCTTGTCAATAAACTTGTAAACCTGCATCATTGACATAACAAATTATTAGATCACCCCAAAAGCCATGGGATGGATTGTTAACATGAATTTTTCTTCTAATATTCATATATCTCTCGGGAAGAATTGATGATGCTCTCACTTTTCCTTTTAATGTACCAATGCTGCTGACTCTA
>JAPZDY010000009.1:15633425-15645918 GCA_029783645.1 Ctenochaetus hawaiiensis | reverse complement strand
TGCATAAGTGCTTGTGCAAACAATTGTGCAGGTCTATTGTGTTTCAATGGCAGAAATAAACACACACACACACACACACACACACACACTATGCTATCATCAAGCCACACTGATGCCCAACGTCAGAGCCTTTAGAGTGATTTGTTATGAAACCCCTTTGGTGACAAAAGGTTGTGAAATGTGTGTATTTGTGTGTGTATGGGAGCCTTATCAGAATTCTTAACACACACACACCCACACAAACACACACACACCAATACAAAAAGGCATCTCTGACACACTGCATGTAGACAGACCTTTTTAAAATGTTATCCATATTGCCACTTCAGCTTTCAGGTGTGTACATGTGTGTGTACACATCACACACATGTGACTGTATTTGTGTGTAAAATGAATGTATTAAAATACAGAATTAATGAATTCTGATGAGTGACTCTTAGTTTCATGCTGTTCTGGGACATTGTGAAAAAAAATATAACAAAACCTTGCAGGTAACCATCTATAAATGAGTGCTGGATTAGTGTTTCTCCATACAGCCCTGCCTCCTTTTATGTGTCAGTGGGCTCATTTATCCCTTAAGCAAACATTAGTGCATCAGTGTACAGAAAACAACCATTTGTTCAAGGTCATATATGAGGTAAATATAAAGGCAAATGTAGTACACCACAGTTTGTTAGGCTTTACTTTATGTAAAAGACTAAAGCACATGTGCTCAGTCTCAACAGACAAAAGCACACTGTGTACTGTGAGCTCACACAGGGCTCTCTTGGTGGTGAAATAATAATTTCAAAAAAGTTTTGAAATATACCCATACCCATATACCCATATTCATACCCATACTGACACTATCACCTGTTATCTCTGTCAACTCTGTTTACCTGTGTAATATCCAAAACAGGTGTTTTTGGGATTATTCCATATTCCACAATAAAATCAGATTTAAAACATTTTATTCCTCAGCGAGTCAAAGCTTCTTCTGACCTTGTAACCTGATTCTAAGCTCCAGTAAACAGCTTCATGTAATGAGCAGGTTGGAACAGAAGAGGGCAGAAGAGACAAAGTAACCAGGATTTTGACATGCTTACGATTTTTTTTTCTTATCCACTGACTGACATCTTTTATACATGCCATAAATTTTAAATTGCATGTGCAAATTCAACCAATTTTTTTCATCTAATAGGCAAACATAATACTGGAATCCAACAGTAAATCTACTAAACAACATTTTTTTTTCAAGATAGTTTTTCAGTTGACCAAAACAGTGTACAGCAGATGTCCTTTTTATATGACACAAGTTAAGTGTATAAATATATTCCATTATTTTGTACTTAAGGTGCTTCTGTACAGGTATGACTTAAAGACACAGCATAATAAACACACAACAGCAGACAGTAACTGTCTTCACACCACTGTCCTCTGGTCATCAGCTGATGTTTAAGATTCAGTGTTTAGAATTTGGTGACACCTAGTGGTGAACTTACAGAATTTATCTGAGTGTTCCTCTGCTCACCCTCTCTATCCAAATTTATAGGCTGACCTGCGTTGGTCACAAAACTCATGAAAAATATAAAAGGCCCTTTTCAGAGCCAGTGCACAGTTTGTCCATTCTGGGCTACAGTAGAAACTCTGTGGTGCAACAAAGCAAACTCAGCTGAGGACCCACAATGTCTGTAGATATAAAAGGTTCTACGTTCTAATTCTGATGTAATAAGAGTCCAGTGATACTTATATGAAATCATACCTGTGAATATTTAATTCAGTTCTACAAATAGATCCCTCTAAATCCTTCACTGTATCCTGACTCTTTAAATCGACCTTTCAGTCTCCTAAAAAATCAACAGTAACTGTCTTTTTCTAAACTCCATTTAAAAAAATTGCTTTAGATGGTGAATAATTACTGACCATGTGACTGCATGTTCCTGGTTCGCTGTCTGCCTAATGATGGCTTGAACAAAAGAATGGAAGCTCTTAGATTACGGTCAGTTAGCCAAGGTGTGCTGCAGTTAAGAGTCATGGCGGCACAAGTGGCTCTTAAAGTCATATGACCTCAGTTTATCATCAGTCAAGTCTTTAAACTTGATCATTTGATGCCACCTGACAGTTACTGTTTCTGTTGACAACTGATCTATTAATCGAATAATCACTGCAGCTCTATGTTAAAAAAAAAAACATTTGTTTACAGACTTATCACCTTGCAGGTTACAATGAAAAAATTAGCTAAATAGTGAGTGACTGCAAGCTACTGTTTGCTGTCTTGAACTCTTCACTCATTAGACTTAAATTCCCTCTCAGAAATTCAGCTCACAGCTCTAAACAGCCTGCTGATGGCACCAAACTACATGCAAAGAAGTCTTATAAATGGACCCTAATTAAACAACCAGTTCCTGCTTGAGTGTACTGGCACGACTCATACAAACACACAAACACAGAGACACACACACACTCTTACACAAACTCACACTTAGCCATGCCATATGGAGCCAAGTAGCATCAAGTGTCATGCCTGCTCCACACAAAACACACCCAGTCAACAGTACCTTTGTTTATATCTTTTTCTTCACAGTATTATCCCTCCATTGTGTCTCTCCTCTTCAGGTTATTCCAAAGCAGAATCTCTCCATCCATGATTCACTCTGGCAAAACATCTTTAAGGCATCTTTAAGGCCAACTGTGCAACCTGCAGCCCCTCTCTCTGTCTCGTAAAGCCTCCCACTCTGTCCCCCTCTCCTAGACTGAAAAGATGCTTGTGAATATTTAATGACACCATTGTGTTTGTGTGTGTGTGTGTGAGTGAATGGGGAGCATTGGCTGGGAGTCCATACTTTCTGGTCAGCCTGCCTTGGATCGTTGGCAACAGCGACGCAAACAGCTGGGCAGCAGGGATGGAGACAGTGGGGAGGGGTCGGAGGTGACTGACCCTCAACTGCTGTACAGCTGACAAGGGATAAAAGTGTGCAGGATGCCCACCTCCATCAGATGACAGGATGTGAAAATAAAATAAAATAAATATAAAATTATGAAAATTATGAAAATTAACATGACAAAATGATATAAAATAAAACATAATAAAACTGCTCATTATTTAAACAATATATAACACAAAACTTGCTCGATTGCTACCAACAATCAGCAGCAAGTAAGCTGAGGGAAACTTCAGTTGTTATTTATATTTTTAATAAGCAAGAGAGTTGAGGAGTTTCACTAAAAACTAAACTTTTGTGTTCCTCTGAGTCTGTTTGAGTGTATTTTTGTGGGATGTGGCTGTCTTGTCCGTCACTGCAAAAGCCAAATTAGCAACTGGGTGACAAGAACTTTATTCTGATACAGTTCAATTCTTTCTGGTGATACATACACCGCATACAAACAATAAAAAAGCACACGCTATGCATAGATTTATTATACGTTTGATATTTTTTGTGGGTTTGTTTTCTATTTTCACCCAGCAGTTATAAATATAATCTTAAAAACACACAGTACAAATAGCCAAAATCAGAGGAAAGGTTGCTTTCTTCGGGGACAGGTGAAACCTATTCAGTCCCGAACCTCCAGATCTCTCAGTTTCACTCCTTCAACTCTTTAAAATATCCAAATAACTAAAATGTATTTTAAACCTCCCACTCGTCAAAAAACAAAACAAAAACAAAAACAAAAAAAAACTAGCCAGTCTTTCATTTTTGCAAACTACAGATACCTAAAGTTTTGTGCTTTCATTTTATTGACAGTTCATATCAGTGTGACTCATCTGTGATTTAATATTGAAATCAAATGATAATAAATGATAATAACTCAAAAAATAATAAACAAGCAATATTTCATCACTCACTAATGGAAGCTTTACATTGTGCTCGCCCGGAACCTTCGTAGGGGGAAGATTTTACATGCGGGACGCAAAGATGGCGGATGTACCAGATAATGCACCAGAACGTGAGTTTAAAAGTTAATTTTTTTTGTTAGATTTTTACCTTTAACACATCAGGGTTTAATCGCTGAATAGCGTTTTTCTCTTTTTCTCTTATTTTCTTTATTGTGAGTTTATGATAAGTGGGCTTTGAACAAAAGTCACTGTTGGCAATACTGTAATATTCCCGTTTGTTTTCAGTGTTTTTATATTCAGACAGGCTACCAGCTAGCTGAATATAATAAAATAATAATTTCGTCTAGAATCTTTTCTGCCTTAGTCTTTTAGATAAAGTCAAACCCTTGTTGAATAACATGGTTCAGTGACGCAGTTACTGAAGTGTTTCTCTGTCAGACCTCAGGAAAACGTCAGCGGGTAAACATTAATGTCATTGCATCATTAATCATTTTTGCCTCATTAAAATATAGTATATGTACAAGAGCGCTACTGAATGTAACGGGTTCACTGCCACATGACCGTTATTTACCAAAATGTTGCTGAGTCACTGTGACACAGTTCGGCATCAGTGTCGAAAAATGCAACCAGTCATTATAAATTCTTGATAAATGACCACATTTAGAGTAGTATTATTCTGTAAAATGAGATACGATAAAATATAAGAAATTAAGTATACTTAATGCTTAATATCTGTCCTAAACGTCAAGTTTCCCTTAATTATCTGTCAAATTATAATTAATGCTCTCAAAATCTTTTCTTTATTGAGACCATAGGATATTCACGTTGAGTCAATAGTGAAATCCAAGGCATAGCTTTTTTATGGTTGCATACATATTTGGTATATTAAGAAAGTCTTGCATCTCTATTATAGCTTTGAAGAAAGTCCCATGGTTTTGGTCAAAGTTTGGGCTGCACAGAATGAGTTTGAAATGACAAAGAGATAAAAGAAGTTAAAAGTACTTTATGCAAGTTTTCTCCACCATCTAACATGGTTTCTTGCAAGGAGTGTGTGATGGTGGTTATGATAGTCCCTTACCAGGAGACAAAAGATTAGAGTACAACCTCTTAATCTTCATCTCCTCATGCTGAATTTAGGCCGCCTTGCACACAAGATAACTCATTTTAGTATTTTGAAACAAGATGAATCAAGTCTTGCTTATAAACAGCTAACTTTTGTTGAGAAAAGGGAACTGATTGATTTAGAAACAAAACAAGAGCTGAACTTCACATTAATACAAACATAGTCTGTGTCTATGTAGGGATTAGAGATGTCAACGGGCCTGAAAACTTGAGCCTGAGCCAAACCCGACCCACAGAGTTGAGCCAGTCCGACCTGGACAGAGAGCATCACAAGTATACTAAGTCTGAGCCCAACCAAGACCCGATTTTGTTTACTAATGATAATCACTCCCACAGAACACCCTACAATTCAGCCATTAATATGTTATGACCAAATGGCTTGGCCAACTTAACTTATAAAAAGGTACTGCAGATTATTTATTACACACACGCAAAACATGGATGTGATCCGCAAGTGACAGCAGATCATCACAAATCATAAAACACAAATCATGTATCCATTAAAGTTGTCTGGGGAGCCTGAGCCTGACCGGACCCAACCAATTACCATACATTTCCAACTTGAACCTGGCCTGAACCTGGCTTTTCGGGCCCTGTCGGGCCGGGTCGGGTTCTGACAACTCTAGTGGGGACAAGAAACACGTTGTTATCTGATCTCTGTTAAATCCTTTCAGACTGCCCGGGTACAAAAAGTGAGCAAGCAGGAAAGGCGTCTTCATGTCAGGGCTGTCCCAACCAGAAACTGTGTGCCTCTGGAGCCACCAAGGCCCCCGACCCTGGTAAGACTGTCTCCATGTCTTGATGTTATAATACTGTGATAGAATTTGACATGTACACAGTTATGCTGGACAATTCATGAAGGACTGACTTAGAATCAAGCTTGATTGCTTTAAACCAGCTAATATTACAGTGAACCCTTGTTTTGCCTTTTTGTGAGAGTCTTGCTTTGCTGCATCATACAACAGCCCATTTCCATTCCTCATATCTGCTTTGTCTCATTTCCAGCTATAGCTGAGATCGGACTGAAGCTGTCGACAGTCAAGCACAAGATCCTCGTGTTGTCTGGAAAAGGAGGAGTGGGGAAGAGTACCTTCAGTGCTCACTTGGCACACGCCCTGGCAAGTGACAGCACAAAGGAGGTAAATAGAAAACTATGGAAGTTCAGAAGGTGAAACAATTAAGGCTCCAAAACTATTAACTTTAACAAAATTTACTACATCTTAAATGATACTTTTTCTTCAGAGTCACAGAGGGCACTGAGGCTGCATACCAGTTTCCTCTCTGAACCTGTCTTGTCTGGTACAAAGTCATGTGATCTCTCAGCCCCTTTGAAGCCGCCGTTTACACTGTACCTGAGGTTTACTCTAAACCCATACTTTACCCTGCAGGAATCAACTGAAACCACTAGAAGTCACTGTAGGTGCGGATTAGTGGAGGTTTTAGGTCATACTTTAGGAACTGACAGCTCAAATCGTTTGACTAGTTTAGCTGCTCTTATGCCACTAATCTAGTTTCTCTTTTTATATAACAATCCGGTCCAACTTGATGTGCAGCTACAATATAAAGACCTGCGAGCTCTCTTTTGCATAACCCTTTTCTAAACCACAGCTTCACTCTATGTTAATGTATTCATGATAGCTCAGTTGGATTGTGCTCATAGAAATAGTTTTATGAGTTCTATTACAAATATAAAATATATCTAAAATATGAATATATATATATTGCCTTTATTTTGTGCCAGCCATCCTTCTCCTCTCTCTCATGTTCAGTTTTATCTTTCTGGCCTTCATGTCACTTTGTTTTAGCCATGAGTCAGAAATAAAGTCTCATATTGTTACATGCTGGAAGAAATTTTCAATGTAGCTTGTATTGATGCCAAGGTCATGGATGACATTTTTGCAGGATTACAAAACAAAGTTAAAGTTTAAGATCAGTTAAGACTGTCACTGACTTTTCTACACTGGATACTTCAGAGTCTTTACGTATCTGCTCTGTGTTTTTAGGTTGCTCTGCTGGATGTAGATATATGTGGTCCATCTATTCCAAGAATCATGGGCTTAGAGGGAGAGCAGGTGAGTTGTGGGCAGAAATAAAATAACACACATTGTTAGGACTTGTTTATTTTCTTCACATGGACCTTGTTTGTGTTTTTTGAAGTAGAAAGAAGCTGTAGTTTTTGCTTTGACATTAATCACGGGAGCTTTTACTTGAGAGTTGATCTGTAATTTGTCCCTTTGTGCACAGGTTCATCAGAGTGGCTCAGGGTGGTCTCCTGTGGTGAGTCAGTTCAAGTTTTTCTTTATTGCTTTACTTAAAAAAAAAAAAAAAAACATCTGCTGCTTGTTCTGTTGCGCATGAATGGAGAACTACAAAGAGCTGTGGCATGCAGCAGGTGCAACCATTAACTGTCTTAAATCAGTGGATATAAGTTACATTATTTGATCAACAGCAGCACCTGAGTTACACACATTTTAATGAACACTTGTGGGTGTGCATTTGTGAGTTCTCTATTTAACTTAAACTTGGTTCTACGGTTATGAGCAAGAGACCAAACTTCACTTTAGAAAACACAAAGAAGTCAAAGGGAGCAAAACGCAGTGATCGGGGATGATGGAGAGTGAGGACTTTTTTGTGGCAGTTCAGAAACTCATGTTTGGTGAGTTGTCTTGTTCCCATCTGCCAACGTGTCACAGTTTTAGTGCGTTTACACTAAATGTTCTCCTTCAGACAACTCAAAATGACGCAGTAGTGCTCAGAGTTAATTGTCTGGGGGATGAATTTACAGTGCACAACCCCACAATGTCAAAGAAAACCACCAGCTTTTAGTTTCCTCCCACCTTTCACGCCTTCCCTGGTCTTGTGGATAGCAGGTTGTTCAACTCAAGACTGCTGTTTGGTCTCTGAGTCATAGCTGGAGACACAAGTCTCATCACCATTAATGGTCCTCAATATGAAGTTTATGTCATCTCAAGCATGTTGATAGAGATTCTTGCTCACTCAGGACACTGCAAATCATGCTTGTCCAGTGGTCACAAAAATGTGTGTAACTCAGGTGCTGATGATGATCAAGTGATGAAACTTGAAGTACTTTTTCATGAAAGTCATTGCTTGCACCTGCTTCATGCACATCACTGTGCAGCTCTCCATTTGGATGCAAAAGGGACAGTCTGTGAAGTTTTGGATTAATCCTTGTTTATCAGAAGGTTTAACCGTGTCTGTGTGTGTATGTTGCAGTATGTGGAGGAAAACCTGGCAGTCATGTCCATCGGCTTCCTGCTCAGTAGCCCCGATGACGCTGTGATTTGGAGAGGACCCAAGAAGAATGGTATTTAAAATGTGTGTGTGTGTGTGTGTATGTGAGTGTGTGTAAAGTTATTTTGCTTTTCCTGAACATCAAATCACTGTGTGTTTTACCTGTGTGGTTGCTCCTGTGTAAACCAGGGATGATCAAGCAGTTTTTGAGGGATGTTGACTGGGGGGAACTGGATTACCTCATTGTCGACACCCCCCCTGGCACCTCTGATGAACACCTGTCAATTGTCCAGTACCTGAGCTCCACCCACGTTGACGGAGCTGTCATCATCACCACACCTCAGGTGACACATACACACATGCAAGGACCTAAAAACTCGGTCACTTATAGCAGTAAATAACATTAGCATCATTTACAACAACTGCAAAGGGGAAATTCCTTCTTCTTGTCAACTTTATCTCCACCTGATTTGACTACTTGTACTTCAGTTGGTAATTTCTTACATTTCCCAGAACGACTTTCATCACCTGGAGTTGTTCGTTCAGTTGGTGGTTTTTTTTGTAATTCTAAAGAGTAATAATGGTAGTGATAGTGATGCTAAAAGCCACAACAATATTAACGGACTAAAAATGAGAGCTGCCAGCGGGCTGAAAAGCAAGAATCAAAGTCCTTACTCAAAACGCAACATACTGTCAAAGCTGCTTTTCATAGTGTTAGCGCTACTCTCACATCAGCATCACTGCCTCATTGTAGCACAACTACATCTCCAGCACATTTACAATGCTGTTTTTTTATCAACAAAGTAGGTTTTGTTGGAATTCCCTGAGAGAGAAAGAACTTCTGTCTAGAATTTGCAGCAGCAAGTATTCAGCAAACACAGACGAAGAAAATAACAAAAGAAGAGAGCAGTAACCTCGGCAGTCCAACGCAAGTGTTTTAGCGAAGGGTGGTATGTCACACTATCGCTACAGGAAAACCCCAGTCACTGTCACTAGTCTTCTCTCCTACTGCTGGTTAAAACCACAGCCAAACTCAGTGCATTTCTACGCATTATTGGGGGCGATGGAAATTAATTCTGTGAAGACGGATCAAATGACTAACTGTAGCCAAAGAGGTTCATCAACCCGTTTGGCAGCACACTGTTACCACGTGTCAGCGCCGTCGAGATAACCAAAACATTTTAAACAGAGAAAACAGTGAAAATAATATAAATAAATATAATATAAAGTTTCGAACACTGTTCCCAATATTATCTTTGAAATGCATCTACAGTATGGCAACCAACAGAGGATGCTATTTTATCATTAACCTATAAAAGGTCAGTGCCACAGTGTTACGGCACAAACTGTCCTAGCACGTTAGAAATTATAATCCAGCATGTTTAGTGGTTATTTGTTAACACGAGACACAACAAAAGCTGTGAAGTTGTGGCAGTAACATACAAAAAAAAAGTAAAAGAAACTTAACAACACTGTCAGACTTTAGTTGTTGAGCGCCCAATTCTCTCACACCTGGTTTGATCAGAATATCTGGCTCGTTGGTGTAAAAAAACACACCCTAAGCAGCAGGTCAGTGTGTACTAAACAGACACCAAAACACCAGATGTGATACAGACGACAGACTTGAATACACACATATACATGTCAAAACTGTAACATGTATACATTATATACCACTAACTAACCAATATAAAGACGCTGCTCTGTTATTCCTGCTGTCTGACCCAGATCTTAACATTGATTAAGAGAGAGAATGTTCACAGAGCCTGTAAACATGAACTGCACATAGTGGCAGCTAATAATTAATTTCTGATATATTACTTGGTCATTGTTTTGAAGTAGAGTTCAGATTTTGGAAAAAGAGTTTCAAAACAAAACTATTGACTGTATGTTGCAGTAGATTATGCCATCTATTTTATCCCTGTACAAAGTTTAATAAAGGAACTTTAAACTTCGTTTTAAGTAGTTGATTCGTGTAAGTGTTTTACTCTACATGGTAAAAGATTTAGACGAAGCTTACACTTCCTGATACCTAAAATATGTAAGGACCAGTGAAGTCAGACAGCAGTAGAATCACTTCCTCGTTTTCTCAGCTCTCACTTAACCAAAACTAACCACATTGGAGATGGGAATTACCCAATCAAACAAGTGTGTCTGTTTGATTTTTAAGAGACAAGTTTCCAAACATATAACTTTTAAGAGAGGAGATTTTCTTTTTTTTTTTTTTTTTTTTTGTCCAAAATGTTCATATGTGGGAGGTGCTGAGTTTGAGCAAGTTGTTTTTCTCAAGGGAACTATAATAGCACTCTTGAGGGAAGGGAAAACAACTTGAGCTAACCCTTTCTCTTTCGCTCTCTCCACTGCTGTATTTGTTTCCTCTGCATCTCTTTTCCTCTGTGATACCCTTTCTCTCTTGCTGCTCTCCTTCTTTGCCCCTTTCTCTCTGTCTTTCTTTCTCTCTCTCTCTCTCTCTGTCTCTAGGAGGTATCACTGCAGGATGTGCGGAAGGAGATACGGTTCTGTCAGAAGGTCAAGCTGCCGATCATTGGAGTGGTGGAGAACATGAGTGGCTTTGTTTGTCCTTCATGCAAGGTCACTCACTGATGCACATGCACACACTATGATGCTGAAAACAGACATGCATGTACACGAACACATCACACATGACAACTTACACAAGTACAGATTGTGATCTGCTTCGGAGACTGCAGATTTCCTCCTATTTAGGCATGTGCGTGCATGTGTGTCTGTGTGTTTGTCTGGGTGTGGGTGTGTGTTAACAAAGGCATCTTTTTTTAAGCTGCATTAGATCAGTTTGTAGAGAGTAATAGAGTGTTCAAGTTAATCTGTCACAGAAAATGGAAAACCATATAATCTAATAGGCATTGTGTGTGTAAGTCTGGGCAGTTTAGCTGGACAACCACAACACACAGACAGCAAGGAGGAACAGGGGTTACAAGTTCAACTGCAGATTGTTGGCTAGACAAAGGAGAACGGATGTAATTACAGATCATTAAATCTGTTTGTCAGCTGTCCTGCTCTTTTTCTTCTTCATCTATAATCTTACTTCTCTTATTTTGTGTCTGAGATCTCTAGTGGACCTTCCAGAGACAAGAAGTACCACTCAGCCGGTAGAAACAGTGCTACTATGTTTTCAGTGGTTCTGACAGAAGTTTTGTTATTAGGGTTCTGTCACATTTGGTTTGGAGACTGGTTTCACGTTTGATGTGAATCAGTGTCGACACTGAAAAGAGACTTTGTGGACATTTATACAACTTAACGACTTTTTACAGAATGAAAAAGTTCCAACAGGAAACCAGCATTTCATAGGATGTGGCATTTGAACCAGACGACAAGGTGCTTTGAGTATTGCATGCTTGGTGCTGATGCACAAAATTATTATCAGCTGTTTGCAAAATGCAAGTAAAAATCTGCTTAGACGAATAAAATCAATGAGGTCAGCGGCTGCGATGTTGAGTAAGTCCTACCAGTTACTACAACACATACACTCTCATGCAATATAAGACTTACTAATTCTATTCCCGTCATTTAGTTTATCATCACTGTCCACCAAGGTTAGCACTTAAACTAGCCACCTGTCTCAAGTACCAATGCCACCTGGGTACCACAGAGGACAATGTTTAAAGAAGCTACTCTTTGATTTTTAATGACACCAGTTTGATAGAGTCCTGAAAAATATTTGGGCAGAACTTTTTTTTAAGTTTACTAGCAACTGGTAGAAAATTCAATCAGGAACTTAAATTTAGGATATAAACCTCTGCTGGTTTGATTTTACCATACTTTTCAATCTTTTTTCTCATGGGCAACCCATCTGTTTGAGTGTGTGTAATATTAAATCAGTCTTTAAGCATGTGACTTATCAGCAGTGAAAGGCTCAAGCAACTAAATCAACTTCCAAGCAAAGAAAATGGACTATTATTATATAAAACATGAGCTTTAGTTTGTGATTTCACATATACATGAAGCCCATTGAATAAAGCTTTCACTCTTCCATGACATTATAAATTAGTTGTAATTTGCTGAATATATTTTTTCATTGTTCTTGTTTTTAAGGGTTGCTTTTTGTACAAGTTTAGTCTAGTTTTTGGTGTGGAAAAAAGATGAATAATGAAAATAACTTCATGTCAAAAAATTATTAATAGTCTGCATCTCGAAATAAGCCAATCAGAATCAGTTTTTTACTGGCAAAGTATGAGTACACATGCAAGGAATTTGATTCTGATTTTTCAGTGTGAATGCACCAATAAATTATTGTACTAGTGAAGAAACAGACAAAATAACATA